>CP125975.1:1252290-1321728 GCA_030063025.1 Avena longiglumis
CTCTGAGATCTCCCTCTACTTAGGTACCACCTTGGTTGTCTTCTTAGGAATCGCGAGAGAGTGCTACAACCTCATTTTCTTTGGAACAAGGAGAGGAAGGTCTTCGTCGAGTCGAGCGATGTGACCCATTGCAGGGCGCTGCGGAGCGATGGCGCGGAAGGATCGTCTACGATCTTGAGATCGGAAAAATGCGACTACATCACCCGAGAATCCGCTCTCGTTAAGCGCTTTGGAATCTTGAGGTAAGTTATACCATCGACTCGTTGCTACAATCTAGTAGATAGATCTTGGCTTGTTTGTTTGTATCACGATAGAAAATTTTTGTTTTCCATACTCGAACCCCTAGAGTGGTATCGAGCCGTGTCTATATGTAGATCATTGCCGAGTAGAACACAATGGTCATTGTGGGCGTTGATGCTTTATTGTCGATTGCTTCTTGTGTACTTTGCATCTTGTGGTATGTTGGGATGAAGCGGCCGGGCTAACCTTACATGACATCGTTCATGAGACTTGCTCCACGCTTGACATGCAACTTGTATTGCATAAGTGGCTTCGGGTGCTGTTTCTCCTAGCATAGTTAAGATCCAATTTACAACGGGTGATCAACAATGCTAGTATCAATGTTGTGGTTCTTGTTAAGTAAGTTAGAGCGACACTTATTGAAAGCCCCAAACCACGTAAAATATGCAAAAGAAAGTAGGCGTCTAACTTTGTTTTGCGGGTGTGCGATGATGTGATATAGCCATGATTGTGATTATATTTGATGTATGCAATGTTCCTTATTGTAAGTCGACAGCGGCGAAATATATGGTTGTCTTTAATTTATGTTAAGACCAGCGTGTCTATTCAAAGTAGTTGTAATAGTTGAAGCGGTGGGCGACAACCATGGAAGCGTCATTGACCTTGATGCAATGCGGTGATGATGGAGATCATGTTCGTGCTTGAAGATGGAGATCGGAGGCACAAAGAAGAAACCATATCATATCACATATATATTGAATTGCATGTGATGTTAATCCTTTATGCATCTTGTATTGCTTAGTGAGCAGCGGTAGCATTATAAGATGATCCCTCATGCACATCAATTTCAAATCATAAAGTGTTCACCCTTAGTTAGCACCGTTGCTAAAGCTTGTTGTTTGAAGCACCGCGATGATCGGGTGTGTTAGATTACGCAAGTGTATACAGCGTGAGCAAGCAGTTGCTCATGCGAAACTAAGGTTTGATCTTGGCGAGCCTAGCATGTCTGAGACATGGTCTCGGAACACGGATCACCGAAGGTAAAGCATGAATCATATAGTAGATATGATGAACATGTGATTGTTAAGCCATTGAAACTATATCAACTCTCGTGATGATCGGTGTTGATATGGTGGATTTGGTTAGATGTGATCACTAAAACAATGTGAGGATATTGTTTTGGTGGGAGTTCACCTAGTTTAATTTTATTATTAATTTGAACTCAATTTGTCATAAACTTAGTCTAAACTATTGCAAATATGTTGTAGATCAATGGCAGCCTACCATCAATTTTAATGCGTTCCTAGAGAAAGAAAAGTTGAAAAACAATGGAAGCAACTTGGCGGATTGGTTCATAATTTGAGATTGTCCTCACGGTGGTAATTTGACCTATGTCTTTGGATGCACATTGGGTGACCCACTGCAGATGCTTCCGATGAAGTAAAGAATGTTTACCTCGCTCGGAAGAATCGGTACTCCATAGTTCGGTGTGCTATCTTGTATGGTTTAGAATCGGAGCTTGAGAAAAGGTTTGAGGATTGAGACCCATATGATATTGTCGAAGATCTCAAATTGATTTTGAGACTCATGCGGCAATTGAAAGCTATGAGGCTTACGAAAAGTTCTTTAAGCAAGATGGAAGAGGGCAGCTCCGTCGGTGAGCATGTGCTTAAGATGTGCACGCATAAACAAACTTCAAAGCTTGGGTATAGTGATTCCTAATGCTTTGAGGATTTACCGTGTCCTCAATCACTACCACCAAGTTACAAGAACTTTGTGATGAACTACAACATGAGAACATGAACAAGGCGTTGCGAACTCTTTGCCATGTTGAAATCTGCGAAGTGGAGATCAAGAAAGAGCACCAAGTGTTGTTGGTCAATAAGACCACCAAATTCAAGAAAGGCAAGTCTAAGCAAAGGGACACTTCAAGAAGGGTGGTAAAAGCTACTGCAAGCGAAGAAGACCAGGGCTGGACCTAAGCACGATCTTGAGTGCTTTCTTGCAAGGGAGAAGGTCCTTTGAGCGGAATTGCCCAAAGTACTTGGCGGTTGAAGAGCAGCAACATCAAGAAGAAGGTATATCGATATACATGTTATTGATGTGTATCTCACTAGTACTCGTAGTAGTGCACAGGTATTTAATCTTGGTTCGGTTGCTCATATTTGTAACTTCGAAGCAGGTCTTTGCGAGAATAAGCGGAAGCTAGCGAAGAGCGAGGTGACGATGCGGCGTGGGAAGCGGATCAAAGGTTGATGTGATCGCGGTCGTACGCTACCCTTCATCTACCATCGGGATTAGTTTTATACTTAAATAATTGTTATTTGGTGCTGCGTTGAGCATGAACATTATATCGGGATCTTGTTTATTGCGAGGCGGTTACTTGTTTAAATCGAGAATAATGGTTGTTCTATTTATATGAGTAATATGTTTTATGCACATGCACCTTTGATAGATGGTCTATTCTTATTGAATCTCGATGGTGGAAATACACATATCAACAACATTGAGGCTAAGCGTTTGAAATCAGCGATAATTCGACCTATATGTAGCATCGTCTTGGTCACATCGAATTGAAAGCGTATGAAGAAACTCCATTAGATGGACTTCTTGAATCACTTGATTTTGAATCACTTGAAAGATCTGAAGCATGTCGATGGGTAAAATGACTAAGACTCCATTTTACGGTATGATGGGCGAGCTACGGACTTATTGGAAATCATACATACCGATGTGTGGTCAATGAGTGTAGCATGTGATGGTTATCGTTATGTTCTTACCTTCACGGATGACTTGAGTAGATATGGGTATATCTATTTCATGAAACATAAGTCCGAAACTTTCGAGAAGTTTAAGGAGTTTCAAAGTGAGGTAGAGAATCAGCGTAACAAGAAGATTAAATTTCTACGTTACGATCGTGGAGGTGAATATCTAAGTTCTGAGTTTGGCGAGCATTTAAAGAAGTCGGAATACTTTCACAATTGACACATGGGAACACCACAGCGTAATGGTGTGTCGAGCGTAAATGTCGAACTCTCTTAGATATGGTTAGTTCTATGATGTCACTTACAGTTACGCTATCATTTTGGGGTTATGCATTAGAAACAGCCGCATTCACTTTAAATAGGGCACCGTCTAAATCCGTTGAAGCGACACCGTATGAATTATGGTTTGGGAAGAAACCTAAATTATCGTTCCTTAAAGTTTGGGGATCACGAAGCCTATGTAAAGAAGTTACAGTAGGACAAGCTTGAACCCAAAGCGGAAAAATCGTCTTCATAGGATGCGAAAGGAAACTATTGGGTATACCTTCTATCATAGATCGAAGGCAAAACATTCGTTGCCAAGAATGGATCCTTTCTAGAAGAATTTCTCTCGAAAGAAGTATTTGGAAGGAAAGTAGAACTCGGCGAGGTTGTCGAACCTTCTCTCGAAATTGCGAGTAGCGCGCACGGAAGAAGTTCTGTGGTGCTGCACCAATAAGAGAGGAAGCTAATGATGATGATCATGAAACTTCGGTTGAAGTTGCTCTGAGCCTCGGAGGTCAGCGAGAACTCGTACCACTCCAGTTGGTATGATTCCGTTATGAATGTCATGGTGGACAACACGATGACCCGAGACATATGAGGAAGCGATGATGAGCCAGTTCAATAAATGGCAAGAAGCCATGAAATCCGAGATTGGATCCATGTCACGAAAACCAAGTATGGACTTTGGTGGACTTACTGGGATGGCGGAAGGCTGTCGAGAACAAATGGATTTTCAAGAAGAAAGCAGATCTTGATGGTAATATTCTGTCTATAAAGCTCGACTTGTCGCAAAAGGGTTTCGACAAATTCAAGGAGTTGACTACGATGAGACTTTCTCACGGTGGCGAAGCTAAAGTCTGTGAGGATTATGTTGTAACAATCGCTGCATATTATGATTATGAGATATGGCGAGATGGATGTCAAAGCAGCATTCCTCAATGGAGACATTGATGAAGAGTTGTATATGATGCAACCCAAAGGTTTTGTCGATCCTAAAGATGCTAACAAGGTATGCAAACTTCAGCGGTCCATCTATGGATTGAAGCGGCATCGAAGTTGGAATCAACGTTTTGATAAGGTAATCAAAAGTTTTGGTTTATACAAACTTATGGAGAAGCTTGTATTTACAAGAAAGTGAGTGGGAGCTCTGTAGCATTCTTAATCTTGTATGTGGATGACATATTGTTGATTGGGAATGATGTAGACCTTCTTAATAGTGTCAAGGAATATTTGAATAATAGTTTTTCAATGAAGGATCTTGGCGAAAGACTTACATATTAGGCATAAAGATTTATAGAGATAGATCAAAGCATGAAATATCATTGTCACAGTACATATTTGGACAAAGTTCTAAAGAGATTTGGAATGGAAGAAAGCAAGAAAGGGTTCTTGCCCATGTTGCTTATATCGACCTTGAGTAAAACTCAAAGTCCGACATCGGCGAGAAGATAGAGAAAGGATGAGTAAGACTCCTATGCCTCGACCATAGGATCTCTAATGTATGCCATGCTATGTACTAGACCCGACATTGCATATCTTTGTTAGTTTAACTAGCGAGATATCAAAGTGATCGAGAGTGGATCATTGGACGTGATCAAAAACATCCTTAAGTACTTGAGAAGAACTAAGGATATGGTTCTTTCTTATGGAGGTGATGAGCAGCTCGTTGTTAATGGTTACACCGATGCTAGTTGGAACACCGATCCGGATGATTCTAAATCACAATCCGGATCGTATTTATTTTGAATGGTGCGGCGATTAGGAGGAGGTGCAAAAAGCGTTGTGGCGAGATCTTCAAGCGAATCGGAATACATGGCTGCCGGAGGCTTCACAAGCGATATGGATGAAAGAGTTCATTACAGTGGGTGTGGTTCCAAGTCTTATTTGGACCCAATGTCTATCTCTTTGTGATAACATGGGCGCCATAGCCAATGTAAGAACCAAGGTCACACAAGGCTGAAGCATATCAAGCTGCGTTTTCACGCTATTCGAGAACATATCCGGGATGGGGATATAAAGATTTGCAAAGTACACAGGATCTTAATGTGGCGGATCCATTGACTAAACCTCTCCAGGGCAAAACATGACCAACACCAAACTGCCATGGGTGTTGGTATATTACCATGTAATCTAGATTAGATGACTCTAGTGCAAGTGGGAGTCTGTTGGAGATATGCCCTAGAGGCAATAATAAATGTAGTTATTATTATATCTTTGTGTTTATGATAAATGTTTACATTCATGCTATAATAGTATTAACAAGGAAACCATTAATACTTGTGTGATTTGTAAACTTAATTTGAAGTCCCTAGTATAGCCTCTATACTTCACTAGCTTGTTGGTTGATTAATGATTGTGGTTTCCCTATCATGAACATTGAGATGTTATCAACAACAAGATCATATCGTTAGGAGAATGATATGGTGGACATACTCCTATAGATAAGCGTAGCATAAAGATCAAGTCATTTCAATAGTTCAATTGCTATATGCTTTACGATACATAGTAACCTAATTCCTTGACCATGAGATCATGCATATCACCTTTACGGATGGATGCTTTGATGACATCAAACACCACACCGTGGCGGGTGGCTATAAAGGTGGCATTAAGTGTTAGGAAAGTATTGGTTGAAACACATGGATCAAGAGTGGGATTTGTCCATCGACATGGCGGATAGATATACTCTGAGGCGCTCTCGGTGGAATGTCATCAATTGGCTTGCAAGCATGTGACTTGGTCACAAGGGATCACATATCACGGAGCGAGAAAGAGTACTTATCGATGTGAGGTTGAACTAGGTATGCGAGATCACAAGCGATCATAACCTCGGATAAGTAACATATCGTGAGACAAAGGAAATTGGTATCGTATGTAAGTGGTTCATTCGATCGCAAAAGTAATCGTAGAAATATGTGGGAGCCATATGAATTTCAGATTCCTCTATTGGTTATTGTTCGAGATGTCTCGATCATGTCGCATAATTCACGAACCGTGGAGACACATAAGGATTGACGTTGTTTGAGTAGTTATGGTATTATGAGAAGAGATCGAATGTTGTTGAGTCTCGGATGGGATCCGGGATATCAGGTGATCCGGAATGGTCAGGAGAATAAGATTCATATAAGGAAAGTCCGTTTGGAGTTCGGGAATGATTAGGTGTTTTCATCGGGAATGTTCTAGAAGGTTCGGATTGTCCGGCACTCCAGGGGAGGTACATGAGTGTGTCATTGAATGATTGCATCATGTACTAAGTGTTCTTGCTGTCCCAAATAAAGGATTAAATTGAATCCTAAAGCAGAAAAGTCAAATGTCGGTTTGAAAGTCAAGCGCCAAAACAAGCTGTGGGAAACAAGCAAGAGGTTGGAACCAACTTGGAGGAGGTTGGACTCCTCGGGCGGCCCAACCCTAGGCGACTTGGGGAGGGACTCCTCCCTCCTGGCGCCAAGGCCTCCACCTATATAAGGCGGGGCTCCTCCTAGAGACACACAAGTTTCACCTCTAGATCTCCGGTTTAGAGCCGTTTTGGTTTAGAGCTTCTAATTGCTTTAGCCCGGTTTAGAGCCTTCTAATTGGTTTAGAGCCTTCTAATTGGTGTGTCTAATTACTAGACCACTAATAGCCTCTCTCATAAGCTCCACCATACTCGCATCGGCAGGCGAAGCCTGGGATCTCCCTCTACTTAGGTACCACGCGTTGTCTTTAGGAATCGCGAGGAAGTGCTACAACCTCCACTTTCTTTGGAACAAGGGAGAGGAAGGTCTTCGTCAGTACGAGCGATGTGACCCATTGCGGGGGCGCTTCTTGGAGCGTGGCGGCCGGAAGGATCGTCTACGATCTTGAGATCGGAAAAATCGACTACATCACCCACGAGAATCCGCTCTCGTTAAACGCTTTGGAATCTTCGAGGGTAAGTTATACCATCGACTCGTTGCTACAATCTAGTAGATAGATCTTGGCTTGTTTGTTTGTATGCGATAGAAAATTTTTGTTTTCCATGCTACGAACCCCTACAACCATAGAACGCGAAACTGACGAGTTTTTGGTCATATATCTTAAACATGTATCGGGTTTTACGAGTCATGCAAATCGCCCTGGAACCCAAAAAATGTGGGAAATAGCTCATGAAAACGGCCATAAAACGCGAAAACGATGAGTTTTTGGTCCTAACTCCCAAACATGTATCGGGTCTTACGAGCCATGGAAATCGCCCTAAAACCCAAAGCGTGGGCAATAGCTCATGAAAGCGACCATAAGCAGCAGCGAGTTTTGGTCATACCTCTCAAACATGTATCAGGTCTTACGAGTCATGCAAGCGCCTTAGAACAGAAATATGGGCAATAGCTTATGAAAATGGTGATAAAAGCAGCGATGACTTTTTCGTCTTAACTCTCAACCATGAATCTGGTCTTAAGGGCATGCATATCCCAAATCCAAAACTATGGGAACTAACTCATGAAGCACAAAACACAAAAGCGACAAGTTTTGGTCATGCCCTCAAATATGTATCGGGTCTTCTGGTGATGCAAATCCGTGGAACCTCAAAACTAAGGAAATAGCTCATGAACACGTCCGTAAAATCACGGCGACAATTGTTTGGTCTTAACTCTTAATAATGTATCGTGTCGGCGGGCCATGCAAATCGCCCTATGAACCCAAAAATTGTGGGCTATAGCTCATGAAAGCGACCATAGAAACAAAATAATAAGTTTTGGTCATAAAACATGTATCGGGTCTTCTGAGGGATGCGAATCGCCACGGAACCCATAAAATTTGGAAATATCTCTTGAAAAGCGGCCATAAAGCAGCGATGAGTTTTTGTCATAACTCTCAAACAGGTGTCGGGTCTTACGAGCCTTGCAAATCGCCTTGGAACCCCAAAATTGTGGGCAATAGCTCATGAAAGCGGCCATAAGCGCGAAAACTACGAGTTTTGGTCTTAACTCTCAAACATTTATCGGGTCTCTAAAGCCATGCAAATGTACAGAAACCCCCAAAGCTGTGGGCAATAACTCATGAAAATGGCTATAAAAGCGATGAGTTTTGGTCATAACTTCATGAATATGTTTTGGGTCTTCTTGTCATTGTAATTAGCCCTCAAACCCCAAAATGTGGGCTATAGCTTATGAAAGCGACCATATAACTTGGGCCAGCGAGTTTTTGGTCATAAATCTTAAACATGTATCGGGTTTCTGAGTCATGCAAATCCTGGAACCCAAAAATGTGGGAAATAGCTCATGAAAGCGGCCATAAAAGCAGCGATGAGTTTTGGTCCTAACTCCCAAACATGTATCGGGTCTTGAGCCATGGAAATAAGCCTAAAACCCAAAGCGTGGGCAATAGCTCATGAAAGCGACCATAAGCAGCAGCGAGTTTTGGTCATACCTCTCAAACATGTATCAGGTCTTCTGAGCCATGCAAGCGCCTTAGAACCGAGAAATATGGGCAATAGCTTATGAAAATGGCGATAAAAGCAGCAGCGATGACTTTTTAGTCTTAACTCTCAACCATGAATCTGGTCTTAAGGGCATGCATATCCCTGAAATCAAAACTATGGGAACTAACTCATGAAACGGCCACAAAACACAAAAACGAAAAGTTTTTGGTCATGCCCTCAAATATGTATCGGGTCTTACGGGTGATGCAAATCCCCGTGGAACCTCAAAACTAAGGAAAATAGCTCATGAACACGTCCGTCAAATGCGAAAACGACAATTGTTTGGTCTTAACTCTTAATAATGTATCGTGTAATACGGCCATACAAATGCCCTTGAACCCAAAAATTGTGGGCTATAGCTCATGAAAAGCGACCATAGAGCGAAAAAATAAGTTTTGGTCATAAAACATGTATCGGGTCTTCGAGGGATGCGAATCGCCCTAGAACCCATAAAATTTGGGCAATATCTCTTGAAAAGCGGCCATAAAAGCAGCGATGAGTTTTTGTCATAACTCTCAAATAGTGTCGGGTCTTACGATCCTTGCAAATCGCCTTGGAACCCCAAAATTGTGGGCAATAGCTCATGAAAGCGGCCATAAGCGAAAACTACGAGTTTTTGGTCTTAACTCTCAAACATTTATCGGGTCTCTAAAGCCATGCAAATCGCCCTGAAACCCCCAAAACTGTGGGCAATAACTAATGAAAATGGCTATAAAACGCGATGAGTTTTTGGTCATAACTTCATGAACATGTTTTGGGTCTTCTTGTCATTGTAATTAAGCCTCAAACCCCAAAGTGGGCTATAGCTCATGAAAAGCGACCATACTCTTGGCCCAGCGAGTTTTGGTCATAAATCTTAAACATGTATCGGGTTTCTGAGTCATGCAAATCGCCTGGAACCCAAAAATGTGGGAAATAGCTCATGAAAGCGGCCATAAAAGCGAAAGCGATGAGTTTTGGTCCTAACTCCCAAACATGTATCGGGTCTTCGAGCCATGGAAATCGCCTAAAACCCAAAAGCGTGGGCAATAGCTCATGAAAAGCGACCATAAGCAGCAGCGACTTTTTGGTCATACCTCTCAAACATGTATCGGGTCTTCTGAGCCATGCAAAGCGCCTTAGAACCAGAAATATGGAAATAGCTTATGAAAATGGCGATAAAGCAGCAGCGATGACTTTTAAGTCTTAACTCTCAACCATGAATCTGGTCTTAAGGGCATGCATATCCCACAAATCAAAACTATGGGAACTAACTCATGAAAGCAGCCACAAAACACAAAAAGCGACAAGTTTTGGTCATGCCCTCAAATATGTATCGGGTCTTCGGGTGATGCAAATCCCGTGGAACCTCAAAACTAAGAAATAGCTCATGAAACACGTCAAGTAAAATCTGAGCGACAATTGTTTGGTCTTAACTCTTAATAATGTATCGTGTCGGGCCATACAAATCACCTATGAACCCAAAATTGTGGGCTATAGCTCATGAAGCGACCATAGAGCGAAAATAATAAGTTTTGGTCATAAATGTAAAACATGTATCGCGTCTTACGAGGGATCACGAATCGCCACGGAACCCATAAAATTTGGGCAATATCTCTTGAAAGCGGCCATAAAAGCGAAAAGCGATGAGTTTTTGTCATAACTCTCAAAGTATCGGGTCTTCTGAGCCTTGCAAATGCCTTGGAACCCCAAAATTGTGGGCAATAGCTCATGAAAAGCGACCATAAGCGAAAACTACGAGTTTTGGTCTTAACTCTCAAACATTTATCGGGTCTCTAAAGCCATGCAAATCATACGAAACCCCCCAAAGCTGGGCAATAACTCATGAAAATGGCTATAAAAGCGATGAGTTTTTGGTCATAACTTCATGAACATGTTTTGGGTCTTCTTGTCATTGTAATTAGCCCTCAAACCCCAAAGCTGTGGGCTATAGCTCATAAAAGCGACCATATACTTGGCCAGCGAGTTTTGGTCATAAATCTTAAACATGTATCGGGTTTCTGAGTCATGCAAATCGCCTGGAACCCAAAAATGTGGGAAATAGCTCATGAAAAGCGGCCATAAAAGCAGCGATGAGTTTTGGTCCTAACTCCCAAACATGTGTCGGGTCTTACGAGCCATGGAAATCGCCCTAAAACCCAAAGCGTGGGCAATAGCTCATGAAAGCGACCATAAGCAAAAGCGAGTTTTTGGTCATACCTCTCAAACATGTATGGCGTCTTACGAGCCATGCAAGCCTTAGAACCAGAAATATGGGCAATAGCTTATGAAAATGGCGATAAAGCAGCAGCGATGACTTTTTAGTCTTAACTCTCAACCATGAATCTGGTCTTAAGGGCATGCATATCCCGGAAAATCAAAACTATGGGAACTAACTCATGAAGCGGCCACAAAACACAAAAGCGACAAGTTTTGGTCATGCCCTCAAATATGTATCGGTCTTCTGGTGATGCAAATCCCGTGGAACCTCAAAACTAAGGAAATAGCTCATGAACACGTCCGTAAAATCGAAAGCGACAATTGTTTGGTCTTAACTCTTAATAATGTATCGTGTCGGCGGGCCATGCAAATGCCTATGAACCCAAAATTGTGGGCTATAGCTCATGAAAAGCGACCATAGAAACAGCGAAAATAATAAGTTTTGGTCATAAATGTAAAACATGTATCGGGTCTTCTGAGGGATCACGAATCGCCTGGAACCCATAAAATTTGGGCAATATCTCTTGAAAGCGGCCATAAAAGCAGAAAGCGATGAGTTTTGTCATAACTCTCAAGCAGTGTCGGGTCTTCTGAGCCTTGCAAATGCCTTGGAACCCCAAAATTGTGGGCAATAGCTCATGAAAGCGACCATAAGCGAAAACTACGAGTTTTGGTCTTAACTCTCAAACATTTATCGGGTCTCTAAAGCCATGCAAATCATACAGAAACCCCCAAAGCTGTGGGCAATAACTCATGAAAATGGCTATAAAAGCAGCGATGAGTTTTGGTCATAACTTCATGAACATGTTTTGGGTCTTCTTGTCATTGTAATTAGCCCTCAAACCCCAAAAGCTGGGCTATAGCTCATGAAAGCGACCATATAGTGGCCCAGCGAGTTTTGGTCATAAATCTTAAACATGTATCGGGTTTCTGAGTCATGCAAATCGCCTGGAACCCAAAAATGTGGGAAATAGCTCATGAAAGCGGCCATAAAAGCGAAAGCTTGATGAGTTTTGGTCCTAACTCCCAAACATGTATCGGGTCTTCTGAGCCATGGAAATCGCCCTAAAACCCAAAGCGTGGGCAATAGCTCATGAAAGCGACCATAAGCAGCAGCAGCGACTTTTGGTCATACCTCTCAAACATGTATCAGGTCTTACGAGCCATGCAAGCGCCTTAGAACTTAGAAATATGGGCAATAGCTTATGAAAATGGCGATAAAGCGAAGCGATGACTTTTTAGTCTTAACTCTCAACCATGAATCTGGTCTTAAGGCATGCATATCCCACAAATCAAAACTATGGGAACTAACTCATGAAAGCGGCCACAAAACACAAAAAGCGACAAGTTTTGGTCATGCCCTCAAATATGTATCGGGTCTTCTGGTGATGCAAATCCCGTGGAACCTCAAAACTAAGGAAATAGCTCATGAACACGTCAAGTAAAATCACGAAAGCGACAATTGTTTGGTCTTAACTCTTAATAATGTATAGTGTCGGCGGGCCATGCAAATCGCCTATGAACCCAAAATTGTGGGCTATAGCTCATGAAAGCGACCATAAACCTTGAAAATAATAAGTTTTGGTCATAAATGTAAAACATGTATCGCGTCTTCGAGGGATGCGAATCGCCACGGAACCCATAAAATTTGGGCAATATCTCTTGAAAAGCGGCCAAAGCGAAAGCAGCGAGTTTTTGTCATAACTCTCAAATAGTGTCGGGTCTTACGAGCCTTGCAAATCGCCTTGGAACCCCAAAATTGTGGGCAATAGCTCATGAAAGACCATAAGCGAAAACTACGAGTTTTGGTCTTAACTCTCAAACATTTATCGGGTCTCTAAAGCCATGCAAATCCCAGAAACCCCCAAAGCGTGGGCAATAACTCATGAAAATGGCTATAAAAGCGATGAGTTTTTGGTCATAACTTCATGAACATGTTTTGGGTCTTCTTGTCATTGTAATTAGCCTCAAACCCCAAAGCGTGGGCTATAGCTCATGAAAAGCGACCATACTTGTGGCCAGCGAGTTTTGGTCATAAATCTTAAACATGTATCGGGTTTCTGAGTCATGCAAATGCCACTGGAACCCAAAAATGTGGGAAATAGCTCATGAAAGCGGCCATAAAGCGAAAGCGATGAGTTTTGGTCCTAACTCCCAAACATGTATCGGTCTTACGAGCCATGGAAATCGCCCTAAAACCCAAAAGCGTGGGCAATAGCTCATGAAAGCGACCATAAGCAAAGCAGCGACTTTTGGTCATACCTCTCAAACATGTATGGTCTTACGAGCCATGCAAGCGCCTTAGAACCAGAAATATGGGCAATAGCTTATGAAAATGGCGATAAAAGCGAAAGCGATGACTTTTTCGTCTTAACTCTCAACCATGAATCTGGTCTTAAGGGCATGCATATCCCACGGAAAATCCAAAACTATGGGAACTAACTCATGAAGCGGCCACAAAACACAAAAGCGACAAGTTTTGGTCATGCCCTCAAATATGTCGGGTCTTCGGGTGATGCAAATCCCGTGGAACCTCAAAACTAAGGAAATAGCTCATGAACACGTCAAGTAAAATCAAAGCGACAATTGTTTGGTCTTAACTCTTAATAATGTATTGTCGTACAGCCATACAAATCGTATGAACCCAAAAATTGTGGGCTATAGCTCATGAAAGCGACCATAGAGCGAAAATAATAAGTTTTGGTCATAAATGTAAAACATGTCGGGTCTTACGAGGGATGCGAATCGCCTGGAACCCATAAAATTTGGGCAATATCTCTTGAAAAGGCCCATAAAAGCTTGAAAGCGATGAGTTTTGTCATAACTCTCAAACAGTATCGGGTCTTCTGAGCCTTGCAAATCGCCTTGGAACCCCAAAATTGTGGGCAATAGCTCATGAAAGCGGCCATAAGCGAAAACTACGAGTTTTGGTCTTAACTCTCAAACATTTATCGGGTCTCTAAAGCCATGCAAATGCCTGAAACCCCCAAAGCTGTGGGCAATAACTCATGAAAATGGCTATAAAGCGATGAGTTTTTGGTCATAACTTCATGAACATGTTTTGGGTCTTCTTGTCATTGTAATTAGCCCTCAAACCCCAAAAGCGTGGGCTATAGCTCATGAAAGCGACCATATAACTTGTGGCCAGCGAGTTTTGGTCATAAATCTTAAACATGTATCGGGTTTCTGAGTCATGCAAATCGCCTGGAACCCAAAAATGTGGGAAATAGCTCATGAAAGCGGCCATAAAAGCGAAAGCGATGAGTTTTGGTCCTAACTCCCAAACATGTATCGGGTCTTCTGAGCCATGGAAATCGCCCTAAAACCCAAAGCGTGGGCAATAGCTCATGAAAAGCGACCATAAGCAGCAGCGGCGACTTTTGGTCATACCTCTCAAACATGTATCGGGTCTTCTGAGCCATGCAAGCCTTAGAACTTAGAAATATGGGCAATAGCTTATGAAAATGGCGATAAAAGCGAAGCGATGACTTTTAAGTCTTAACTCTCAACCATGAATCTGGTCTTAAGGGCATGCATATCCCACAAATCAAAACTATGGGAACTAACTCATGAAAGCGGCCACAAAACACAAAAGCGACAAGTTTTGGTCATGCCCTCAAATATGTATCGGGTCTTACGGGTGATGCAAATCCCGTGGAACCTCAAAACTAAGGAAATAGCTCATGAACACGTCAGTAAAATCAGGCGACAAGCTGTTTGGTCTTAACTCTTAATAATGTATGTGTAATACGGCGGGCCATGCAAATCGCCCTATGAACCCAAAAATTGTGGGCTATAGCTCATGAAAGCGACCATAGAGCGAAAATAATAAGTTTTGGTCATAAATGTAAAACATGTATCGCGTCTTCTGAGGGATCACGAATCGCCTGGAACCCATAAAATTTGGGCAATATCTCTTGAAAGCGGCCATAAAAGCAGCAGCGAGTTTTTGTCATAACTCTCAAATAGTGTCGGGTCTTACGAGCCTTGCAAATGCCTTGGAACCCCAAAATTGTGGGCAATAGCTCATGAAAGCGACCATAAGCGAAAACTACGAGTTTTGGTCTTAACTCTCAAACATTTATCGGGTCTCTAAAGCCATGCAAATCATACAGAAACCCCCAAAAGCGTGGGCAATAACTCATGAAAATGGCTATAAAAGCCTTGATGAGTTTTGGTCATAACTTCATGAACATGTTTTGGGTCTTCTTGTCATTGTAATTAGCCCTCAAACCCCAAAGCGTGGGCTATAGCTCATGAAAGCGACCATATAATGGCCAGCGAGTTTTGGTCATAAATCTTAAACATGTATCGGGTTTCTGAGTCATGCAAATCGCCTGGAACCCAAAAATGTGGGAAATAGCTCATGAAAGCGGCCATAAAAGCAGCAGCGATGAGTTTTGGTCCTAACTCCCAAACATGTATCGGGTCTTACGAGCCATGGAAATCGCCCTAAAACCCAAAAGCGTGGGCAATAGCTCATGAAAAGCGACCATAAGCAGCAGCGACTTTTGGTCATACCTCTCAAACATGTGTCGGGTCTTACGAGCCATGCAAGCAGCGTTGGAACCAGAAATATGGGCAATAGCTTATGAAAATGGCCATAAAGCAGCAACGATGACTTTTAAGTCTTAACTCTCAACCATGAATCTGGTCTTAAGGGCATGCATATCCCACAAATCCAAAACTATGGGAACTAACTCATGAAGCGGCCACAAAACACAAAAGCGACAAGTTTTGGTCATGCCCTCAAATATGTATCGGGTCTTCTGGTGATGCAAATCCGTGGAACCTCAAAACTAGGAAATAGCTCATGAACACGTCAAGTAAAATCAAAGCGACAATTGTTTGGTCTTAACTCTTAATAATGTATCGTGTCGGCCAGACCATGCAAATCGCCCTATGAACCCAAAATTGTGGGCTATAGCTCATGAAAAGCGACCATAAAGCGAAAATAATAAGTTTTGGTCATAAATGTAAAACATGTATCGGGTCTTACGAGGGATCGAATCGCCTGGAACCCATAAAATTTGGGCAATATCTCTTGAAAAGCGGCCATAAAGCAGAAAGCGATGAGTTTTTGTCATAACTCTCAAATAGGTATCGGGTCTTCTGAGCCTTGCAAATCGCCTTGGAACCCCAAAATTGTGGGCAATAGCTCATGAAAAGCGGCCATAAGCGAAAACTACGAGTTTTGGTCTTAACTCTCAAACATTTATCGGGTCTCTAAAGCCATGCAAATCATACAGAAACCCCAAAAGCGTGGGCAATAACTCATGAAAATGGCTATAAAGCGATGAGTTTTGGTCATAACTTCATGAACATGTTTTGGGTCTTCTTGTCATTGTAATTAGCCCTCAACCCCAAAGCGTGGGCTATAGCTCATGAAAAGCGACCATACTCTTGTGGCAGCGAGTTTTGGTCATAAATCTTAAACATGTATCGGGTTTCTGAGTCATGCAAATCGCCTGGAACCCAAAAATGGGAAATAGCTCATGAAAGCGGCCATAAAAGCGAAAGCTTGATGAGTTTTGGTCCTAACTCCCAAACATGTATCGGTCTTACGAGCCATGGAAATCGCCTAAAACCCAAAGCTATGGGCAATAGCTCATGAAAAGCGACCATAAGCAGGAAAGCGGCGAGTTTTTGGTCATACCTCTCAAACATGTATCAGGTCTTCTGAGCCATGCAAGCAGCCTTAGAACCAGAAATATGGGCAATAGCTTATGAAAATGGCGATAAAAGCAGCAGCGATGACTTTTTAGTCTTAACTCTCAACCATGAATCTGGTCTTAGGGCATGCATATCCCCGAAATCAAAACTATGGGAACTAACTCATGAAAGCGGCCACAAAACACAAAAAGCGACAAGTTTTGGTCATGCCCTCAAATATGTATCGGTCTTACGGGTGATGCAAATCCCGTGGAACCTCAAAACTAAGGAAATAGCTCATGAACACGTCCGTAAAATCGAAAGCGACAATTGTTTGGTCTTAACTCTTAATAATGTATCGTGTCGGCGGGCCATACAAATCATATGAACCCAAAAATTGGGCTATAGCTCATGAAAGCGACCATAGAGCCGAAAATAATAAGTTTTGGTCATAAAACATGTATCGGGTCTTCGAGGGATGCGAATACCTGGAACCCATAAAATTTGGGCAATATCTCTTGAAAGCGGCCATAAAGCAGCGAAAGCGATGAGTTTTTGTCATAACTCTCAAGCAGTGTCGGGTCTTCTGAGCCTTGCAAATCGCCTTGGAACCCCAAAATTGTGGGCAATAGCTCATGAAAAGCTGACCATAAGCGAAAACTACGAGTTTTGGTCTTAACTCTCAAACATTTATCGGGTCTCTAAAGCCATGCAAATCGCCTGAAACCCCCAAAGCGTGGGCAATAACTCATGAAAATGGCTATAAAAGCGATGAGTTTTTGGTCATAACTTCATGAACATGTTTTGGGTCTTCTTGTCATTGTAATTAGCCTCAAACCCCAAAGCGTGGGCTATAGCTCATGAAAGCGACCATATAACTTGGCGGCGAGTTTTGGTCATAAATCTTAAACATGTATCGGGTTTCTGAGTCATGCAAATCGCCTGGAACCCAAAAATGTGGGAAATAGCTCATGAAAAGCGGCCATAAAAGCAGCTTGATGAGTTTTGGTCCTAACTCCCAAACATGTATCGGGTCTTACGAGCCATGGAAATCGCCCTAAAACCAAAAGCGTGGGCAATAGCTCATGAAAAGCGACCATAAGCAGCAAGCGACTTTTGGTCATACCTCTCAAACATGTATCAGGTCTTCGAGCCATACAAGCGCCTAGAACAGAAATATGGGCAATAGCTTATGAAAATGGCGATAAAGCAGCAAAGCGATGACTTTTTAGTCTTAACTCTCAACCATGAATCTGGTCTTAAGGGCATGCATATCCCACAAATCAAAACTATGGGAACTAACTCATGAAACTTCCACAAAACACAAAAACGACAAGTTTTTGGTCATGCCCTCAAATATGTATCGGGTCTTACGGGTGATGCAAATCCCCGTGGAACCTCAAAACTAAGGGAAATAGCTCATGAACACGTCCGTAAAATGCGAAAACGACAATTGTTTGGTCTTAACTCTTAATAATGTATCGTGTCTGACGGGCCATGCAAATCGCCCTTGAACCCAAAAATTGTGGGCTATAGCTCATGAAAACGACCATAGAACGCGAAAATAATAAGTTTTTGGTCATAAAACATGTATCGGGTCTTACGAGGGATGCGAATCGCCCTGGAACCCATAAAATTTGGGCAATATCTCTTGAAAACGGCCATAAAACGCGCAGCGATGAGTTTTTGTCATAACTCGCAATAAGGTATCGGGTCTTACGAGCCTTGCAAATCGCCTTGGAACCCAAAAATTGTGGGCAATAGCTCATGAAAACGGCCATAAGCCGAAAACTACGAGTTTTGGTCTTAACTCTCAAACATTTATCGGGTCTCTAAAGCCATGCAAATCATACGAAACCCCCAAGCTGTGGGCAATAACTCATGAAAATGGCTATAAAAGCGATGAGTTTTTGGTCATAACTTCATGAACATGTTTTGGGTCTTCTTGTCATTGTAATCGCCCTCAAACCCCAAAAGCTGTGGGCTATAGCTCATGAAAGCGACCATATAAAAGCCAGCGAGTTTTGGTCATAAATCTTAAACATGTATCGGGTTTCTGAGTCATGCAAATCGCCTGGAACCCAAAAATGTGGAAATAGCTCATGAAAAGCGGCCATAAAAGCAGCAACGATGAGTTTTGGTCCTAACTCCCAAACATGTATCGGGTCTTACGAGCCATGGAAATCGCCCTAAAACCCAAAGCGTGGGCAATAGCTCATGAAAAGCGACCATAAGCAGCAGCGACCTTTTGGTCATACCTCTCAAACATGTATCGGGTCTTCTGAGCCATGCAAGCAGCGTTGGAACCGAGAAATATGGGCAATAGCTTATGAAAATGGCCATAAAGCAGCGAAAGCGATGACTTTTCGTCTTAACTCTCAACCATGAATCTGGTCTTAAGGGCATGCATATCCCACAAATCAAAACTATGGGAACTAACTCATGAAGGCCACAAAACACAAAAGCGACAAGTTTTGGTCATGCCCTCAAATATGTATCGGGTCTTCTGGTGATGCAAATCCCGTGGAACCTCAAAACTAAGGAAATAGCTCATGAACACGTCAGTAAAATCGAAAGCGACAAGCTGTTTGGTCTTAACTCTTAATAATGTATCGTGTCGGCAGACCATACAAATCATATGAACCCAAAATTGTGGGCTATAGCTCATGAAAAGCGACCATAGAGCCTTGAAAATAATAAGTTTTGGTCATAAATGTAAAACATGTATCGGGTCTTCTGAGGGATCACGAATCGCCTACGGAACCCATAAAATTTGGGCAATATCTCTTGAAAAGCGGCCATAAAGCAGCGATGAGTTTTTGTCATAACTCTCAAATAGGTATCGGGTCTTGAGCCTTGCAAATCGCCTTGGAACCCCAAAATTGTGGGCAATAGCTCATGAAAGCGGCCATAAGCGCGAAAACTACGAGTTTTGGTCTTAACTCTCAAACATTTATCGGGTCTCTAAAGCCATGCAAATCGCCTGAAACCCCCAAAAGCGTGGGCAATAACTCATGAAAATGGCTATAAAAGCGATGAGTTTTGGTCATAACTTCATGAACATGTTTTGGGTCTTCTTGTCATTGTAATTAGCCCTCAAACCCCAAAAGCTGTGGGCTATAGCTCATAAAGCGACCATATACTTGGCCAGCGAGTTTTGGTCATAAATCTTAAACATGTATCGGGTTTCTGAGTCATGCAAATCGCCTGGAACCCAAAAATGTGGGAAATAGCTCATGAAAGCGGCCATAAAAGCAGCGATGAGTTTTGGTCCTAACTCCCAAACATGTATCGGGTCTTCTGAGCCATGGAAATCGCCCTAAAACCAAAGCGTGGGCAATAGCTCATGAAAGCGACCATAAGCGAAAGCGGCGACTTTTGGTCATACCTCTCAAACATGTATGAGGTCTTCTGAGCCATGCAAGCATTAGAACCGAGAAATATGGGCAATAGCTTATGAAAATGGCGATAAAAGCAGCGAAAGCGATGACTTTTCGTCTTAACTCTCAACCATGAATCTGGTCTTAAGGGCATGCATATCCCCACAATCCAAAACTATGGGAACTAACTCATGAAGCAGCCACAAAACACAAAAGCGACAAGTTTTGGTCATGCCCTCAAATATGTATCGGGTCTTCGGGTGATGCAAATCCCGTGGAACCTCAAAACTAAGGAAATAGCTCATGAACACGTCAAGTAAAATCAAAGCGACAATTGTTTGGTCTTAACTCTTAATAATGTATATGTCGGCCGGGCCATACAAATCGCATATGAACCCAAAAATTGTGGGCTATAGCTCATGAAAAGCGACCATAGACCTTGAAAATAATAAGTTTTGGTCATAAATGTAAACATGTATCGGGTCTTCGAGGGATGCGAATCACGGAACCCATAAAATTTGGGCAATATCTCTTGAAAGCGGCCATAAGCAGCGAAAGCGATGAGTTTTGTCATAACTCTCAAGCAGTGTCGGGTCTTCTGAGCCTTGCAAATCGCCTTGGAACCCCAAAATTGTGGGCAATAGCTCATGAAAAGCGGCCATAAGCGAAAACTACGAGTTTTGGTCTTAACTCTCAAACATTTATCGGGTCTCTAAAGCCATGCAAATACACGAAACCCCCAAAAGCGTGGGCAATAACTCATGAAAATGGCTATAAAGCAGCGATGAGTTTTGGTCATAACTTCATGAACATGTTTTGGGTCTTCTTGTCATTGTAATTAGCCCTCAACCCCAAAAGCGTGGGCTATAGCTCATGAAAGCGACCATATAACTTGGCCCAGCGAGTTTTGGTCATAAATCTTAAACATGTATCGGGTTTCTGAGTCATGCAAATCGCCACGGAACCCAAAAATGTGGGAAATAGCTCATGAAAGCCATAAAAGCGAAAGCTTGATGAGTTTTGGTCCTAACTCCCAAACATGTATCGGGTCTTACGAGCCATGGAAATCGCCCTAAAACCCAAAAGCGTGGGCAATAGCTCATGAAAAGCGACCATAAGCAGCAGCGGCCTTTTGGTCATACCTCTCAAACATGTGTCAGGTCTTCTGAGCCATGCAAGCCTTAGAACCAGAAATATGGGCAATAGCTTATGAAAATGGCCATAAAGCGAAAAGCGATGACTTTTTAGTCTTAACTCTCAACCATGAATCTGGTCTTAAGGGCATGCATATCCCACAAATCAAAACTATGGGAACTAACTCATGAAGCGGCCACAAAACACAAAAGCGACAAGTTTTGGTCATGCCCTCAAATATGTCGGGTCTTACGGGTGATGCAAATCCCGTGGAACCTCAAAACTAAGGAAATAGCTCATGAACACGTCAAGTAAAATCACGAAAGCGACAATGTTTGGTCTTAACTCTTAATAATGTATCGTGTCACGGGCCATGCAAATCGCCTATGAACCCAAAAATTGTGGGCTATAGCTCATGAAAAGCGACCATAGAGCGAAAATAATAAGTTTTGGTCATAAATGTAAAACATGTATCGGGTCTTCTGAGGGATGCGAATCGCCACGGAACCCATAAAATTTGGGCAATATCTCTTGAAAAGCGGCCATAAAAGCAGAAAGCGATGAGTTTTTGTCATAACTCTCAAATAGGTATCGGGTCTTCTGAGCCTTGCAAATCGCCTTGGAACCCCAAAATTGTGGGCAATAGCTCATGAAAGCGGCCATAAGCGCGAAAACTACGAGTTTTGGTCTTAACTCTCAAACATTTATCGGGTCTCTAAAGCCATGCAAATCATGAAACCCCCAAAAGCGTGGGCAATAACTCATGAAAATGGCTATAAAGCGATGAGTTTTGGTCATAACTTCATGAACATGTTTTGGGTCTTCTTGTCATTGTAATTAGCCCTCAAACCCCAAAAGCGTGGGCTATAGCTCATGAAAGCGACCATATAGCTTGGCGGCGAGTTTTGGTCATAAATCTTAAACATGTATCGGGTTTCTGAGTCATGCAAATCGCCTGGAACCCAAAAATGTGGGAAATAGCTCATGAAAAGCGGCCATAAAAGCGAAAGCGATGAGTTTTGGTCCTAACTCCCAAACATGTATCGGGTCTTCTGAGCCATGGAAATCGCCCTAAAACCCAAAAGCGTGGGCAATAGCTCATGAAAAGCGACCATAAGCAGAAAGCGACCTTTTGGTCATACCTCTCAAACATGTATCAGGTCTTACGAGCCATGCAAGCGTTAGAACCGAGAAATATGGGCAATAGCTTATGAAAATGGCCATAAAAGCGAAAGCGATGACTTTTCGTCTTAACTCTCAACCATGAATCTGGTCTTAAGGGCATGCATATCCCCGGAAATCCAAAACTATGGAACTAACTCATGAAGCGGCCACAAAACACAAAAGCGACAAGTTTTTGGTCATGCCCTCAAATATGTATCGGGTCTTCTGGGTGATGCAAATCCCGTGGAACCTCAAAACTAAGGAAATAGCTCATGAACACGTCCGTAAAATCTGAAACGACAAGCTGTTTGGTCTTAACTCTTAATAATGTATACGTGTACGGGCCATGCAAATCGCCCTATGAACCCAAAATTGTGGGCTATAGCTCATGAAAAGCGACCATAGAGCTTGAAAATAATAAGTTTTGGTCATAAATGTAAAACATGTGTCGCGTCTTCTGAGGGATCACGAATCGCCACGGAACCCATAAAATTTGGGCAATATCTCTTGAAAGCGGCCATAAAAGCAGCAACGATGAGTTTTTGTCATAACTCTCAAATAGGTATCGGGTCTTCTGAGCCTTGCAAATCGTGGAACCCCAAAATTGTGGGCAATAGCTCATGAAACTGACCATAAGCAGGAAAACTACGAGTTTTGGTCTTAACTCTCAAACATTTATCGGGTCTCTAAAGCCATGCAAATGCCACAGAACCCCAAAACTGTGGGCAATAACTCATGAAAATGGCTATAAAAGCGATGAGTTTTTGGTCATAACTTCATGAACATGTTTTGGGTCTTCTTGTCATTGTAATTAGCCCTCAAACCCCAAAGCGTGGGCTATAGCTCATGAAAAGCGACCATATAAGCCCAGCGAGTTTTGGTCATAAATCCTAAACATGTATCGGGTTTCTGAGTCATGCAAATCGCCACGGAACCCAAAAATGTGGGAAATAGCTCATGAAAGCGGCCATAAAAGCAGCAGCGATGAGTTTTGGTCCTAACTCCCAAACATGTATCGGGTCTTGAGCCATGGAAATCGCCCTAAAACCCAAAGCGTGGGCAATAGCTCATGAAAAGCGACCATAAGCAGCAGCGACTTTTGGTCATACCTCTCAAACATGTATCAGGTCTTCTGAGCCATGCAAGCATTAGAACCCGAAATATGGGCAATAGCTTATGAAAATGGCGATAAAAGCGAAAGCGATGACTTTTAAGTCTTAACTCTCAACCATGAATCTGGTCTTAAGGGCATGCATATCCCACAAATCCAAAACTATGGGAACTAACTCATGAAGCGGCCACAAAACACAAAAGCGACAAGTTTTGGTCATGCCCTCAAATATGTATCGGGTCTTACGGGTGATGCAAATCCCGTGGAACCTCAAACTAAAATAGCTCATGAACACGTCCGTAAAATCTGAAAAGCGACAATTGTTTGGTCTTAACTCTTAATAATGTATCGTGTCGGGCCATACAAATCGCCCTTGAACCCAAAATTGTGGGCTATAGCTCATGAAAGCGACCATAGAGCGAAAATAATAAGTTTTGGTCATAAAAAACATGTATCGGGTCTTCTGAGGGATCACGAAGCCACTGGAACCCATAAAATTTGGGCAATATCTCTTGAAAGCGGCCATAAAAGCGAAAGCGATGAGTTTTTGTCATAACTCTCAAACAGGTATCGGGTCTTCTGAGCCTTGCAAATGCCTTGGAACCCCAAAATTGTGGGCAATAGCTCATGAAAGCGGCCATAAGCTTGAAAACTACGAGTTTTGGTCTTAACTCTCAAACATTTATCGGGTCTCTAAAGCCATGCAAATCGCCTAGAAACCCCAAAACTGTGGGCAATAACTCATGAAAATGGCTATAAAGCAGCGATGAGTTTTTGGTCATAACTTCGAGAACATGTTTTGGGTCTTCTTGTCATTGTAATTAGCCCTCAAACCCCAAAGCGTGGGCTATAGCTCATGAAAGCGACCATATAACTTGGCCAGCGAGTTTTGGTCATAAATCTTAAACATGTATCGGGTTTCTGAGTCATGCAAATGCCACGGAACCCAAAATGTGGGAAATAGCTCATGAAAGCGGCCATAAAAGCAGCGATGAGTTTTGGTCCTAACTCCCAAACATGTATCGGGTCTTCGAGCCATGGAAATCGCCCTAAAACCCAAAGCGTGGGCAATAGCTCATGAAAAGCGACCATAAGCAGCAGCGACCTTTTGGTCATACCTCTCAAACATGTATCAGGTCTTACGAGCCATGCAAGCAGCGTTGGAACAGAAATATGGGCAATAGCTTATGAAAATGGCCATAAAAGCAGCGATGACTTTTCGTCTTAACTCTCAACCATGAATCTGGTCTTAAGGGCATGCATATCCCGGAAATCCAAAACTATGGGAACTAACTCATGAAAGCGCCACAAAACATAAAAGCGACAAGTTTTGGTCATGCCCTCAAATATGTATCGGGTCTTCGGGTGATGCAAATCCTCGTGGAACCTCAAAACTAAGAAATAGCTCATGAACACGTCAAGTAAAATCGAAAGCGACAATTGTTTGGTCTTAACTCTTAATAATGTAGCGGTCTTACGGGCCATACAAATCGTATGAACCCAAAATTGTATGCTATAGCTCATGAAAGCGACCATAGAGCCGAAAATAATGAGTTTTGGTCATAAATGTAAAACATGTATCGGGTCTTCGAGGGATCACGAATCATACGGAACCCATAAAATTTGGGCAATATCTCTTGAAAAGCGGCCATAAAAGCGAAAGCGATGAGTTTTTGTCATAACTCTCAAACATGTATCGGGTCTTCTGAGCCTTGCAAATCGCCTTGGAACCCCAAAATTGTGGGCAATAGCTCATGAAAAGCGGCCATAAGCGCGAAAACTACGAGTTTTGGTCTTAACTCTCAAACATTTATCGGGTCTCTAAAGCCATGCAAATCATACTGAAACCCCAAAGCTGGGCAATAACTCATGAAAATGGCCATAAAACATGAAAGCGATGAGTTTTGGTCATAACTCTCAAACATGTATTGGGTCTTCTGATCGTTGTAAATCTCGTGAAACGCCAAAACTGGGTAATAGCTAATAAGCGGCCGTAAAATCACGAAAAACAATTTTTGGTTGTAACTCTCAAATATTCGTCTTACAAGCCATGCAAATCCTAGAACTCCAAAACTTTGGGCAATAACTCATTAAAAGCGGCCATCAAACACAGCGATGAGTTTTTGGTCATAACTTCATGAACATGTTTTGGGTCTTCTTGTCATTGTAATTTGCCCTCAAACCCCAAAGCGTGGGCTATAGCTCATGAAAGCGACCATATAGCATGGCGAGTTTTTGGTCATAAATCTCAAACATGTATCGGGTTTCTGAGTCATGCAAATCGCCTGGAACCCAAAAATGTGGGAAATAGCTCATGAAAAGCGGCCATAAAAGCTGAAAGCGATGAGTTTTGGTCCTAACTCCCAAACATGTATCGGGTCTTCTGAGCCATGGAAATCGCCCTAAAACCCAAAAGCGTGGGCAATAGCTCATGAAAAGCGACCATAAGCAGCGATGACCTTTTGGTCATACCTCTCAAACATGTATCAGGTCTTACGAGCCATGCAAGCGCGTTGGAACCGAGAAATATGGGCAATAGCTTATGAAAATGGCCATAAAAGCGAAAGCGATGACTTTTCGTCTTAACTCTCAACCATGAATCTGGTCTTAAGGGCATGCATATCCCGAAATCAAAACTATGGGAACTAACTCATGAAGCGGCCACAAAACACAAAAGCGACAAGTTTTTGGTCATGCCCTCAAATATGTATCGGGTCTTCTGGTGATGCAAATCCCGTGGAACCTCAAAACTAAGAAATAGCTCATGAACACGTCAAGTAAAATCTGAGCGACAAGCATTTTGGTCTTAACTCTTAATAATGTAGCAATTACGGGCCATACAAATCATATGAACCCAAAAATTGTATGCTATAGCTCATGAAAGCGACCATAGAGCGAAAATAATGAGTTTTGGTCATAAATGTAAAACATGTATCGGGTCTTCTGAGGGATCACAGATCGCATACGGAACCCATAAAATTTGGGCAATATCTCTTGAAAAGCGGCCATAAAAGCGAAGCGATGAGTTTTTGTCATAACTCTCAAACATGTATCGGGTCTTCTGAGCCTTGCAAATCGCCTTGGAACCCCAAAATTGTGGGCAATAGCTCATGAAAAGCGGCCATAAGCGAAAACTACGAGTTTTGGTCTTAACTCAAACATTTATCGGGTCTCTAAAGCCATGCAAATCGCCCTGAAACCCCCAAAGCTGTGGGCAATAACTCATGAAAATGGCCATAAAACATGAAAACGATGAGTTTTTGGTCATAACTCTCAAACATGTATTGGGTCTTCTGATCGTTGTAAATCTCAGTAGAGCCAAAAGCTGTGGGTAATAGCTAATGAAAGCGGCCGTAAAATCGAAAACGAAAACAATTTTTGGTTGTAACTCTCAAATATTCGTCTTACAAGCCATGCAAATCCCTAGAACTCCAAAGCTTTGGGCAATAGCTCATTAAAAGCGGCCATCGAAACGAAAGCGATGAGTTTTGGTCATAACTTCATGAACATGTTTTGGGTCTTCTTGTCATTGTAATTTGCCCTCAAACCCCAAAGCATGGGCTATAGCTCATGAAAGCGACCATATAACCTTGGCCCAGCGAGTTTTGGTCATAAATCTCAAACATGTATCGGGTTTCTGAGTCATGCAAATCGCTGGAACCCAAAAATGTGGAAATAGCTCATGAAAAGCGGCCATAAAAGCAGCTTGATGAGTTTTGGTCCTAACTCCCAAACATGTATCGGGTCTTCTGAGCCATGGAAATCGCCCTAAAACCCAAAGCGTGGGCAATAGCTCATGAAAAGCGACCATAAGCGAAAGCGATGACCTTTTGGTCATACCTCTCAAACATGTATCAGGTCTTCTGAGCCATGCAAGCGTTGGAACCCAGAAATATGGGCAATAGCTTATGAAAATGGCCATAAAGCGAAAAGCGATGACTTTTAGTCTTAACTCTCAACCATGAATCTGGTCTTAAGGGCATGCATATCCCAGGAAATCCAAAACTATGGGAACTAACTCATGAAAGCGGCCAAAACACAAAAGCGACAAGTTTTGGTCATGCCCTCAAATATGTATCGGGTCTTACGGGTGATGCAAATCCCGTGGAACCTCAAAACTAAGGAAATAGCTCATGAACACGTCCAGTAAAATCACGAAAACGACAATGTTTGGTCTTAACTCTTAATAATATGTGGTCGGCAGACCATGCAAATCGCCCTATGAACCCAAAAATTGTATGCTATAGCTCATGAAAGCGACCATAGAAACCGAAAATAATGAGTTTTGGTCATAAATGTAAAACATGTATCGGGTCTTCTGAGGGATCACGAATCGCCTGGAACCCATAAAATTTGGGCAATATCTCTTGAAAGCGGCCATAAAAGCGAAAGCGATGAGTTTTTGTCATAACTCTCAAACATGTATCGGGTCTTCTGAGCCTTGCAAATCGCCTTGGAACCCCAAAATTGTGGGCAATAGCTCATGAAAAGCTGACCATAAGCGAAAACTACGAGTTTTGGTCTTAACTCTCAAACATTTCGGTCTCTAAAGCCATGCAAATCGCCACAGAAACCCCAAAAGCGTGGGCAATAACTCATGAAAATGGCCATAAAACATGAAAGCGATGAGTTTTGGTCATAACTCTCAAACATGTATTGGGTCTTCGATCGTTGTAAATCTCCGTAGAGCGCCAAAACTGTGGGTAATAGCTAATGAAAGCGGCGTAAAATCACGAAAAACAATTTTTGGTTGTAACTCTCAAATATTAAATCTTACAAGCCATGCAAATCCCTAGAACTCAAAGCTTTGGGCAATAGCTCATTAAAAGCGGCCATAAAACGAAAGCGATGAGTTTTTGGTCATAACTTCATGAACATGTTTTGGGTCTTCTTGTCATTGTAATTTGCCCTCAAACCCCAAAAGCGTGGGCTATAGCTCATGAAAAGCGACCATATCTTGGCCAGCGAGTTTTGGTCATAAATCTCAAACATGTATCGGGTTTCTGAGTCATGCAAATCGCCTGGAACCCAAAAATGTGGGAAATAGCTCATGAAAAGCGACCATAAAGCAGCGAAAGCGATGAGTTTTGGTCCTAACTCCCAAACATGTATCGGGTCTTACGAGCCATGGAAATCGCCCTAAAACCCAAAAGCGTGGGCAATAGCTCATGAAAAGCGACCATAAGCGAAAGCGATGACCTTTTGGTCATACCTCTCAAACATGTATCGGGTCACGAGCCATGCAAGCAGCGTTGGAACGAGAAATATGGGCAATAGCTTATGAAAATGGCCATAAAGCGTGAAAGCGATGACTTTTCGTCTTAACTCTCAACCATGAATCTGGTCTTAAGGGCATGCGTATCCCCCTGGAAATCCAAAACTATGGGAACTAACTCATGAAAGCGGCCACAAAACACAAAAGCGACAAGTTTTGGTCATGCCCTCAAATATGTATCGGGTCTTACGTGATGCAAATCCCGTGGAACCTCAAAACTAAGAAATAGCTCATGAACACGTCAAGTAAAATCTGAAAGCGACAACTGTTTGGTCTTAACTCTTAATAATGTAGCAGGTGTGACGGGCCATGCAAATGTATGAACCCAAAAATTGTATGCTATAGCTCATGAAAGCGACCATAGAGCAGCGAAAATAATGAGTTTTGGTCATAAATGTAAAACATGTATCGGGTCTTACGAGGATGCGAATCACGGAACCCATAAAATTTGGGCAATATCTCTTGAAAAGCGGCCATAAAGCAGCGAAAGCGATGAGTTTTTGTCATAACTCTCAAACATGTATCGGGTCTTCTGAGCCTTGCAAATCGCCTTGGAACCCCAAAATTGTGGGCAATAGCTCATGAAAAGCGGCCATAAGCAGCGAAAACTGAGTTTTTGGTCTTAACTCTCAAACATTTATCGGGTCTCTAAAGCCATGCAAATGTACAGAAACCCCCAAAGCTGTGGGCAATAACTCATGAAAATGGCTATAAAACATGAAAGCGATGAGTTTTGGTCATAACTCTCAAACATGTATTGGGTCTTTAACTCTCAAATTAGATCTTCTGAGCCATGCAAATCCCCTCTCATTAAAAAAAAGCGATGAGTTTTTGGTCATAACTTCATGAACATGTTTTGGGTCTTCTTGTCATTGTAATTAGCCCTCAAACCCCAAAGCGTGGGCTATAGCTCATGAAAGCGACCATATAGCAGCGGCGAGTTTTGGTCATAAATCTCAAACATGTATCGGGTTTCTGAGTCATGCAAATGCCTGGAACCCAAAAATGTGGGAAATAGCTCATGAAAGCAGCCATAAAAGCGAAAGCGATGAGTTTTGGTCCTAACTCCCAAACATGTATCGGGTCTTCTGAGCCATGGAAATCGCCCTAAAACCCAAAGCTGTGGGCAATAGCTCATGAAAACGACCATAAGCAGCGATGACCTTTTGGTCATACCTCTCAAACATGTATCAGGTCTTACGAGCCATGCAAAGCGTTGGAACCCGAGAAATATGGGCAATAGCTTATGAAAATGGCCATAAAGCGAAAGCGATGACTTTTTCGTCTTAACTCTCAACCATGAATCTGGTCTTAAGGGCATGCATATCCCGAAATCAAAACTATGGGAACTAACTCATGAAGCGGCCACAAAACACAAAAGCGACAAGTTTTGGTCATGCCCTCAAATATGTATCGGGTCTTCGGTTGATGCAAATCCCGTGGAACCTCAAAACTAAGGAAATAGCTCATGAACACGTCCGTAAAATCGAAAAGCGACAACTGTTTGGTCTTAACTCTTAATAATGTATGGTCGTACCAGGCCATGCAAATGTATGAACCCAAAAATTGTATGCTATAGCTCATGAAAGCGACCATAGAGCCTTGAAAATAATGAGTTTTGGTCATAAATGTAAAACATGTATCGGGTCTTCTGAGGGATGCGAATCCCACACGGAACCCATAAAATTTGGGCAATATCTCTTGAAAAGCGGCCATAAAGCGAAAGCGATGAGTATTTTGTCATAACTCTCAAACATGTATCGGGTCTTACGAGCCTTGCAAATCGCCTTGGAACCCAAAAATTGTGGGCAATAGCTCATGAAAACGGCCATAAACGTGAAAACTACGAGTTTTTCGTCTTAACTCTCAAACATTTATCGGGTCTCTAAAGCCATGCAAATCGCCAGAAACCCCCAAAGCGTGGGCAATAACTCATGAAAATGGCTATAAAACATGAAAGCGATGAGTTTTGGTCATAACTCTCAAACATGTATTGGGTCTTCTGATCGTTGTAAATCTCCGTAGAAACGCATGGGTAATAGCTAATGAAGCGGCCGTAAAATCGAAAAACAATTTTTGGTTGTAACTCTCAAATATTAAATCTTACAAGCCATGCAAATCCCTAGAACTCAAAACTTTGGGCAATAACTCATTAAAAGCGGCCATAAAACCGAAAGCGATGAGTTTTTGGTCATAACTTCATGAACATGTTTTGGGTCTTCTTGTCATTGTAATTTGCCCTCAAACCCCAAAGCGTGGGCTATAGCTCATAAAGCGACCATATAGCACATGGCCAGCGAGTTTTGGTCATAAATCTCAAACATGTATCGGGTTTCTGAGTCATGCAAATCGCCTGGAACCCAAAAATGTGGGAAATAGCTCATGAAAACGGCCATAAAGCAGCAGCGATGAGTTTTGGTCCTAACTCCCAAACATGTCGGGTCTTACGAGCCATGGAAATCGCCCTAAAACCCAAAAGCGTGGGCAATAGCTCATGAAAGCGACCATAAGCAGCTTGATGACCTTTTGGTCATACCTCTCAAACATGTATCGGGTCTTACGAGCCATGCAAGCGTTGGAACCGAGAAATATGGGCAATAGCTTATGAAAATGGCCATAAAGCGAAAGCGATGACTTTTCGTCTTAACTCTCAACCATGAATCTGGTCTTAAGGGCATGCATATCCCGAAATCAAAACTATGGGAACTAACTCATGAAGCGGCCACAAAACACAAGCGACAAGTTTTTGGTCATGCCCTCAAATATGTATCGGGTCTTCACGGGTGATGCAAATCCCGTGGAACCTCAAAACTAAGGAAATAGCTCATGAACACGTCAAGTAAAATCAGCGACAAGCTGTTTGGTCTTAACTCTTAATAATGTAGCTCGGTCAGACCATGCAAATCGCCCTATGAACCCAAAATTGTATGCTATAGCTCATGAAAAGCGACCATAGAGCGAAAATAATGAGTTTTGGTCATAAATGTAAAACATGTATCGGGTCTTACGAGGATGCGAATCATACGGAACCCATAAAATTTGGGCAATATCTCTTGAAAAGCGGCCATAAAGCGAAAAGCGATGAGTTTTTGTCATAACTCTCAAACATGTATCGGGTCTTCGAGCCTTGCAAATCGCCTTGGAACCCAAAATTGTGGGCAATAGCTCATGAAAAGCGGCCATAAGCGCGAAAACTACGAGTTTTGGTCTTAACTCTCAAACATTGTCGGGTCTCTAAAGCCATGCAAATGCCACAGAAACCCCCAAAAGCGTGGGCAATAACTCATGAAAATGGCTATAAAACATGAAAGCGATGAGTTTTGGTCATAACTCTCAAACATGTATTGGGTCTTACGATCGTTGTAAATCTCCGTAGAGCAAAACTAAAGTGGGTAATAGCTAATAAGCGGTAAAATCACGAAAAACAATTTTTGGTTGTAACTCTCAAATATTGTCTTACAAGCCATGCAAATCCCTAGAACTCCAAACTTTGGGCAATAACTCATTAAAAGCGGCCATAAAACGAAAGCGATGAGTTTTGGTCATAACTTCATGAACATGTTTTGGGTCTTCTTGTCATTGTAATTTGCCCTCAAACCCCAAAGCGTGGGCTATAGCTCATGAAAAGCGACCATATAACTTGGCTGGCGAGTTTTTGGTCATAAATCTCAAACATGTATCGGGTTTCTGAGTCATGCAAATCGCCACGGAACCCAAAAATGTGGGAAATAGCTCATGAAAGCGGCCATAAAAGCAGCAGCGATGAGTTTTGGTCCTAACTCCCAAACATGTATCGGGTCTTCTGAGCCATGGAAATCGCCCTAAAACCCAAAAGCTGTGGGCAATAGCTCATGAAAAGCGACCATAAGCAGCGATGACCTTTTGGTCATACCTCTCAAACATGTATCGGGTCTTACGAGCCATGCAAGCGTTGGAACCCGAGAAATATGGGCAATAGCTTATGAAAATGGCCATAAAAGCGAAAGCGATGACTTTTAGTCTTAACTCTCAACCATGAATCTGGTCTTAGGGCATGCATATCCCGGAAATCAAAACTATGGAACTAACTCATGAAAGACCACAAAACACAAAAGCGACAAGTTTTTGGTCATGCCCTCAAATATGTATCGGGTCTTACGGTGATGCAAATCCCGTGGAACCTCAAAACTAAAATAGCTCATGAACACGTCAGTAAAATCACGAAAGCGACAACTTTGGTCTTAACTCTTAATAATGTAGCAGATTACGGCCGGGCCATACGTCGCCCTATGAACCCAAAATTGTATGGGCTATAGCTCATGAAAAGCGACCATAGAGCCTTGAAAATAATGAGTTTTGGTCATAAATGTAAAACATGTATCGGGTCTTCTGAGGGATGCGAATATACGGAACCCATAAAATTTGGGCAATATCTCTTGAAAGCGGCCATAAAGCGAAAAGCGATGAGTTTTTGTCATAACTCTCAAACATGTATCGGGTCTTACGAGCCTTGCAAATCGCCTTGGAACCCCAAAATTGTGGGCAATAACTCATGAAATGGCCATAAGCAGCGAAAACTACGAGTTTTTGGTCTTAACTCTCAAACATTTATCGGGTCTCTAAAGCCATGCAAATTGCCCTGAAACCCCCAAAACTGTGGGCAATAACTCATGAAAATGGCTATAAAACATGAAAACGATGAGTTTTTGGTCATAACTCTCAAACATGTATTGGGTCTTACGATCGTTGTAAATCTCTGTAGAACGCCAAAACTGTGGGTAATAGCTAATGAGAACGGCCGTAAAATGCGGAAAACAATTTTTTGGTTGTAACTCTCAAATATTGCGTCTTACAAGCCATGCAAATCCCCTAGAATTCCAAAACTTTGGGCAATAACTCATTAAAAACGGCCATAAAACAGGAAAACGATGAGTTTTTGGTCATAACTCGCGAACAAGTTTTGGGTCTTACTGTCATTGTAATTAGCCCTCAAACCCCAAAGCTGGCTATAGCTCATAAGCGACCATATAACTTGGCCAGCGAGTTTTTGGTCATAAATCTCAAACATGTATCGGGTTTCTGAGTCATGCAAATCGCCTGGAACCCAAAAATGTGGGAAATAGCTCATGAAAGCAGCCATAAAAGCGAAAGCGATGAGTTTTGGTCCTAACTCCCAAACATGTATCGGGTCTTACGAGCCATGGAAATCGCCTAAAACCCAAAATTGTGGGCAATAGCTCATGAAAGCGACCATAAGCAGAAATCGGCGACTTTTGGTCATACCTCTCAAACATGTATCAGGTCTTACGAGCCATGCAAGCAGCGTTGGAACCCGAGAAATATGGGCAATAGCTTATGAAAATGGCCATAAAGCAGCAACGATGACTTTCGTCTTAACTCTCAACCATGAATCTGGTCTTAAGGGCATGCATATCCCGGAAATCCAAAACTATGGGAACTAACTCATGAAAGCGGCCACAAAACACAAAAGCGACAAGTTTTGGTCATGCCCTCAAATATGTATCGGGTCTTACGGGTGATGCAAATCCCGTGGAACCTCAAAACTAAGGAAATAGCTCATGAACACGTCCAGTAAAATCTGAACGACAACTGTTTGGTCTTAACTCTTAATAATGTATGGTCGGGCCATGCAAATCGCCCTTGAACCCAAAATTGTATGCTATAGCTCATGAAAGCGACCATAGAGCACGAAAATAATGAGTTTTGGTCATAAATGTAAAACATGTATCGGGTCTTCTGAGGATGCGAACGCCTGGAACCCATAAAATTTGGGCAATATCTCTTGAAAAGCGGCCATAAAAGCAGCAGCGATGAGTTTTTGTCATAACTCTCAAACATGTATCGGGTCTTCTGAGCCTTGCAAATCGCCTTGGAACCCCAAAATTGTGGGCAATAGCTCATGAAAGCCATGAGCAGCGAAAACTACGAGTTTTGGTCTTAACTCTCAAACATTGCTCGGGTCTCTAAAGCCATGCAAATGCACAGAAACCCCCAAAACTGTGGGCAATAACTCATGAAAATGGCTATAAAACACAAAGCGATGAGTTTTGGTCATAACTCTCAAACATGTATTGGGTCTTCGATCGTTGTAAATCTCAAGTAGAGCATAAAATTGTGGGTAAATAGCTAATGAAATCACGAAAAACAATTTTTGTTGTAACTCTCAAATATTCGTCTTCTGAGCCATGCAAATCCCTAGAACTCCAAAACTTTGGGCAATAACTCATTAAAAGCGGCTATAAAACGAAAGCGATGACTTTTTGGTCATAACTTCATGAACATGTTTTGAGTCTTCTTGTCATTGTAATTAAGCCTCAAACCCCAAAATGTGGGCTATAGCTCATGAAAAGCGACCATATATGGCTGGCGAGTTTTGGTCATAAATCTCAAACATGTATCGGGTTTCTGAGTCATGCAAATCGCCTGGAACCCAAAAATGTGGGAAATAGCTCATGAAAGCAGCCATAAAAGCAGCTTGATGAGTTTTGGTCCTAACTCCCAAACATGTATCGGGTCTTCGAGCCATGGAAATCGCCCTAAAACCCAAAAGCGTGGGCAATAGCTCATGAAAAGCGACCATAAGCGAAATCGGCGACTTTTTGGTCATACCTCTCAAACATGTATCAGGTCTTACGAGCCATGGAAGCGCCTTGGAACCCGAGAAATATGGGCAATAGCTTATGAAAATGGCCATAAAGCGAAAGCGATGACTTTTTCGTCTTAACTCTCAACCATGAATCTAGTCTTAAGGGCATGCATATCCCAGAAATCCAAAACTATGGGAACTAACTCATGAAGCGGCCACAAAACACAAAAGCGACAAGTTTTGGTCATGCCCTCAAATATGTATCGGGTCTTACGGGTGATGCAAATCCCGTGGAACCTCAAAACTAAGAAATAGCTCATGAACACGTCCGTAAAATCACGAAAGCGAAAACTGTTTGTTCTTAACTCTTAATAATGTATCGGGTCGACGGGCCATACAAATCATATGAACCCAAAAATTGTGCTATAGCTCATGAAAATGACCATAGAACGCGAAAATAATGAGTTTTGGTCATAAATGTAAAACATGTATCGGGTCTTACGAGGGATGCGAATCCACGGAACCCATAAAATTTGGGCAATATCTCTTGAAAACGGCCATAAAACGCGAAAACGATGAGTTTTTTGTCATAACTCTCAAACATGTATCGGGTCTTACGAGCCTTGCAAATCGCCTTGGAAACCCAAAATTGTGGGCAATAGCTCATGAAAACGGCCATGAACGCGAAAACTACGAGTTTTTGGTCTTAACTCTCCAACATTTATCGAGTCTCTAAAGCCATGCAAATCGCCCTGAAACCCCCAAAACTGTGGGCAATAGCTCATGAAAATGGCTATAAAACACGAAAACGATGAGTTTTTGGTCATAACTCTCAAACATGTATTGGGTCTTACGGTCGTTGTAAATCTCCGTAGAACGCCAAAACTGTGGGTAAATAGCTAATGAAAACGGCCGTAAAATGCGAAAAACAAATTTTTTGTTGTAACTCTCAAATATTGCGTCTTACGAGCCATGCAAATCCCCTAGAACTCCAAAACTTTGGGCAATAACTCATTAAAAACGGCTATAAAACACGAAAACGATGACTTTTTGGTCATAACTCGCGAACATGTTTTGAGTCTTACTGTCATTGTAATTCGCCCTCAAACCCCAAAACTGTGGGCTATAGCTCATGAAAACGACCATATAACATGGCGGCGAGTTTTGGTCATAAATCTCAAACATGTATCGGGTTTCTGAGTCATGCAAATCGCCTGGAACCCAAAAATGTGGGAAATAGCTCATGAAAAGCAGCCATAAAGCGAAAGCGATGAGTTTTGGTCCTAACTCCCAAACATGTATCGGGTCTTCGAGCCATGGAAATCGCCCTAAAACCCAAAACTGTGGGCAATAGCTCATGAAAACGACCATAAACGCGAAATCGGCGACTTTTTGGTCATACCTCTCAAACATGTATCAGGTCTTACGAGCCATGGAAACGCCTTGGAACCCGAGAAATATGGGCAATAGCTTATGAAAATGGCCATAAAACGCGAAAACGATGACTTTTTCGTCTTAACTCTCAACCATGAATCTAGTTTTAAGGGCATGCATATCCCCCTGGAAATCCAAAACTATGGGAACTAACTAATGAAACGGCCACAAAACACAAAAACGACAAGTTTTTGGTCATGCCCTGAAATATGTATCGGGTCTTACGGTTGATGCAAATCCCCGTGGAACCTCAAAACTAAGGGAAATAGCTCATGAACACGTCCGTAAAATGCGAAAACGACAACTGTTTGTTCTTAACTCTTAATAATGTATCGGGTCTGACGGGCCATGCAAATCGCCCTTGAACCCACAAATTGTGGGCTATAGCTCATGAAAATGACCATAGAACGCGAAAATAATGAGTATTTGGTCATAAATGTAAAACATGTATCGGGTCTTACGAGGGATGCGAATCGCCCTGGAACCCATAAAATTTGGGCAATATCTCTTGAAAACGACCATAAACGCGAAAACGGCGAGCTTTTGGTCCTAACTCCCAAACATGTATCTGGTCTTACGAGCCATGCAAATCGCCCTAAAACCCAAAACGATGGGCAATAGCTCATGAAAACAACCATAAAACGCGAAAACGACGAATTTTTTGTCATACCTCTCAAACATGTATTAGGTGTTACGAGCCATGCAAACTCCTTGGGACCCGAGAAATATGGGCAATATCTCATGAAAATGGCCAAAAAACCTGAAAACGATGACTTTTTCGTCTTAACTCTCAACCATGAATCAGGTCTTAAGGGCTTGCATATCCCCCTGGAAATCCAAAACTATGGGCACTAACTCATGAAACGGCCACAAAACACAAAAAGGACAAGTTTTTGGTCATGCCCTCAAATATGTATCGGGTCTTATGGGTGATGCAAATCCCCGTGGAACCTCAAAACTAAGGGCATTAACTCATGAACATGTCCGTAAAATGCGAAAACGACAACTGTTTGGTCTTAACTCTTAATAATGTATCGGGTCTAACGGGCCATGCAAATCACCCTTGACCCCCCAAATTGTGGGCTATAGCTCATGAAAACGACCATAGAACGCGAAAATGATGAGGTTTTGGTCATAAATGTAAAACATGTATCGGGTCTTACGTGGCGGTGCAAATGCCTGGAACCCATAAAATGTGGGCAATAGCTCTTGAAAACAGCCATAAAAGCGAAAACTATGGGTTTTGGTCCTAACTCTTAAACATGTATCGGGTCTTACGAGCCATGCAAATCGCCATAGAAATCCAAAGCTGGGCAATAGCTCATTAATCGACCATAATACGCGAAAACAGCGACTTTTTGGTCATACCTCTCAAACATGTATCGGGTATTACGAGCCATGCAAATCGCCTGGGCAGGAAAAATATGGGCAATAGCTCATGAAAATGGCCATAAAACTACGGGTTTTGGTCCTAACTCTCAAATTGTGTCGGGTCATACAGGCCATGCATATCACCACAAACCCAAAGCAGTGGGCAATAGCGCGAAAGCGACAATAAAAGCGAAAGCGAGAGTTTTGGTCATCGCTCTCAAACATTTATCGCGTCTTAAGAGAAGGCAAATCGCCTTGGAACCCCAAAATTGTGGGCAGTAGCTCATGAAAATGGCCATAAAACACGAAAACTACGAGTTTTTGGTCCTAACTCTCAAAAATGTATCGGGTCTCTCAAGCCATGCAAATCGCCTTGAAACCCCCAAAACTGTGGGCACTAGCTCATGAAAATGGCTATAAAACGCGAAAATGGAGTTTTTGTTCATAACTCTCAAAAATGTATCGGGTATTACGAGCCATGCAAATCGCCCTGGAACCCGAAAAATATGGGCAATAGCTCATGAAAATGGCCATAAAACTACGGGTTTTTGGTCCTAACTCTCAAATTGTATCTGCTCATACAGGCCATGCATATCACCCTGGAAACCCAAAACAGTGGGCAATAGCTCATGAAAACGACAATAGAGCAGCGAAAACGAGTTTTTGGTCATCGCTCTCAAACATGTCTCGCGTCTTACGAGCCATGCAAATCGCCTTGGAACCCGAAAATGGTGGGCAATACCTCATGGCGTCCATAAATCACGAAAACGAGCTTTTGGTCCTAACTCTCAAACATGTATCGGGTCTCTCAAGCCATGCAAATGTACAAACCCACGAAGCGTGGGCAATAGCTCATGAAAATGGCTATAAAAGCCTTGAAAAAGGAGTTTTGGTCATAACTCTCAAATATGTATTGGGTCTTCTGAGCCATGCAAATCGCCCTAGAAACCGAAGCGATGGCAATAGCTCATGAAAGCGACCATAAAACCAAAGCAGCGAGTTTTTGGTCCTAACTCTAAAACATTTGTCGGGTCTCTAAAGCCATTCAAATCGCCCTGAAACACCCAAAACTGTGGGCAATAGCTCATGAAAGTGGCTATAAAACGCGAAAATGATGAGTTTTTGGTCATAACTCTCAAACATGTATTGGGTCTTACGGTCGTTGTAAATCTCGTAGAACGCCAAAGCATGTGGGTAATAGCTAATGAAAGCAGCCGTAAAATCGAAAAACAATTTTTGGTTGTAACTCTCAAATATTCGTCTTCTGAGCCATGCAAATCCCAAGAACTCCAAAACTTTGTGCAATAACTCATTAAAAGCGGCCATAAAACCACGAAAATGATGAGTTTTTGGTCATAACTTCATGAACATGTTTTGGGTCTTCTTGTCATTGTAATTTGCCTCAAACCCCAAAGCTGGGCTATAGCTCATGAACGACCATACTCTTGTGGCGACAAGTTTTTGGTCTTAAATCTCAAACATGTATCGGGTTTTATGTGGCATGCAAATCGCCCTGGAACCCAAAAATTGTGGGAAATAGCTCATGAAAACGGCCATAAAACGCGAAAACGATGAGCTTTTGGTCCTAACTCCCAAACATCTATCGGGTCTTACGAGCCATGCAAATCGCCCTAAAACCCAAAATGAAGGGCAATATGTCATGAAAACAACCATAAAACGCGAAAACGACGACTTTTTGGTCATACCTCTCAAACATGTATCAGGTGTTACGAGCCATGCAAATTCCTTGGAACCCGAGAAATATGGGCAATATCTCATGAAAATGGCCATAAAACCCTAAAATGATGACTTTTTCGTCTTAACTCTCAACCATGAATCTGGTCTTAAGGGCTTGCATATCCCCCTGGAAATCCAAAACTATGGGCACTAACTCATGAAACGGCCACAAAACACAAAAACGACAAGTTTTTGGTCATGACCTCAAATATGTATCGGGTCTTATGGGTGATGCAAATCCCCGTGGAACCTCAAAACTAAGGGCATTAACTCATGAACATGTCCGTAAAATGCGAAAACGACAACTGTTTGGTTTTAACTCTTAATAATGTATCGGGTCTAACGGGCCATGCAAATCGCCCTTGACCCCCCAAATTGTGGGCTATAGCTCATGAAAACGACCATAGAGCCTTGAAAATGATGAGTTTTTGGTCATAAATGTAAAACATGTATCGGGTCTTACGTGGCATGCGAATTGCCCTGTAACCCATAAAATGTGGGCAATAGCTCTTGAAAATAGCCATAAAACGCGAAACCTATGGGTTTTCGGTCCTAACTCTTAAACATGTATCGGGTCTTACGAGCCATGCAAATCGCCATAGAAATCCAAAACTGTTGGCAATAGCTCATCAATACGACCATAATACACGAAAACGACGACTTTTTGGTCATACCTCTCAAACATGTATCGGGTATTACGAGCCATGCAAATTGCCCTGGAACCGGAAAAATATGGGCAATAGCTCATGAAAATGGCCATAAAACTACGGGTTTTTGGTCCTAACTCTCAAATTGTATCGGGTTATACAGGCCATGCATATCACCCTGGAAACCCAAAACAGTGGGCAATAGCGCACGAAAACGACAATAAAATGCAAAAACGACAAGTTTTTTGGTCATCGATCTCAAACATTTATCGCTTCTTAAGAGAAGGCAAATCGCCTTGGAACCCCAAAATTGTGGGCAATAGCTCATGAAAACGGCAATAAAACACGAAAACTACGAGTTTTTGGTCCTAACTCTCAAAAATGTATCGGTTCTCTCAAGCCATGCAAATCGCCTTAGAACCCCCAAAACTGTGGGCAATAGCTCATGAAAACGGCCATAAAACACGAAAACTACGAGTTTTTGGTCCTAACTCTCAAAAATGTATCGGGTCTCTCAAGCCATGCAAATCGCCTTGAAACCCCCAAAACTGTGGGCAATAGCTCAAGAAAATGGCTATAAAACGCGAAAACGGAGTTTTTGGTCATAACTCTCAAAAATGTATCGGGTATTACGAGCCATGCAAATCGCCCTTGAACCCGAAAAATATGGGCAATAGCTCATGAAAATGGCCATAAAACTACGGGTTTTTTGTCCTAACTCTCAAATTGTATCTGGTCATACAGGCCATGCATATCACCCTGGAAACACAAAAAAGTGGGCAATAGCTCATGAAAACGACAATAGAACGCGAAAACGACGAGTTTTTTGGCCATCGCTCAAACATGTATCGTCTTACGAGCCATGCAAATTGCCTTGGAACCCAAAATTGTGGGCAATAGCTCATGAAAACCGCCATAAATTAAGAAAACTACGAGCTTTTGGTCCTAACTCTCAAACATGTATCGGGTCTCTCAAGCCATGCAAATCGCCCTGAAACCCCCGAAACTGTGGGCAATAGCTCATGAAAATGGCTATAAAACGCGAAAACGGAGTTTTTGGTCATAACTCTCAAACATGTATCGGGTCTTACGAGCCATGCAAATCGCCCTAGAAACCCGAAACAGTAGGCAATAGCTCATGAAAACGACCATAAAACACGAAAACGATGAGTTTTTTGGTCTTAACTCTCAAACATTTATCGGGTTTCTAAAGCCATGCAAATCGCCCTGAAAACCCCAAAACTGTGGGCAATAGCTCATGAAAATGGCTATGAAACGCGAAAACGATGAGTTTTTTGTCATAACTCTCAAACATGTATTGGGTCTTACGGTCGTTGTAAATCTCCGTAGAACGCCAAAACTTTGGGTAATAGCTAATGAAAACAGCCGTAAAATGCGAAAAACAATTTTTTGGTTGTAACTCTCAAATATTGCGTCTTACGAGCCATGCAAATCACCTAGAACTCCAAAACTTTGGGCAATAACTCATTAAAAACGGCCATAAAACACGAAAATGATGAGTTTTTGGTCATAACTCGCGATCATGTTTCGGGTCTTCATCATTGTAATTCCCTCAAACCCCAAAGCTGGGCTATAGCTCATGAAAAGCGACCATATAACATGGCTGGCGAGTTTTGGTCTTAGATCTCAAACATGTATCGGGTTCTGAGGCATGCAAATCGCCTGGAACCCAAAAATGTGGAAATAGCTCATGAAAACGGCCATAAAACGCGAAAACGATGAGCTTTTGGTCCTAAATCCCAAACATGTATCGGGTCTTACGAGCCATGCAAATCGCCCTAAAACCCAAAACTATGGGCAATAGCTCATGAAAACAACCATATAACGCGAAAACGACGACTTTTTGGTCGTACCTCTCAAACATTTATCAGGTGTTACGAGCCATGCAAACTCTTTGGAACCCGAGAAATATGGGCAATATCTCATGAAAATGGCCATAAAACGCGAAAACGATGACTTTTTGTCTTGACTCTCAACCATGAATATGGTCTTAAGGGCGTGCATATCCCACAAATCCAAAACTATGGGCACTAACTCATGAAGCGGCCACAAAACACAAAAGCGACAAGTTTTGGTCATGCCCTCAAATATGTATCGGGTCTTATGGGTGATGCAAATCCCTGTGGAACCTCAAAACTAAGGGCATTAACTCATGAACATGTCCGTAAAATGCGAAAACGACAACTGTTTGGTCTTAACTCTTAATAATGTATCGGGTCTAACGGGCCATGCAAATCGCCCTTGACCCCCAAAATTGTGGGCTATAGCTCATGAAAACGACCATAGAACGCGAAAATGATGAGTTTTTGGTCATAAATGTAAAACATGTATCGGGTCTTATGTGGCATGCGAATTGCCCTGGAACCCATAAAATGTGGGCAATAGTTCTTGAAAACGGCCATAAAACGCGAAAACTATGGGTTTTCGGTCCTAACTTTTAAACATGTATCGGGTCTTACGAGCCATGCAAATCGCCATAGAAATCCAAAACTGTGGGCAATAGCTCATCAATACGACCATAATACACGAAAACGACGACTTTTTGTTCATACCTCTCAAACATGTATCGGGTATTACGAGCCAAACCGGAAAAATATGGGAATAGCTCATGAAAATGGCCATAAAACTACGGGTTTTTGGTCCTAACTCTCAAATTGTATCGGGTCATACAGGTGTAACACCCTCAGAATTGGACCGATGCAAGTTTTAGCGAAACCCGCCAAACCCGCATAGAAACGATTCAAAGGTGCCCACCAGGAACTTTCGTGCGGGTGGAAAACGAAGTAATAACATTACACAACAGTCCTCGATGGGACCCACAGAACAGATATATATACAACACGACTCCATGAGTCAAGAATACATATATACAGAACAAAGATCCAAATCACCTTGAAAACGATCGGGCGTCCAGCTACGGACAAGATACAAATGGGGCTAAGAGCCCTGAAGAATAACCAATGGCGTCCATAACCCTGCCCAGGCCAAGCCGGAAGGGTAACCCTGCTAACGACGTCGATCTCAAAACCTGCTTAAACAAAAGGGGTGCCGACAAAGGCAAAGGAAAAAGAAGCGGTCGATCGAGGCGATTACAGCGAGGCTAGAATTCGGTCCTCGCCTACATAGGTATGGTGGACTGAAGCGGCAGCGCAGCATGCACTAAACAACCTATAGAGACTCAATATAACTGTCGGCTATCAGAGAGGGATAAGAAAGATCTATTCGGATCCAACCTGAATCTAACTCCAAACAAACCCATCCTGGTATTTCCCCTCGATACCAACCGAGAAAGTCAACCGAGGAACTCACACCGTTGGCAGTTTTATTCATTCGTTATAGTTGCAGCAATTACTAGTCAAACATACATAGTCATCCTGATAAAATAAGCAGTGGGCAGTTTTATTTAACCATTCCGTTGTAGTTGCGACACTTACTAGTCAAATACAATTAGCATGAGATATCCCCAAACCCAGCAGTTGTTGGTACTTTTATTTAGCCATTCCGTTGCAGTGAAGCTGATTACTAGTCATATCGGATACAAGTCAATTTATAACAGTAAACTTTAGTTATGGTTGTCAATGATCAAGCACTATGCTCCAAGTCGTCCATAACCGCGGACACGGCTTATCGAAAAGATTTAACCCTGCAGGGGTGCACCAAAGTATCCACACGCGCCGACCCTTTTGCGGATCAATTAACATACACCCATCGGTATGTCGGCGAGGCCTAAGTCATGACGTTTCCCAGACCCAAAGCGAGCACGGGGGGCCACCCCACTAAGTACACCCGCAACGAAGTCGGCCGGTCTCCGAGACGGACTCAGGGTTCTGACGATGGTATGCATGGCCCAGGAACCAAAGCGGGATTGTCGATACATGAAAACACTCCGCTTTCCTAAACAGTACAGTGTGCTCCTCGCACAATCGTAAATAAAGCAGTAAGCATGGCATAAGTACAGAATAGTAATAAAGCCCCAAACTACTTTGTGGCCCCCAGTACATTACTTTGAAGTCAGGTACTAAATTGATGGGGTGCGCATACATCCCACATGTGGTTAGCGCGCTCGATCTCGGAACAGGTGTCAAGATCTCGGGGTCCTACGGGACACAAGTGGACGGGCAACAACCAAATAACATCTATTGCCCACCCGTGCCTCTGCTTACCTACTTCAATTTTTGTTGTTAAACAATAATTAAAGTGAACGATAATTAAAGCCATGAACATATCCAACATTAAACATGCGGCAATACTCCAACAACTGTGGTACTTGACGACACGCAAAAGCACTAGAGCAAGCGACTACGACGCGCACGTCCAGCTATCTACCAAACAACAGGTAATAGGATGTGTCCAAGGCAATATAAGGCTGCAAGGAAATCACGGGTACGGAAACTAGAGCATCGCAACACAGATAGCAATAGATCAACAGGAGGGAATAAATTCTATAAAAGTAAGATAGGTAGAAAGGGGGAGATGCTCGCCTGAAAACATTGTCGAAGGTTCAACCGAAGATCGGGTCGACACTCGCATCAACTCATCGGCCTAGTCCGTGAAGAAGCAAAACACTAGCACAAACACCGGATGCACTATTTAATACAACGACAGAAGATCGGCATGATGCATGTATGATGTATGACATGGCAAAGGTGCGATGCAATTGGGCAATATTAAGTGGAACCGGGGTCCCGACAATTAATTAAATGGTTCAAGTTGTTTAACTACCCCGCAATTTAAATGTTGTCTTAACAGGGCAAAAGATAGCACCGGTTCGCTACACAAATTAATGGGGCCAATATAAGACTAGATTTGCCCGCATATGGGCCCCATATTTAATTATGAGGTGAATCGGCATAATTCCCCCAACCACATGACAATATGCATGCGAGTGTGACAATTTAATATGCAACAAGTTCATATATAGCATTTATAAAATAGGGGCTCGGGAAAAGGTTCACACATTAGGGTTCGGCAGATCTTGGGTTCCGGGGGTTTGGGGTTCGGTCCCAGGGTTCAGGGTTCGACGGGATCGGTCTCGGCTAACGGAAGTAGATCTTGTCGCATCCGAGAAGAAGGACTTGGTTCGGCGTCGGGGCGCTTCGGATCCGCCCTGGTCGATGCCGATCTTGTCGTCGATGGCGAACTTGAGTGGGTCGGTTACCGGGGTCTTCGGATCCGTGAAGTAGACCTTGTCGCACGGTGTCCGGGGTAGACGAACTTGGCGTATTCGCATCGGCGATCTTGGCGTTCGGGTTCTCGTCTTCGCATCCGGGACGAAGGTCTTGTCGCATGTGTGGTCGCCGGGTCCGCGAAGTGGGCTTCGAGTATGGCGACGCATGTCGAAGATCTTGTCGATGTTGGGCATCAGAGTCCTTGTCGATCTTCCTAGAATTTCCTCGGGTTCATCTTCAAACCTCGATGGTCTTCGAGCGGCGCCCTATTCGGTTCCACTCAACGTCGGTCGACGGAAGATCTTGCGGCCTTGGCGGTTATCGGGTTCGGTCTTCGGTTCCATGAGGGAGTGCTCGTCGTTCCGTTGGTCGATCTCCGAGAGGGTCAAATCCATGTTGGAGAACTTGTTCTTTGGACAACAGATACCACATGTATAGCCACAACACCACCACAACACCAGATCAACACAAAACATACCCGCAGGCGGCGAGGCGGCGAGATCTGCGAGGGGCGTCTTGTAGCGTCAGCGGTGGCGGACAAAAACTTTGGGGTTCAGGGCGGCGGAAGGTGACATCGCGCAGTGGTGGTGGCGACGGCGCCCGCCGGAGGCGGGCGCTGGGCGAGCGGCCGGAGGCGGCGGGAGGGCTCTCTGATCGCGGCGCGGGCGAGGAGGGACACGGTCGGGCTCGGGGGAGGCGAGAGGAGCAGGGTGCGGGGCGAGCGTCTGTCGGGCCAGGGCGTCGGGAGAATGACGTATGGGCGGCGATGTGGCGAGACGCTGGAGGAGCTTCGCGGAAGAGGGTGGCGGCCGACGGAAGGCGGCTTGGCGAGTGGTGGAGGAGACCGATGGCGGCGGGTGAGGTCGGGAGGCGCGAGCAGGAGGTGGCCTCCGGTGAGCTCGGGGCGGGCAGTGGAACCAGCGAGCACCGAGGCGGCTGGCGGGGCCACTGCACGGGAGCTGGCCCGCGGCTATGGGGCGTCGGAGGAGGCGAGGCCGACGCGCGCGGGGAGGGGGCGCGGTCGACGAGAGGAGGAAGGAGGGAGAGAGAGGAGCGAGCGGGGGCCCGTGGGGGTGGGGCCGGGGCGGGACTGGGCAGGGATGCGTGCGTGCGTGTGTTTGCTGTGGGGAGTGGGGAGTGGGTCCAGGCGCGGTGGGACCAGGTTGGAAGGGAGAGGGGGTAGGTGGGGGCTAGGTGAGAGAGAGAGAGGGGTGTAGGTGGGGGCTGTGGATTGGTGAGGTGGCTGGGCTGAGGGTGAGGTGGAGGGACGGTGAGGTGGCAAGCTGGGGTTGGTGGGTAGACTAGGATTGGGTAAATTTAGGACTAGAAATTTTAGACTAGGGTTTTCTTTAAAATAAATTTTGTAAATAGTTTTTAGACAAATAAAAGATCTGAACAGACCAATGTTTTAATTTGAAATAAGACGGGGGCTATTTAGAAAACAAAACTAGGCGTTTCGAAATAGTTACTGACAAACAATGCATGATGGTGACGATGCGATGCACAAAATCAACGCGATTTTCTAGTAGTGGTTTTGCGGGATGCCACAATTCGACACCACAAACAATGGATCTCGCCCTCGAGATCCGCCTCATGGTACCGGAAGGAAGGTCGGCGATCTGCGTCTTCTCGCTTCGTGTAGATCCTCGCGACACCACTAACAATGATGATTTCTTCGTCTTGAAATCGGCGACACCACCAACAAGGGTTCGTTGTCCATGGTCGTCGAGAGAGCGCTCCGGATAAACAAAGGATGAAGGTAGAGGTCTCAAAATATAGGGCCACCTCTAACTTCAGCGGAAGGAGTAAATTGCATCGATCCACCATTCAATGTACAAAAGCGAATGACAAGAGTAGTGGTATGGTCGCGACTCCATCCCGCACTCCAAGCATTACTCTGTACATGAATAGAAGAATTCGCAACTATCCTCGAGATTTAGATTGAAGATCTTAACAAATGATATTGAAACAAAGGGTGATCAGGACTACGGCTCCTAAGACCGATACATGTTTGAGAGTTAGGACCAAAAACTTCGTAGTTTCGCGTTTATGGCCATTTTCATGAGCTATTGCCCACAATTTTGGGGTTCCAAGGCGATTTGCATGGCTCGTAAGACGCGATACATGTTTGAGAGCGATGACCAAAAAACTCGTCGTTTTCGCGTTTTATTGTCGTTTTCATGCGCTATTGCCCACTGTTTTGGGTTTCCAGGGTGATATGCATGGCCTGTATGACCCGATACAATTTGAGAGTTAGGACCAAAAACCCGTAGTTTTATGGCCATTTTCATGAGCTATTGCCCATATTTTTCCGGTTCCAGGGCGATTTGCATGGCTCGTAATACCCGATACATGTTTGAGAGGTATGACCAAAAAGTCGTCGTTTTCGTGTATTATGGTTGTATTCATGAGCTATTGCCCACAGTTTTGGATTTCTATGGCGATTTGCATGGCTCGTAAGACCCGATACATGTTTAAGAGTTAGGACCAAAAACCCATAGTTTTCGCGTTTTATGGCCGTTTTCAAGAGCTATTCCCACATTTTATGGGTTCCAGGGCGACTCGCATGCCTCGTAAGACCCGATACATGTTTTACATTTATGACCAAAAACTCATCATTTCGCGTTCTATGGTCGTTTCATGAGCTATAGCCCACAATTTTGGGGTTCAAGGGCGATTTGCATGGCCCGTTAGACCCGATACATTATTAAGAGTTAAGACCAAACAGTTGTCGTTTTCGCATTTCTGGACGTGTTCATGAGTTAAAGCCCTTAGTTTTGAGGTTCCACGAGTTGCATCACCGTAAGACCCGATACATATTTGAGGGCATGACCAAAAACTTGTCGTTTTTGTGTTTTGTGGCCGTTTCATGAGTTAGTGCCCATATTTTTGGATTTCCAGGGGGATATGCATGCCCTTAAGACCAGATTCATGGTTGAGAGTTAAGACGAAAAAGTCATCATTTTCGCGTTTTATGGCCATTTTCATGAGCTATTGCCCATATTTCTCGGGTTCCAAGGAGTTTGCATGGCTCGTAAGACCTGATACATGTTTGAGAGGTATGACCAAAAAGTCGCCGTTTTCGCGTTTTATGGTCGTTTTCATGAGCTATTGCCCACAGTTTTGGGTTTTAGGGCGATTTGCATGGCTCGTAAGACCCGATACATGTTTGGGAGTTAGGACCAAAAAGTCACCGTTTTCGCGTTTTATGGCCATTTTCATGAGCTATTTCCCACATTTTTTGGGTTCCAGGGCGATTTGCATGCCTCGTAAAACCCGATACATGTTTGAGATTTATGACCAAAAACTCGTCAGTTTCGCGTTATATGGTCGTTTTCATGAGCTATAGCCCACAGTTTTGGGGTTTGAGGGCGAATTACAATGACAGTAAGACCCAAAACATGTTCACGCGTTATGACCAAAAACTTATCGTTTTCGTGTTTTATGGCTGTTTTTCATGAGCTATTGCCCACAGTTTTGGGGGTTTCAGGGCGATTTGCATGGCTTTAGAGAGCCGATAAATGTTTGAGAGTTAAGACCAAAAACTCGTAGTTTTCGCGTTTATGGCCGTTTTCATGAGCTATTGCCCACAATTTTGGGGTTCAAGCGATTTGCAAGGCTCGTAAGACCGATACATGTTTGAGAGTTATGACCAAAAACTCATCGTTTTCGCGTTTTATGGCGTTTTCAAGCCCTCATTTTGGGAGTTTGAGGCGATTTGAATGGCTTGAGAGACCCGATACATGTTTGAGAGTTAGGACCAAAAACCCATAGTTTTGGCGTTTTATGGCCATTTTCATGAGCTATTGCACATATTTTTCGGGTTCCAGGGCGATTTGCATGGCTCGTAAGACCCGATACATGTTAGAGACGTATGACCAAAAAACTCGTCGTTTTCGTGTTTTATGGTCGTTTTCATGAGCTATTTCCCACTGTTTCGGGTTTCTAGGGCGATTTGCATGGCTCCTAAGACCCGATACATGTTTGAGAGTTATGACCAAAAACTCCGTTTTCGCGTTTTATAGCCATTTTCATGAGCTATTGCCCACAGTTTTGGGGGTTTCAGGGCGATTGCATGGCTTGAGACCCGATACATGTTTGAGAGTTAGGACCAAAAACTCGTAGTTTTCGTGTTGTATGGCCGTTTTCATGAGCTATTGCCCACTGTTTTGGGTTTCCAGGGTGATATGCATGGCCTGTATGACCAGATAAAATTTGAGAGTTAGGACCAAAAACCCGTAGTTTTATGGCCATTTTCATGAGCTATTGCCCATATTTTTCGGGTTCCAGGGCGATTTGCATGGCTCGTAATACCCGATACATGTTTGAGAGTTATGACCAAAAACTCTGTTTTCGCGTTTTATAGCCATTTTCATGAGCTATTGCCTGATTTTGGGGTTTCAGGCGTTGCATGGCTTGAGAGACCCGATACATGTTTGAGAGTTAGGACCAAAAACTCGTACTTTTCGTGTCTTATGGCCATTTTCATGAGCTATTGCCCACAATTTTGGGGTTCCAAGGCGATTTGCATGGCTCGTAAGACGCGATACATGTTTGAGAGCGATGACCAAAAAACTCGTCGTTTTCGCGTTTTATTGTCGTTTTCATGCGCTATTGCCTTGTTTTGGGTTTCGAGGTGATATGCATGGCTGTATGACCCGATACAATTTGAGAGTTAGGACCAAAAACCCGTAGTTTTATGGCCATTTTCATGAGCTATTGCCCATATTTTTCCGGTTCCAGGGCGATTTGCATGGCTCGTAATACCCGATACATGTTTGAGAGGTATGACCAAAAAGTCGTCGTTTTCGTGTATTATGGTTGTATTCATGAGCTATTGCCCACAGTTTTGGATTTCTATGGCGATTTGCATGGCTCGTAAGACCCGATACATGTTTAAGAGTTAGGACCAAAAACCCATAGTTTTCGCGTTTTATGGCCGTTTTCAGAACTATTGCCCATTTATGGGTTCGAGGCGACTCGCATGCCTCGTAAGACCCGATACATGTTTTACATTTATGACCAAAAACTCATCATTTTCGCGTTCTATGGTCGTTTCATGAGCTATAGCCCACAATTTTGGGGTTCAAGGCGATTTGCATGGCTGTTAGACCCGATACATTATTAAGTTAAGACCAAGCAGTTGTCGTTTTCGCATTTTACAGACGTGTTCATGAGTTAAAGCCCTTAGTTTTGAGGTTCCACGGGGATTTGCATCACCCGTAAGACCCGATACATATTTGAGGGCATGACCAAAAACTTGTCGTTTTTGTGTTTTGTGGCCGTTTCATGAGTGAGTGCCCATATTTTTGGATTTCCAGGGGGATATGCATGCCCTTAAGACCAGATTCATGGTTGAGAGTTAAGACGAAAAAGTCATCATTTTCGCGTTTTATGGCCATTTTCATGAGCTATTGCCCATATTTCTCGGGTTCCAAGGAGTTTGCATGGCTCGTAAGACCTGATACATGTTTGATAGGTATGACCAAAAAGTCGCCGTTTTCGCGTTTTATGGTCGTTTTCATGAGCTATTGCCCACAGTTTTGGGTTTTAGGGCGATTTGCATGGCTCATAAGACCCGATACATGTTTGGGAGTTAGGACCAAAAAGTCACCGTTTTCGCGTTTTATGGCCATTTTCATGAGCTATTTCCCACATTTTTTGGGTTCCAGGGCGATTTGCATGCCTCGTAAAACCCGATACATGTTTGAGATTTATGACCAAAAACTCGTCAGTTTCGCATTATATGGTCGTTTTCATGAGCTATAGCCCACAGTTTTGGGGTTTGAGGGCGAATTACAATGACAGTAAGACCCAAAACATGTTTGCGAGTTGTGACCAAAAACTTATCGTTTTCGTGTTTTATGGCCGTTTTTCATGAGCTATTGCCCACAGTTTTGTGGGTTTCAGGGCGATTTGCATGGCTTTAGAGAGCCGATAAATGTTTGAGAGTTAAGACCAAAAACTCATAGTTTTCGCGTTTATGGCCGTTTTCATGAGCTATTACCCACAATTTTGGGGTTCCAAGGCGATTTGCAAGGCTCGTAAGACCCGATACATGTTTGAGAGTTATGACCAAAAACTCATCGTTTTCGCGTTTTATGGCCGTTTTCAAGCCCTCATTTTTGGGAGTTTCAGGGCGATTTGAATGGCTTGAGAGACCCGATACATGTTTGAGAGTTAGGACCAAAACCCATAGTTTTGGCGTTTTATGGCCATTTTCATGAGCTATTGCACATATTTTTCGGGTTCCAGGGCGATTTGCATGGCTCGTAAGACCCGATACATGTTAGAGACGTATGACCAAAAAACTCGTCGTTTTCGTGTTTTATGGTCGTTTTCATGAGCTATTGCCCACTGTTTCGGGTTTCTAGGGCGATTTGCATGGCTCCTAAGACCCGATACATGTTTGAGAGTTATGACCAAAAACTCCGTTTTCGCGTTTTATAGCCATTTTCATGAGCTATTGCCCAGTTTTGGGGTTCGAGGCGATTGCATGGCTTGAGAGACCCGATACATGTTTGAGAGTTAGGACCAAAAACTTCGTAGTTTTCGTGTTGTATGGCCGTTTCATGAGCTATTGCCTTTTTGGGTTTCGGTGATATGCATGGCTGTATGACCGGATAAAATTTGAGAGTTAGGACCAAAAACCCGTAGTTTATGGCCATTTTCATGAGCTATTGCCCATATTTTTCGGGTTCGAGGCGATTTGCATGGCTCGTAATACCCGATACATGTTTGAGAGTTATGACCAAAAACTCTGTTTTCGCGTTTTATAGCCATTTTCATGAGCTATTGCCACAGTTTTGGGGGTTTCAGGGCGATTTGCATGGCTTGAGAGACCCGATACATGTTTGAGAGTTAGGACCAAAAACTCGTAGTTTTCGCGTTTTATGGCCGTTTTCATGAGCTATTGCCCACAATTTTGGGGTTCCAAGGCGATTTGCATGGCTCGTAAGACCCGATACATGTTTGAGAGCGATGACCAAAAAACTCGTCGTTTTCGCGTTTTATTGTCGTTTTCATGCGCTATTGCCCACTGTTTTGGGTTTCCAGGGTGATATGCATGGCCTGTATGACCCGGTACAATTTGGGAGTTAGGACGAAAAACTTCGTAGTTTTATGGCCATTTTCATGAGCTATTGCCCATATTTTTCCGGTTCCAGGGCGATTTGCATGGCTCGTAATACCCGATACATGTTTGAGAGGTATGACCAAAAAGTCGTCGTTTTCGTGTATTATGGTTGTATTCATGAGCTATTGCCCACAGTTTTGGATTTCTATGGCGATTTGCATGGCTCGTAAGACCCGATACATGTTTAAGAGTTAGGACCAAAAACCCATAGTTTTCGCGTTTTATGGCCGTTTTCAAGAGCTATTCCCACATTTTATGGGTTCCAGGGCGACTCGCATGCCTCGTAAGACCCGATACATGTTTTACATTTATGACCAAAAACTCATCATTTCGCGTTCTATGGTCGTTTCATGAGCTATAGCCCACAATTTTGGGGTTCAAGGGCGATTTGCATGGCCCGTTAGACCCGATACATTATTGAAGTTAAGACCAAGCGGTTGTCGTTTCGCATTTTACGGACGTGTTCATGAGTTATTGCCCTTAGTTTTGAGGTTCCACGAGTTTGCATCACCGTAACCCGATACATATTTGAGGGCATGACCAAAAACTTGTCGTTTTTGTGTTTTGTGGCCGTTTCATGAGTTAGTGCCCATATTTTGGATTTCCAGGGGGATATGCATGCCCTTAAGACCAGATTCATGGTTGAGAGTTAAGACGAAAAAGTCATCATTTTCGCGTTTTATGGCCATTTTCATGAGCTATTGCCCATATTTCTCGGGTTCCAAGGAGTTTGCATGGCTCGTAAGACCTGATACATGTTTGAGAGGTATGACCAAAAAGTCGCCGTTTTCGCGTTTTATGGTCGTTTTCATGAGCTATTGCCCACAGTTTTGGGTTTTAGGGCGATTTGCATGGCTCGTAAGACCCGATACATGTTTGGGAGTTAGGACCAAAAAGTCACCGTTTTCGCGTTTTATGGCCATTTTCATGAGCTATTTCCCACATTTTTTGGGTTCCAGGGCGATTTGCATGCCTCGTAAAACCCGATACATGTTTGAGATTTATGACCAAAAACTCGTCAGTTTCGCGTTATATGGTCGTTTTCATGAGCTATAGCCCACAGTTTTGGGGTTTGAGGGCGAATTACAATAACAGTAAGACCCAAAACATGTTTGCGAGTTGTGACCAAAAACTTATCGTTTTCGTGTTTTATGGCCGTTTTTCATGAGCTATTGCCCACAGTTTTGTGGGTTTCAGGGCGATTTGCATGGCTTTAGAGAGCCGATAAATGTTTGAGAGTTAAGACCAAAAACTCATAGTTTTCGCGTTTATGGCCGTTTTCATGAGCTATTACCCACAATTTTGGGGTTCCAAGGCGATTTGCAAGGCTCGTAAGACCCGATACATGTTTGAGAGTTATGACCAAAAACTCATCGTTTTCGCGTTTTATGGCCGTTTTCAAGCCCTCATTTTTGGGAGTTTCAGGGCGATTTGAATGGCTTGAGAGACCCGATACATGTTTGAGAGTTAGGACCAAAAACCCATAGTTTTGGCGTTTTATGGCCATTTTCATGAGCTATTGCACATATTTTTCGGGTTCCAGGGCGATTTGCATGGCTCGTAAGACCCGATACATGTTAGAGACGTATGACCAAAAAACTCGTCGTTTTCGTGTTTTATGGTCGTTTTCATGAGCTATTGCCCACTGTTTCGGGTTTCTAGGGCGATTTGCATGGCTCCTAAGACCCGATACATGTTTGAGAGTTATGACCAAAAACTCCGTTTTCGCGTTTTATAGCCATTTTCATGAGCTATTGCCCACAGTTTTGGGGGTTTCAGGGCGATTTGCATGGCTTGAGAGACCCGATACATGTTTGAGAGTTAGGACCAAAAACTCGTAGTTTTCGTGTTGTATGGCCGTTTTCATGAGCTATTGCCCACTGTTTTGGGTTTCCAGGGTGATATGCATGGCCTGTATGACCAGATAAAATTTGAGAGTTAGGACCAAAAACCCGTAGTTTTATGGCCATTTTCATGAGCTATTGCCCATATTTTTCGGGTTCCAGGGCGATTTGCATGGCTCGTAATACCCGATACATGTTTGAGAGTTATGACCAAAAACTCTGTTTTCGCGTTTTATAGCCATTTTCATGAGCTATTGCCCACAGTTTTGGGGGTTTCAAGGCGATTTGCATGGCTTGAGAGACCCGATACATGTTTGAGAGTTAGGACCAAAAACTCGTAGTTTTCGCGTTTTATGGCCGTTTTCATGAGCTATTGCCCACAATTTTGGGGTTCCAAGGCGATTTGCATGGCTCGTAAGACCCGATACATGTTTGAGAGCGATGACCGAAAAACTCGTCGTTTTCGCGTTTTATGGTCGTTTTCATGAGCTATTGCCTTGTTTTGGGTTTCGGTGATATGCATGGCATGTATGACCCGATATAATTTGAGAGTTAGGACCAAAAACCCGTAGTTTTATGGCCATTTTCATGAGCTATTGCCCATATTTTTCGGGTTCCAGGGTGATTTGCATGGCTCGTACCCGACACATGTTTGAGAGGTATGACCAAAAAGTCGTTGTTTTCGTGTATTATGGTTGTATTCATGAGCTATTGCCCACAGTTTTGGATTTCTATGGCGATTTGCATGCTCGTAAGATCCGATACATGTTTAATAGTTAGGACCAAAAACCCATAGTTTTCGCGTTTTATTGCCGTTTTCAAGAGCTATTGCCCACATTTTATGGGTTCCAGGGCGATGCATGACTCGTAAGACCCAATACATGTTTTACATTTATGACCAAAAACTCATCATTTTCGCGTTCTATGGTCGTTTTCATGAGCTATAGCCCATAATTTTTGGGTTCAAGGGCGATTTGCATGGCTGTTAGACCCGATACATTATTGAAGTTAAGACCAAGCAGGTTGTCGTTTTCGCATTTTACAGACGTGTTCATGAGTTATTGCCCATAGTTTTGAGGTTCCACGGGGATTTGCATCACCCGTAAGACCCGATACATATTTGAGGGCATGACCGAAAACTTGTCGTTTTTGTGTTTTGTGGTCGTTTCATGAGTTAGTGCCCATATTTTTGGATTTCCAGGGGGATATGCATGGCCTTAAGACCAGATTCATGGTTGAGAGTTAAGAAGAAAAAGTCATAGTTTTCGCGTTTTATGGCCGTTTTCATGAGCTATTGCCCATATTTTTCGGTTTCCAAGGCGTTTGCATGGCTCGTAAGACCTGATACATGTTTGAGAGGTATGAGCAAAAAGTCGTCGTTTTCGTGTTTTATGGTCGTTTTCATGAGCTATTGCCCACGGTTTTGGGTTTTAGGGCGATTTGCGTGGCTCGTAAGACCCGATACATGTTTGGGAGTTAGGACCAAAAAGTCACCGTTTTCGCGTTTTATGGCCATTTTCATGAGCTATTTCCCACATTTTTTGGGTTCCAGGGCGATTTGCATGCCTCGTAAAACCCGATACATGCTTGAGATTTATGACCAAAAACTCGTCAGTTTCGCGTTATATGGTCGTTTTCATGAGCTATAGCCCACAGTTTTGGGGTTTGAGGGCGAATTACAATGACAGTAAGACCCAAAACATGTTTGCGAGTTATGACCAAAAACTTATCGTTTTCGTGTTTTATGGCCGTTTTTCATGAGCAATTGCCCACAGTTTTGTGGGTTTCAGGGCGATTTGCATGGCTTTAGAGAGCCGATAAATGTTTGAGAGTTAAGACCAAAAACTCATAGTTTTCGCGTTTATGGCCGTTTTCATGAGCTATTACCCACAATTTTGGGGTTCCAAGGCGATTTGCAAGGCTCGTAAGACCCGATACATGTTTGAGAGTTATGACCAAAAACTCATCGTTTTCGCGTTTTATGGCCGTTTTCATGCGCTATTCCCTCATTTTGGGGTTTGAGGCGATTTGAATGGCTTGAGAGACCCGATACATGTTTGAGAGTTAGGACCAAAAACCCATAGTTTTGGCGTTTTATGGCCATTTTCATGAGCTATTGCACATATTTTTCGGGTTCCAGGGCGATTTGCATGGCTCGTAAGACCCGATACATGTTTGAGAGGTATGACCAAAAAACTCGTCGTTTTCGTGTTTTATGGTCGTTTTCATGAGCTATTGCCCACTGTTTTGGGTTTCTAGGGCGATTTGCATGGCTCGTAAGACCCGATACATGTTTGAGAGTTATGACCAAAAACTCATCGTTTTCGCGTTTTATAGCCATTTTCATGAGCTATTGCCCACAGTTTTGGGGGTTTCAGGGCGATTTGCATGGCTTGAGAGACCTGATACATGTTTGAGAGTTAGGACCAAAAACTCGTAGTTTTCGCGTTTTATGGCTGTTTTCATGAGCTATTGCCCTTGTTTTGGGTTTCGGTGATATGCATGGCTCGTATGACCGATACATGTTTGAGAGTTAGGACCAAAAACCCGTAGTTTTATGGCCATTTTCATGAGCTATTGCCCATATTTTTGGGGTTCGAGGCGATTTGCATGGCTCGTAAGACCGATACATGTTTGAGAGTTATGACCAAAAACTTCGTCGTTTCGCGTTTTATAGCCGTTTTCATGAGCTATTGCCCACAGTTTTGGGGTTTCAGGCGATTGCATGGCTTGATGACCCGATACATGTTTGAGATTTATGAACAAAAACTCGTCAGTTTCGCGTTTTATGGCCGTTTTCATGAGCTATTGCCCATATTTTTTGGGTTCCAGGGCGATTTGCATGGCTCGTAAGATCCGATACAAGTTTGACAGGTATGACCAAAAAACTCGTCGTTTTCGCGTTTTATGGTCGTTTTCATGAGCTATTACCCATATTTTTCGGGTTCCAGGGCGATTTGCATGGCTCGTAAGACCCGATACATGTTTGAGAGGTATGACCAAAAAACTTGTCGTTTTCATGAGATATTGCCCACAGTTTTGGGGGTTTCAGGGCGATTTGCATGGCTTGAGAGACCCGATACATGTTTGAGAGTTAGGACCAAAAACTCGTAGTTTTCGCGTTTTATGGCTGTTTTCATGAGCTATTGCCCACAATTTTGGGGTTCCAAGGCGATTTGCATGGCTCGTAAGACCCGATACATGTTTGAGAGCGATGACCAAAAAACTCGTCGTTTTCGCGTTTTATGGTCGTTTTCATGAGCTATTGCCCACTGTTTTGGGTTTCCAGGGCGATATACATGGCCTGTATGACCCGATACAATTTGAGAGTTCGGACCAAAAACTCGTAGTTATATGGCCATTTTCATGAGCTATTGCCCATATTTTTCGGGTTCCAGGGCGATTTGCATGGCTCGTAATACCCGATACATGTTTGAGAGGTATGACCAAAAAGTGGTCATTTTCGTGTATTATGGTTGTATTCATGAGCTATTGCCCACAGTTTTGGATGTCTATGGCGATTTGCATGGCTCGTAAGACCCGATACATGTTTAAGAGTTAGGACCAAAATCCCATAGTTTTCGCGTTTTATAGCCATTTTCAAGAACTATTGCCCATATTTTACGGGTTCGAGGGCGATTCGCATGCCTCATAAGACCCAATACATGTTTTACATGTATGACCAAAAACTCATCATTTTCGCGTTCTATGGTCGTTTTCATGAGCTATAGCCCACAATTTTGGGGTTCAAGGGCGATTTGCATGGCCTGTCAAACCCGATACATTATTGAAAGTTAAGACCAAACAGTTGTCGTTTTCGCATTTTACGGACGTGTTATTGAGTTATTGCCCTTAGTTTTGAGGTTCCACGGGCATTTGCATCACCCGTAAGACCCGATACATATTTGAGGGCATGATCAAAAACTAGTCGTTTTTGTGTTTTGTGGATGTTTCATGAGTTAGTGCCCACAGTTTTGGATTTCCAGGGGGATATGCATGCCCTTAAGACCAGATTCATGGTTGAGAGTTAAGACGAAAAAGTCATCGTTTTCGCGTTTTATGGCCGATTTCATGATCTATTGCCCATATTTTTCGGGTTCCAAGGCGTTTGCATGACTCGTAAGACCTGATACATGTTTGAGAGGTATGACCAAAAAGTCGTCGTTTTCGCGTTTTATGGTCGTTTTCATGAGATATTGCCCACAGTTTTGGGTTTTAGGGCGATTTTCATTGCTCCTAAGACTCGATACATGTTTGGGAGTTAGGACCAAAAACTCATCGTTTTCGCGTTTTGTGGCCGTTTTCATGAGCTATTTCCCACATTTTTTGGGTTCTAGGACGATTTGCATGCCTCGTAAAACCCGATACATGTTTGAGATTTATGAGCAAAAACTCGTCAGTTTCGTGTTATATGGTCGTTTTCATGAGCTATAGCCAACAGTTTTGGGGTTTGAGGGCTATTTACAATGACAGTAAGACCCAAAACATGTTTTGAGTTATGACCAGAAACTCATTGTTTTCGTGTTTTATGGCGTTTTCATGAGCTATTGCCCAGTTTTGGGGGTTTGAGCGATTGCATGGCTTTAGACCCGATACATGTTTGAGAGTTGACCAAAAACTCATAGTTTTCGCGTTTATGGCGTTTTCATGAGCTATTACCCACAATTTTGGGGTTCAAGGCGATTTGCATGGCTCGTAAGACCCGATACATGTTTGAGAGTTATGACCAAAACTCATCGTTTTCGCGTTTTATAGCCGTTTTCATGAGCTATTGCCTCATTTTGGGTTTCAGGGCGATTTGCATGGCTTGAGAGACCCGATACATGTTTGAGAGTTAGGACCAAAAACCCGTAGTTTTCACGTTCTATGGCCGTTTTTATGAGCTATTGCCATGTTTTGGGGTTCTAGGCGATTTGCATGGCTCGTAAGACCCGATACATGTTTGAGAGTTATGACAAAAAACTTCGTTTCGTTTTATGGTCGTTTTCATGAGCTATTGCCTTTTGGGTTAGGCGATTGCATGGCTCGTAAGACCCGATACATGTTTGAGAGTTATGACCAAAAACTTATCGTTTTCGCGTTTTATAGCCATTTTCATGAGCTATTGCTTGTTTTGGGGTTCGAGGCGATTTGCATGGCTTGAGACCCGATACATGTTTGAGTTAGGACCAAAAACTCATCGTTTTCGTGTTTTATGGTCGTTTTCATGAACTACTGCCCATAGTTTTGGGTTTCTAGGAGATTTGCATGGCTCGTAAGACCCGATACATGTTTGAGAGTTATGACCAAAAACTCATCGTTTTCGTGTTTTATGGCCGTTTTCATGAGCTATTGCCCATATTTTTCGGGTTCCAAGGCGATTTGCATGGCTCGTAAGACCCGATACATGTTTGAGAGTTATGACCAAAAACTCATCGTTTTCGCGTTTTATAGCCATTTTCATGAGCTATTGCCCACAGTTTTGGGGGTTTCAGGGCGATTTGCATGGCTTTAGAGACCCGATACATGTTTGAGAGTTAGGACCAAAACCTCGTAGTTTTCGCGTTTTATGGCCGTTTTCATGAGCTATTGCCCACAATTTTGGGGTTCCAAGGCGATTTGCATGGCTCGTAAGACCCGATACATGTTTGAGAGCGATGACCAAAAAACTCGTCGTTTTCGCGTTTTATGGTCGTTTTCATGAGCTATTGCCCACTGTTTTGGGTTTCCAGGGCGATATGCATGGCATGTATGACCCGATATAATTTGAGAGTTAGGACCAAAAACCCGTAGTTTTATGGCCATTTTCATGAGCTATTGCCCATATTTTTCGGGTTCCAGGGTGATTTGCATGGCTCGTACCCGACACATGTTTGAGAGGTATGACCAAAAAGTCGTTGTTTTCGTGTATTATGGTTGTATTCATGAGCTATTGCCCACAGTTTTGGATTTCTATGGCGATTTGCATGCTCGTAAGATCCGATACATGTTTAATAGTTAGGACCAAAAACCCATAGTTTCGCGTTTTATAGCCATTTTCAAGAACTATTGCCCATATTTTATGGGTTCGAGGCGATTCGCATGCCTCATAAGACCGATACATGTTTTACATGTATGACCAAAAACTCATCATTTTCGCGTTCTATAGTGCGTTTCATGAGCTATAGCCCACAATTTTGGGGTTCAAGGCGATTTGCATGGCTGTTAGACCGATACATTATTGAAAGTTAAGACCAAGCGGTTGTCGTTTTCGCATTTCACGACGTGTTATGAGTTATTGCCCTTAGTTTTGAGGTTCCACGAGTTTGCATCACCGTAAGACCGATACATATTTGAGGCATGACCAAAAACTTGTCGTTTTGTGTTTTGTGGCCGTTTCATGAGTGAGTGACCATATTTTTGGATTTCCAGGGGGGTATGCATGCCCTTAAGACCAGATTCATGGTTGAGAGTTAAGACGAAAAAGTCATCGTTTTCGCGTTTTATGGCCGATTTCATGATCTATTGCCCATATTTTTCGGGTTCCAAGGCGTTTGCATGACTCGTAAGACCTGATACATGTTTGAGAGGTATGACCAAAAAGTCGTCGTTTTCACGTTTTATGGTTGTTTTCATGAGATATTGCCCACAGTTTTGGGTTTTAGGGCGATTTTCATTGCTCCTAAGACTCGATACATGTTTGGGAGTTAGGACCAAAAACTCATCGTTTTCGCGTTTTGTGGCCGTTTTCATGAGCTATTTCCCACATTTTTTGGGTTCTAGGACGATTTGCCTGCCTCGTAAAACCCGATACATGTTTGAGATTTATGAACAAAAACTCGTCAGTTTCGCGTTTTATGGCCGTTTTCATGAGCTATTGCCCATATTTTTTGGGTTCCATGGCGATTTGCATGGCTCGTAAGACCCGATACATGTTTGAGATATGACCAAAAATTCATCGTTTTCGTGTTTTATGGTCGTTTTCATGAACTACTGCCCATAGTTTTGGGAGTTTTAGGGCGATTTGCATGGCTCGTAAGACCGGATACATGTTTGAGAGTTATGACCAAAACTCATAGTTTGCATTTTATGGCCGTTTTCATGAGCTATTGCCCACAATTTTGGGGTTCCAAGGCGATTTGCAAGGCTCCTAAGACTCGATACATGTTTGGGAGTTAGGACCAAAAACTCATCGTTTTCGCGTTTTATGGCCGTTTTCATGAGCTATTTCCCACATTTTTTGGGTTCTAGGACGATTTGCCTGCCTCATAAAACCCGATACATGTTTGAGAGTTAGGACCAAAAACCCATAGTTTTCGCGTTTTATGGCCGTTTTCATGAGCTATTGCCCATATTTTTTGGGTTCCAGGGCGATACATGTTTGAGAGTTAGGACCAAAAACCCATAGTTTTCGTGTTTTATGGCCGTTTTCATGAGCTATTGCCATATTTTTGGGTTTCGAGGCGATTGCATGGCTCGTAAGACCGATACATGTTTGAGTTATGACCAAAAACTTCGTCGTTTTCGTGTTTATGGTCGTTTTCATGAGCTATTGCCCATATTTTTCGGGTTCCGAGGCGATTTGCATGGCTCGTAAGACCCGATACATGTTTGAGAGTTATGACAAAAAACTCGTTTTTTCATGAGCTATTGCCTGAGTTTTGGGGTTTCGAGGCGATTGCATGGCTTGAGAGACCCGATACATGTTTGAGTTAGGACCAAAACTTCGTAGTTTTCGCGTTTTATGGCTGTTTCATGAGCTATTGCCCACAATTTTGGGGTTCCAAGGCGATTTGCATGGCTCGTAAGACCCGATACATGTTTGAGAGCGATGACCAAAAAACTCGTCGTTTTCGCGTTTTATGGTCGTTTTCATGAGCTATTGCCCACTGTTTTGGGTTTCCAGGGCGATATACATGGCCTGTATGACCCGATACAATTTGAGAGTTCGGACCAAAAACTCGTAGTTATATGGCCATTTTCATGAGCTATTGCCCATATTTTTCGGGTTCCAGGGCGATTTGCATGGCTCGTAATACCCGATACATGTTTGAGAGGTATGACCAAAAAGTGGTCGTTTTCGTGTATTATGGTCGTATTCATGAGCTATTGCCCACAGTTTTGGATGTCTATGGCGATTTGCATGGCTCGTAAGACCCGATACATGTTTAAGAGTTAGGACCAAAATCCCATAGTTTTCGCGTTTTATAGCCATTTTTAAGAACTACTGCCCATATTTTATGGGTTCGAGGGCGATTCGCATGCCTCATAAGACCCGATACAAGTTTTACATGTATGACCGAAAAACTCATCATTTTCGCGTTCTATGGTCGTTTTCATGAGTTATAGCCCACAATTTTGGGGTTCAAGGGCGATTTGCATGGCCTGTCAGACCCGATACATTATTGAAAGTTAAGACCAAACAGTTGTCGTTTTCGCATTTTACGGACGTCTTAATGAGTTATTGCCCTTAGTTTTGAGGTTCCACGGGGATTTGCATCACCCGTAAGACCCGATACATATTTGAGGGCATGACCGAAAACTTGTCGTTTTTGTGTTTTGTGGCCGTTTCATGAGTTAGTGCCCACAGTTTTGGATTTCCAGGGGGATATGCATGCCCTTAAGACCAGATTCATGGTTGAGAGTTAAGACGAAAAAGTCATCGTTTTCGCGTTTTATGGCCGATTTCATGATCTATTGCCCATATTTTTCGGGTTCCAAGGCGTTTGCATGACTCGTAAGACCTGATACATGTTTGAGAGGTATGACCAAAAAGTCGTCGTTTTCGCGTTTTATGGTCGTTTTCATGAGATATTGCCCACAGTTTTGGGTTTTAGGGCGATTTTCATTGCTCCTAAGACTCGATACATGTTTGGGAGTTAGGACCAAAAACTCATCGTTTTCGCGTTTTGTGGCCGTTTTCATGAGCTATTTCCCACATTTTTTGGGTTCTAGGACGATTTGCATGCCTCGTAAAACCCGATACATGTTTGAGATTTATGAGCAAAAACTCGTCAGTTTCGTGTTATATGGTCGTTTTCATGAGCTATAGCCCACAGTTTTGGGGTTTGAGACAATGTGATAAGACCCAAAACATGTTTGAGTTGTGACCAAAAACTCATCGTTTTCGTGTTTTATGGCCGTTTCATGAGCTATTGCCCATATTTTTGGGGTTTCGAGGCGATTTGCATGGCTTTAGAATCCGATAAATGTTTGAGAGTTATGACCAAAAACTCGTAGTTTTCGCGTTTATGGTCGTTTTCATGAGCTATTACCCATATTTTTGGGGTTCAAAGCGATTTGCATGGCTCGTAAGACCCGATACATGTTTGAGAGTTATGACCAAAACTCATCGTTTTCGCGTTTCATGAGCCATTTTCAAGCCTCATTTTTGGGGTTTGAGGCGATTTGCATGGCTTGAGAGACCCGATACATGTTTGAGAGTTAGGACCAAAACCCGTAGTTTTCGCGTTTATGGCCGTTTCATGAGCTATTGCCCACATTTTTGGGGTTCAAGGCGATTTGCATGGCTCGTAAGACCGATACATGTTTGAGTTATGACCAAAAACTTCGTCGTTTTCGCGTTTATAGTCGTTTTCATGAGCTATTGCCTTGTTTTGGGTTTCGAGGCGATTGCATGGCCTATGACCCGATACATGTTTGAGTTAGGACCAAAAACCCATAGTTTTCGCGTTTTATAGCCATTTTCATGAGCTATTGCCCATATTTTTTGGGTTCAGGCGATTTGCATGGCTTGAGACCCGATACATGTTTGAGAGGTATGACCAAAAACTTCGTTTTTCGTGTTTTATGTGCGTTTTCATGAGCTATTGCCCATGTTTTGGGTTTTTGCATGGCTTTTCATGAGCTATTGCCCATATTTTTCGGGTTCGAGCGATTTGCATGGCCCCGATACATGTTTGAGTTATGACCAAAAACTTCGTTTTCGTTTATAGCCATTTTCATGAGCTATTGCCTGATTTTGGGGTTTCAGGCGATTGCATGGCTTGAGACCCGATACATGTTTGAGAGTTAGGACCAAAAACTCGTAGTTTTCGCGTTTTATTGCTGTTTTCATGAGCTATTGCCCACAATTTTGGGGTTCCAAGGCGATTTGCATGGCTCGTAAGACCCGATACATGTTTGAGAGCGATGACCAAAAAACTCGTCGTTTTCGCGTTTTATGGTCGTTTTCATGAGCTATTGCCTTGTTTTGGGTTTCGAGGCGATACATGCCCTGTATGACCCGATACAATTTGAGAGTTTGGACCAAAAACTCTTAGTTATATGGCCATTTTCATGAGCTATTGCCCATATTTTTCGGGTACCAGGGCGATTTGCATGGCTCGTAATACCCGATACATGTTTGAGAGGTATGACCAAAAAGTGGTCATTTTCGTGTATTATGGTTGTATTCATGAGCTATTGCCCACAGTTTTGGATGTCTATGGCGATTTGCATGGCTCGTAAGACCCGATACATGTTTAAGAGTTGGGACCAAAATCCCATAGTTTTCGCGTTTTATAGCCATTTTTAAGAACTATTGCCCATATTTTATGGGTTCGAGGGCGATTCGCATGCCTCATAAGACCCGATACAAGTTTTACATGTATGACCAAAAAACTCATCATTTTCGCGTTCTATGGTCGTTTTCATGAGCTATAGCCCACAATTTTGGGGTTCAAGGGCGATTTGCATGGCCTGTCAGACCCGATACATTATTGAAAGTTAAGACCAAACGGTTGTCGTTTTCGCATTTTACGGACGTCTTAATGAGTTATTGCCCTTAGTTTTGAGGTTCCACGGGGATTTGCATCACCCGTAAGACCCGATAGATATTTGAGGGCATGACCAAAAACTTGTCGTTTTGTGTTTTGTGGCCGTTCATGAGTTAGTGCCCATATTTTTGGATTTCAGGGAGGATATGCATGCCCTTAAGACCAGATTCATGGTTGAGAGTTAAGGCGAAAAAGTCATCGTTTTCGTTTTATGGCGATTTCATGATCTATTGCCCATATTTTGGGTTCCAAAGTTTTGCATGACTCGTAAGACTGATACATGTTTGAGAGGTATGACCAAAAATCGTCGTTTTCGCGTTTATGGTCGTTTTCATGAGATATTGCCCACATTTTGGGTTTTAGGCGATTTTCATTGCTCCTAAGACTCGATACATGTTTGGGAGTTAGGACCAAAAACTCATCGTTTTCGCGTTTTGTGGCCGTTTTCATGAGCTATTTCCCATTTTTGGGTTCTAGGGCGATTTGCATGCCTCGTAAAACCGATACATGTTTGAGTTATGAGCAAAAACTTCGTCGTTTCGCGTTTATAGTCGTTTTCATGAGCTATAGCCCACAGTTTTGGGGTTTGAGGCGATTTACAATGATAAGACCCAATACATGTTTGAGAGTTATGACCAAAAACTCATCGTTTTCGTGTTTTATGGTCGTTTTCATGAGCTACAGCCCACAGTTTTGGGAGTTTCAGGGCGATTTGCATGGCTCGTAAGACCCGATACATGTTTGAGAGTTATGACCAAAAACTCATCGTTTTCGTGTTTTATGGTCGTTTTCATGAACTACTGCCCACAGTTTTGGGTGTTTTAGGGCGATTTGCATGTCTCGTAAGACCCGATACATGTTTGAGAGTTATGACCAAAAGCTCATCGTTTTCGTGTTTTATGGTCGTTTTCATGAACTACTGCCCAATACATGTTTGAGAGGTTTGACCAAAAAACCCATAGTTTTCGTGTTTTATGGCCGTTTTCATGAGCTATTGCCCATATTTTTCGGCTTCCACGGCGATTTGCATGGCTCGTAAGACCCGATACATGTTTGAGTTATGACCAAAAACTTCGTCGTTTCGCGTTTTATGGTCGTTTTCATGAGCTATTGCCCATATTTTTGGGTTCTAGCGATTTGCATGGCTCGTAAGACCCGATACATGTTTGAAGTTATGACCAAAAACTTCGTTTTCGCGTTTTATAGCCATTTTCATGAGCTATTGCCCATATTTTGGGGTTTCGAGGCGATTTGCATGGCTGTAAGACCGATACATGTTTGAGAGTTAGGACCAAAAACTTCGTAGTTTTCGTGTTTATGGCCGTTTTCATGAGCTATTGCCCATGTTTTGGGTTTCAGGGTTTGCATGGCTCGTAAGACCCGATAAATGTTTGAGAGTTAGGACCAAAAACCCATAGTTTTCGCGTTTTATGGCCGTTTTCATGAGGTATTGCCCATATTTTTCGGGTTCCACGACGATTTGCATGGCTCGTAAGACCCGATACATGTTTGAGAGTTATGACCAAAAACTCATCGTTTTCGCGTTTTATAGCCATTTTCATGAGCTATTGCCCCCAGTTTTGGGGGATTCAGGGCGATTTGCGTGGCTTGAGAGACCTGATACATGTGTGAGAGTTTGGACCAAAAACTCGTAGTTTTCGCGTTTTATGGCCGTTTTCATGAGCTATTGCCCACAATTTTGGGGTTCCAAGGCGATTTGCATGGCTCGTAAGACCCGATACATGTTTGAGAGCGATGACCGAAAAACTCGTCGTTTTCGCGTTTTATGGTCGTTTTCATGAGCTATTGCCCACTGTTTTGGGTTTCCAGGGCGATATACATGGCTGTAGACCGATACATGTTTGAAGTTAGGACCAAAACCTCGTAGTTTTATGGCCATTTTCATGAGCTATTGCCCATATTTTTGGGTTCGAGGCGATTTGCATGGCTCGTAAGACCCGATACATGTTTGAGAGGTATGACCAAAAATCGTCGTTTTTTATTTTGTGGCTGTTTTCATGAGCTATTGCCCACAATTTCGGGGTTCTAATGCGATTTGCATGGCTCGTAAGACCCGATACATGTTTGTGAGGTAGGACCAAAAACCCATAGTTTTCGCGTTTTATGGCCGTTTTCATGAGCTATTGCCCATATTTTTTGGGTTCCAGGGCGATTTGCATGGCTCGTAAGATCCGATACAAGTTTGACTGGTATGACCAAAACACTCGTCGTTTTCGTGTTTTATGGTCGTTTCATGAGCTATTGCCCATATTTTTGGGTTCGAGGCGATTTGCATGGCTCGTAAGACCCGATACATGTTTGAGTTATGACCAAAAACTTGTCGTTTCGCGTTTTATGGCCGTTTTCATGAGCTATTGCCCTTAGTTTTGGGGTTTGAGGGATTTGCATGGCTTAAGACCCGATACATGTTTGAGTTATGACCAAAAACTCGTAGTTTTCGCGTTTTATGGCGTTTTCATGAGCTATTGCCCACAATTTTGGGTTCCAGGGCGATTGGTATGGCTCGTAAGACCCGATACATGTTTGAGAGTTATGACCAAAAACTTCGTCGTTTTCGCGTTTATGGTCGTTTTCATGAGCTATTGCCCATGTTTTGGGTTTCAAGGCGATTTGCATGGCTGTAAGACCCGATACATGTTTGAGAGTTAGGACCAAAAACTCATAGTTTTATGGCCATTTTCATGAGCTATTGCCCATATTTTTGGGTTCGAGGCGATTTGCATGGCTCGTAACCCGATACATGTTTGAGAGGTATGACCAAAAACTTCGTCGTTTTAGCGTTTTATGGTCGTTTTCATGAGCTATTGCCCACATTTTTGGTTCGAGGCGATTTGCATGGCTCGTAAGACCCGATACATGTTTGACAGTTATGACCCAAAAACTCATCGTATTCGCGTTTTATGGCCATTTTCATGAGCTATTGCCCATTTTTGGGTTCGAGGCGATTTGCATGGCTCGTAAGACCGATACATGTTTGAGTTATGACCAAAAACTCATCGTTTCGCGTTTTATGCGTTTTCATGAGCTATTGCCCACAATTTTGGGGTTCGAAGGCGATTTGCATGGCGTAAGACCCGATACATGTTTGAAGTTATGACCAAAAACTTGTCGTTTTCGCGTTTTATGGCGTTTTCATGAGCTATTGCCCTTAGTTTTGGGGTTCCAGGCGATTTGCATGGCTCGTAAGACCCGATACATGTTTGAGGTATGACCAAAAACTCGTAGTTTCGCGTTTTATGGCTGTTTTCATGAGCTATTGCCCACAATTTTGGGGTTCTAAGGCGATTTGCATGGCTCGTAAGAACCGATACATGTTTGAGAGTTAGGACCAAAAACTCATAGTTTTCATGTTTTATGGCCGTTTTCATGGGCTATTGCCCATATTTTTCAGGTTCCACGGCGATTTGCATGGCTCGTAAGACCCAATACATGTTTGAGAGCTATGACCAAAAAACTTGTCGTTTTCGTGTTTTATGGTCGTTTTCATGAGCTATTGCCCACTATTTTGGGTTTTAGGGCGATTTACATGGCTCGTAAGACCCGATACATGTTTGAGAGTTAGGACCAAAAACCCATAGTTTTCGCGTTTTATAGCCATTTTCATGAGCTATTGCCCACAGTTTTGGGGGTTTCAGGGCGATTTGCATGGCTTGAGAGACCCGATACATGTTTGGGAGTTAGGACCAAAAACTCGTAGTTTTCGCGTTTTATGGCTGTTTTCATGAGCTATTGCCCACAATTTTGGGGTTCTAAGGCGATTTGCATGGCTCGTAAGAACCGATACATGTTTGAGAGTTATGACCAAAAACTCATCGTTTTCGTGTTTTATTGCCATTTTCATGAGCTATTGCCATAGTTTTGGGTTCAGGCGATTTGCATGGCTTGAGACCCGATACATGTTTGAGAGTTATGACCAAAAACTTTAGTTTCGCGTTTATGGCCGTTTCATGAGCTATTGCCCACAATTTTGGGGTTCAGGCGATTTGCATGGCTCGTAAGACCCGATACATGTTTGAGTTATGACCAAAAACTCATCGTTTTCGCGTTTTATGGCCATTTTTTCATGAGCTATTGCCCACAGTTTTTTTACAGCGTCATACTTACGTGTGTTGGACGC
>CP125975.1:1321828-1379502 GCA_030063025.1 Avena longiglumis
GATGTTGAAAACGCGGCGAGCTATGCGCCCTCATCAAGGAAGGAAGAAATGATCAAGCGGCGAGGAGGCAATGAAGCTCAAGAGATAAAATTCCGGGACCAAGAGAAGAAGTTCGCTAACCAAGAAGAGGGTGATAAATAAAAACAAGAAATTAGAGAACTCAAAGCAATACGATCGATGGAGATGAAGGTCATTCTGGAAAACTGAAGGCATTTGCAAGATAATCAATGATGCGTGCTTCCAAGAGGGACTTGGCAAAGCAACTTGAAGAGCCATAATGAAGTCAAGTTTGAGATGGAGGAGCTACGGGCGAGAAGGAGGGACTTGAGGAGCAAAGCTGGGAAGCCACTGCCAAGAAGCTACGGGGATGAGATAAGGGAACTCAAGAGAAGCTTGAAGCCACCACAAAGGAGATGGAGTTATACAAAACGCTAGAGCAAGAAGGTTACTCGTTCGAGGGCGAGGGAAGAGGAAGGCGTGGAAGATATGTAATAGTTGGACCACCTTTAATTCTATAGTAGAACATTGTTCGCCAAATGTAATAAATACCAAGATAAGACTTGTTTAATTAAAACTTAGTTGTTTCTGTGATAAAAGCGTATTTGTTATGTCTTGTGTGCTGGTGTGTTTTCATAAAGGTAGGAGTTTACTACTTAGTCTTTACATCTGTTAACCCAACTATTCTCTTAACCCCAGATGCCCAAGGCGTACGAACCCGAAATCCCGAAATAGCTGAACTTGGGCCACTTTCGAACTTCGGTGATCCGGCTTGCTCACTCGAACATGCGGGCAACAACAACAACCCACCACCACCACCTCGCCACCTCCTCCAGCGGGATCGCATTTCTCGGTTTTACGAACCCCCTACCTTCACTAGCGGCCTTTGAACCAATCATCGGCGATGATGGTTGCGCTGATCAACAAGAAGCTAGACACCATGCAATCGGGCCCGGCCGAGTGCGTTATACCTTACCGGCTTGAGGACTCTGCGGAATGGTGGGATAACTACCAAGTCACCCACGGACATTGATGCTATCACTTAGGAGCAGTTTGAGTTAGCTTTTCGTACTCATCATGTGGCTGCTGGTGTCATGGCTCCTAAAGAGGCGAGTTTGCGACCTACACGGTACCGTTCTGTCACCGAGTATGGTGAGATTTCAATAAACTAGCCCGTTATGCACCCGATGATGTTTCCTTGATGCCAGAGAGGAGGGAGTTCTTAAGAGGGCTCGATGATGAGATATCCATTCAACATGGCTCAGGAAATTTGACAACTTTCGGAACTCTTGGGCCAGAGCCATTGTGGTTGAATCAAGAGGAAGAGCATAGAAAATGCAAGAGGAAATCAACCCTCACAAACACTCTGTTCCGTTGAAGCGGTAATTCCTCACCCACCACCTATAACAATAATGGTCCCATAGCAGGTCATAACCATGGTGGCCACAAGCACAATGGGCACAAAAACCCGCCAATGGCAATGGCGGCAATGGAAAGGATCTCGGTGAGGTGACATGCTTTAAGTGCAGCAAGGCCGAGGGGGACACTATCGACCTCTTGCAGGAAGAATAGCAACTTGACAATGGCAATGGGAATAGTAATGGACACGACCATGGCAATGGGAGCAGGAAGAAGCCAAATCCGTTTGTCAAGCCACGGTGAATCATGTTTCTATGGAGGATGCTTGTGAGCGAGACTACGTGATTAGTAAGTTCAAACTCAATTCTATTCCTGCGGTTGTTCTTTGATCTTGGTGCATCGCATTCATTCATATCGAGGGTATTTGTGGATAGAGGCGAATACCGCGGAGACTATAAACTTTCCTCAAGGTAAGTTCTCTGAGAAATAGCGACAAACTCGGTTGCGGATTTAGAACAAGGATTGGCACATTTTCCCACAGTCTGGTAGTTCTAGAATCACAAGGTTTAGACATAATCTTGGGCATGAATTGGATGACGAGTATGAAGGAGTCATAGATTGTGCGAGAAGCTGTCATGCTGGCAGCTGCTTGTAGGAAGGGAAGAGGATTCGTATCAAGTAGAACTTGGCACTCGCTTTCAAAGAAGTCATGGTGAACTCTCTTAAGGGGTTAGCTTGGAGGAAGTACCTATTGTAAGGAATACCGGATGTCTTCGGAAGAGCTGCCGAATCTTGTGGGCGAAGTGATATCGGTTTCTCATTGACTTAATGCTAGGCACGGGGCGATAGCTAAAGACCATACAAGATGGATGTGGGCGAGGTTAAAGGAACTCAAGACAGGAGCAGTTGGACAAGGGGTTCATTCAACCCGGTAGCGTCGTCTTGGGGCACCGTCCGTTGTGGAAAGAAGATAAGACCAAGAGGCTGGTTGTGGACTACCGCTCGTTGAGCAGTGGCGATTAAAATAGTACCCTCTGCCCAACATCAGCACTGTTTGACCAGCTAAAAGGCGATGTGTTCTCAAAAGATCGATCTCGATCAGGCTATTTCGACTAAAGATTCGGAAAGCAGGATGTGCCCAAGGCGGCATTCACCACAAGATCTGGATTGTATGAGTACCGTGATGTCTTTTGGTCTAACCAATGACATACTTCATGACCATGATGAACAAGGTGTTCATGGAATACTTGGACAAGTTTATAGTAGTATTCATAGATGATATACTCATATACTCAAAAGGATGAGAAGGAACATGAGAAACATCTGCCTTATTATGGAGAAACTTGAGAACACAAATTGTATGCCAAGTTCTGACAAGTCACGAGTTACGGTTAAAGGCCGTGGGTTTCCTCGGTCATGTCGTGTCGACTAAAGGGTTCTTAGTAGATCCTAGCAAGGTAGCTTAGGTGTGAGATAAGTCACCCAAGAATGTGGGAGATATTAGAAGTTTCTTAGGCCTCATGAGGATATTAGGAGGTTCATGAAAACTTTTCCAAGATAGCAAAACCATGTGTGGAACTATTAAAGAAGGAAAAGAAATTCCTATGGACGAGGCATGTGAAGCAAGCTTTCAAGAGTTGAAAGCATATAGCGGCCTGAGTTACGTATACGCGAGATATCCGAAGGATTTTCAGGTCTGTGTGGCAGCTTCACGACAAGGACTTGGAAGTGTATTGATGCGAGGATGGGAAAGTGGTATCCTATGCCTCCGACAACTTAAGAACCACGAACACAATTATCCCACTCATGATTTGGAACTTGCATCGTGGTTCATGCACTCAAGGTATGGAGACACTACCTCATAGGAAAACATTGTGATGTGTTCTGATCATAAGAGTTTGAAATACATCTTCACCCAAAAGGGTGAATATGAGACAAAGAAGATGGCTTGAGTTAATTAAGGACTATGACTTTGATTTACAATACCACCCGGAAGGCAAAGCGTGGTGATGCCTTAAGTCGTAAGGTGTATGTGAATGGGGTGACGAGAGGAACTTCCAGTTCATAAGCAATTGAGGATCTCGGGTTGGAAATAGTCCGAAAGGACGGTGGCGACTATGGAAATAGTGTCCACCTTTCACGGAAGGATCCAAGAAGCACAAAAGGGGATAAAGAGTTGGAAGAAATAAGAGTCGGGATAAATGAAGGAAAGACTAAAAATTTAAATGCGGGCAGACAAGGAACCCTACGGTATGGGAGCGTTTGTGCGTTCCCAATGACCCGATATCGGGAAGATGATTTTACAAGAAGCTCATGATTCGCCATACTCAATTCATCCGGTAACACAAAGATGTACATGGATGTGAAGGATAGATACGGTGGAATAACCTAAAGAGAGATATTGCGGAGTATATTTCTGTGTGATGTGTGTGAGTTAAAGCCGAGCATCAAAACGGCGGGATTACTTCAACCACTACCTATACCCGGTGGAAGTGGGACAAGGTAGGCATGGATTTCATCAGGATTGCGGGACTCGTTGGATTTGATTCTGCCACGGGTAGTGGTAGACCACTTCACCAGGTGGCTCACTTCATTCCGTAAAGACCACATATACAAGTGCTAAGCTCGCTAAGATGTACATGTCAAGAATTGTAAGCCTACATGGTGTTCCTAAGGGAATGTGTCAGACGAGGCACCGGTTTACCTCAAAGTTTTGCGACAACTACATGAGTCTCTTGGAACCCGACTAAATTGATGCCTTCCACCCTCAAACGGATGGACAAGCAGAAAGGGTGAATCAAATTTTTGGAAGATATGTTGAGAGCTTGCGCACTAGACTATGGGTCTAGTTGGGACGATAACCTACCATATCACGAGTTCTCATACAACCATGACTACCAAACAAGTATCAAGATGGCTCCATTTGAAGTTCTATCTGGCGAAAGTGTAGGACTCCATTGCTATGGAATGGGTGGGAGAGCGATCTTTTTGGACGGACTTGATAAAGGATGCGAAGAGAGGTCGGCGACAGTTAGGATAGGCTAAAGATAGCACAATCCCGACGGAAGAGCTCTGGCGATTCCAAGCGAAGAGATGTGGCCTATGAAATAGGGGCCGTGCGTATCTCGAGTTTCACCCTACGTGGAGTTAAGAGGTTGAATCAAGGCAAGTTAGCCCCGCGATTCATAGGACCATACAAGGTTCTGGCCGTAAGGGAAGTTGCTTATCGATTGGAGTTCTGGAAGTGACTGTTCATGATGTGTTTCACGTGTCACAACTAAAAAGTGCCACAGGAGATGGCTGAAACACCGCTAAGAACAGATTCCCTAGATGAGGTTCAATTGGAGTGACCTTACCTCGAGGAAAAACCCATCGAGAATACTAGAAACAGCGAAAGGGTTACCGTACTAAGACTATAAGATTACGCAGGTACAATGGAACCACCACTCCGAAGAAGAAGTTACATGGGAGCGTGAAGGCGACATGAGCGGAGAACCCACCTATTTTCTAGACCCGAATCTCGAGGGGCGAGATTCTTCTTAAAGTGTAGGTTTGTAACATCCAGATTACGTGTTTGGATGTTATTAGTGTCATGCATCATCCTTGCATCTTACTTTTCAAACATTGCAACTACAAAAAAAATCATAACACATAAAACCTATTCATTATTCCATAAGTGAGCACCCTGATGTATTAGATTGACCCTTCAAAACCCTTGTAAAACATTAAACTATGGCCTAAGTTGACCACGGTTTTATAAAAATTTAGAGCAAGATTCATCACTTTTGGACTTAGTTTGCAAAAGCTAGAAAAGATTTACTAAAAGCAGAAAGAAATTGTTAAACAAAAAAAAAGAGAAGGGGCCAAGCCAACCTAAATGGGCCCTTGACCGACCACCCGCCCAGCGCCAGCGAGGAACCAACCCGCGCCACGGCCCATTTCTCCCTCCCTCCACCAGCAGCAGCGAGGCCCCACCCGTCGTCTCCCTCCTAGAACCCCGCGGAGGACACATTTCCGGCTCACCTTGGCGTCGAACTCGTACCCGCGCCGGACTCGACCGCCCCCTCGCCCACGTCTCCGCCCCATATAACCCCCTCCACCCTCGGCCTCACCCCGCCCGATTTTCCCCTTGCGGAACCCTAGACGACCAACGATCCGCGCCGCCGCCGTCGGGTTGGACCTCGCCGAGGTTGGGACCACCTCGCTCCTTCCTTCCCTAGAACTGCTCCTCGTTCACCAGCGATAACGTCGCCCGTTCCCTTCCCTCTCGCGAGAATCGCATCCGCAATTGTTGCGAGCTCATGCGAGAAAAAAAACGGCGGGGCAGCTGCTGCCGAAGGAAGCAAAGCGGCGGCGAGGACTGGCGTGGCGGGGCCGGGCGAACCTCGTCGACCCCTCCACGGTTCGAGGACCTGCGAGCACCGCCGCCCGTCGACCGCAGCGCCACCGTCCCGCCGTCACCACCTTAGTCGCGCCACCCGCGACCGTCGGATTTAGATTGGGCCTTGCGATTAGATCAGCGAAGAATGCCGTCGAATAATGGCGTGCCCGCGTGGCTGCAGCAGCGTCGGCCGCGCCAGCGCGTCACCCCCGTTGCCGGTGGACGGTCGGATGAAGCCACGCTCGTTTTTAAGTGAGATTCAAATCGGTGGCATTTGGTTTTAAACTGCGAAATTCACCAAAATTGAATATTTGGCCAAATCTAGCTTATAATATACCGTTGGTTCTTATTTTATGTAGAATCAATTATGTAATAATATTGCAGGGTTGCATTAATGTTTTAGGTGTGATTTTAATTATGGGATTAGAGGGTTTTAATCTATATGAAAATAATTGAAATTCCTTTTGCTTGAATCTTGTTGCAATAATTTTTGTTTTACACAATACCTACTGATCCAAATCATCAAGCTTTGCTTAGGATTATTAGATCTAACTTGGGGACTATTTAGAGGGTTTGATCTCCTATAATCCTCGGAATTGTTTTAGTGATTCAAATTAGATCTAAACCCTTGGAAAATAAATCCTAGTGACACCCTTACACTATCACAACCATAAACTTACTACCTCGATTAATTCATCCAACCTTGCATAAACTACCATGTTGCATGCATGCATGTTTTCCTTTGTGTATGCTTTGAGCAAGTTGTGATTAAATCTATGTTGTGATTAGTTAGATTGCTCGGTGCGCTAAGGAGTGCTATTGTGTGAGTCTTGCTCGGATCAAGGCAAGTTACACCACTTGTTCATAATTTTGTCCCAGTTTTGATTCTATGCATGTGATCTTCAAAATTCTGTAGTATGCATGTGTAGGATGATCTAGTAGAATTTTTCCTTAGTATTATTTTGCAAGTGCGAGGATTTTGTAGTATGCCATGAGTAGCTCTATACTTAGGATTTCCCATCCTAATAGGTTACCCTGTTTTTCTAAGTATTGCTTGCTATGCTATGTATACAAAATAGTTGGGGTTGAAAGACAAAAATTTTCTAAGTATAAAGGCTCTCTATAGCAAATTTTCTTCTCAAATCCACTTCAAAATAAAACTAAGTTTTCTTACAGGCGGAATGGTTGTCGGGTCAGGTGAGATTTTGGTGGAGGGCGGCCGCCCGGGAATCAAGAAATGCGCCATGTTTCAGAATTCAGAAGCTTCCAGTGCAACCACAATACATTATGGGCTCTGTCTTGGCCTAGTACTTAGTGGGAAACCTCACATGGGTACCAACATTTGGAGGTTCTTGGCTACTAAGGGAAAGCCTCGCCATGGTCTTGTCTGTAAAAGGGCTTGATCGTGGATTGTGGGTAAAGTGCACAAACTCTCGAGAGTATTGCAACTGTCGATCGATCGGTAGTGTTCCGCGATAAGAACAACATTGAGCATCTGAAGGATGGAGCCTCTGAAGGATCTTCCTCTCTATTTTCTAAAAAAAAGTTCTGAAACCCCATGGCGTGCGTAATATCGCTAATGGGTGGGAATTTGGGAACTTGGAGTGTAATATCCAAGTGACGCTTGGTGCGTAATATCCAAGTGTTTGGTTGTTTGGACACTTGGTGCGTAATATCCTCGTGTGCCACTCGACCTTATTTTATCTAAGCAAATGTTTACAAAGTAGGACAATCCTCTATTCTTCTCTCTACTTAAGAAAACTAGCTTTGAGCAAATTAACTCTCTGACCTATACCAGCCATGTAGAGATAGTCTTTTCCTTCCTTGGTGTAATATGCCAATACATTCAAAGTATTGACCCAACTTGTTGGCTTGCCGTCTTATGTGCGAGAATCCGAAGATTGAAAGGTGCGTAGGGATCGGCGGGTCTACACTCGACAAGCACAGGCGTTGATGGACTCATCTTTGCTTTTATGTTTCATTGTTATTTGAGCTAGCATAATGCTAAGCAACTTTTGTAATAATTCCATACTCTGGATTCTCCGTGTAATAAAGACTTTGTGTTTACATGATACTTCATCATTGTGAGTGCTAGCTATTGATCGAGGACTAGCATGTTAATCACAGGGACTTAGGATCCTTACCGATCCGAAGGTCATTACACTAATCTATTCCATTTAAGTCACGCTAGCTAATCTATATTCGTATCGGCAAAGACGAAAGAAGAGAAATACTTCCATGATCCATATAGCATGGGTATGAGACGCGGCAACCCAAGGAAAGGATTCGGTCTCCTGACAGCGACTCCTCAAAGGAATCATTGTGGTGGATCGAGAATCCTCACGGGCTTATCACATCCCATGCTATATGAATCTCAATACTTGTCCTCTCTCGACTTTGGGGATGGGTTCTTACAAATACAAAGACAAAAGGAAAGAAATTTTATTACATAGAATAGAGTTCTTACAAATACAAAGACAAAAGGAAAGAAATTTTATTACATAGAATAGGTTCTTACAAATACAAAGACAAAAGGAAAGAAATTTTATTACATGGCCGGGCGATTACATAGCAAACACTACTACAAAGATTATTACTACTACATGTTGGAGATATGCCCAAGAGGAAATAATAAAGTGGTTATTATCATATCTTCACACTTATGATAAATGTTTACATACCATGCTATAATTGTATTAGCAGGAAACATTAATACTTGTGTGATTTGTAAACTAAAATAAGAGTCCTAGTAAAGCCTCTTGTTAAACTAGCTTGTTGGTTAATATATGATCATGGTTTCACGATCATGAACATAGAATGTTATTAACAACGATCATATCATTAGGAGAATGATGTGATGGACATACTCCTATAGATAAGCGTAGCATAAAGATCAAGTCATTTCAATAGTTCAATTGCTATATGCTTTACGATACATAGTAACCTAATTCCTTCCGACCATGAGATCATGCATATCACCTTTTAGGATGGATGCTTTGATGTCATCAAACACCACCGTAACAGGGTGGCTATAAAGGTGGCATTGAGTGTTGAGAAAGTATTGGTTGAAACACATGGATCAAGTGGGATTTGTCCATCCATATGGCGGATAGATATACTACAGGCCCTCTCGGTGGAATGTCATCCAATTAGCTTGCAAGCATGTGGTAGCTCTGAGGGATCACATATCAGGGAGCGAGAAAAGTACTTATCGGTATGAGGTTGAACTAGGTATGCGAGATCTGGCGATCATAACCTCGGATAAGTAAACTATCGTGAGACAAAGGAAATTGGTATCATGTAAGTGGTTCATTCGATCATAGTAATCGTAGAAATATGTAGAGCCATATGAATTTCAGATTCCTCTATTGGTTATTGTTAGGATGTCTCGATCATGTCCGCATAATTCACGAGCTGTAGGAGACACATAAGGATTCGGCGTTGTTTGAGTAGTTATGTTATTATGAGAAAGAGACGAATGTTGTTGGTCTCGGATGGGATCCGGGATATCACGAGGTGATCGGAATGGTCGGAGAATAAGATTCATATAAGGAAAGTCCGTTTCGGAGTTAGGGAATAATTCCGGTGTTTTCATCGGGAATGTTCTAGAAGGTTCGGATTGTCGGCACTCAGGGGAGGTACATGAATGTGTCATTACATATTGAATGATTGCATCATGTACTAAGTGTTCTTGCTGCTGTTCCAAATAAAGGAGTAAATTGAATCCTAAAGCAGAAAAAGTCAAATGGCGGTTAAAAGTCAAGCGGCTAAAACAAGCTGTGGAAACAAGCAAGGGTGGTTGGAACCGACTTGGGGAGGTCCTCAAGCGGCAGCAACCAAAGGCCGACTTGGGAGGACTCCCCTTGGCCGCCTCCCACCTATAAAAGGCGGGGCCTCCTCCTCTAGACACAAGTTCATATCCTCTAATCTCCGGTTTAGAGCGTTTTGGCTTTAGAGACCCGATAAATGTTTGAGAGTTAAGACCAAAAACTTCGTAGTTTTCGCGTTTATGGCGTTTTCATGAGCTATTGCCCACAATTTTGGGTTTCAAAGGCGATTTGCAAGGCTCGTAAGACCCGATACATGTTTGAGAGTTATGACAAAAAACTCATCGTTTTCGCGTTTTATGGCGTTTTCAGAGATATTGCCCAAATTTTATGGGTTCGAGGCGATTCGCATCCCTCGTAAGACCCGATACATGTTTTACATTTATGACCAAAAACTCATTATTTTCGCGTTCTATGGTCGTTTTCATGAGCTATAGCCCACAATTTTTTGGGTTCAAGGCGATTTGCATGGCCGTCGACCGATACATTATTAAAGTTAAGACCAAGCAGTTGTCGTTTCGCATTTTACGGACGTGTTCATGAGCTATTTCCCTTAGTTTTGAGGTTCCACGAGTTTGCATCACCGTAAGACCCGATACATATTTGAGGCATGACCAAAACTTGTCGTTTTGTGTTTTGTGGCGTTTCATGAGTTAGTTCCCATAGTTTTGGATTTCGGGGGATATGCATGCCCTTAAGACCAGATTCATGGTTGAGAGTTAAGGCGAAAAAGTCATCGTTTTCGCGTTTATGGCCATTTTCATAAGCTATTGCCCATATTTCTCGGGTTCCAAGGCGTTTGCATGGCTCGTAAGACCTGATACATGTTTGAGAGGTATGACCAAAAGGTCTCGTTTTCGCGTTTATAGTCGTTTTCATGAGCTATTGCCCAGTTTTGGGTTTTAGGCGATTTCCATGGCTCGTAAGACCCGATACATGTTTGGGAGTTAGGACCAAAAACTCATCGTTTCGCGTTTATGGCCGTTTTCATGAGCTATTTCCCACATTTTTTTGGGTTCGAGGCGATTTGCATGCCTCGTAAAACCCGATACATGTTTGAATTTATGACCAAAAACTTCGTCGGTTCGCGTTATATGGTCGTTTTCATGAGCTATAGCCCAGTTTTGGGGTTTGAGGCGAATTACAATGACAGTAAGACCCAAAATATGTTCGCGAGTTATGACCAAAAACTCATCGTTTTCGTGTTTTATGGCCGTTTTTAATGAGTTATTGCCCAAAGTTTTGGAGTTCTAGGGGATTTGCATGGCTTGTAAGACGCAATATTTGAGAGTTACAACCAAAAAATTGTTTTTCGCATTTTACGGCCGTTTTCATTAGCTATTACCCACAGTTTTGGCGTTCTACGGAGATTTACAACGACTGTAAGACCCAATACATGTTTGAGAGTTAAGACCAAAAACTCGTAGTTTTCGCGTTTATGGCCGTTTTCATGAGCTATTGCCCACAATTTTGGGGTTCCAAGGCGATTTGCATGGCTTTAGAGACCCGATAAATGTTTGAGAGTTAAGACCAAAAACTCGTAGTTTTCGCGTTTATGGACGTTTTCATGAGCTATTGCCCACAATTTTGGGTTTCCAAGGCGATTTGCAAGGCTCGTAAGACCCGATACATGTTTGAGATTTATGACAAAAAACTCATCGTTTTCGCGTTTTATGGCCGTTTTCAAGAGATATTGCCCAAATTTTATGGGTTCCAGGGCGATTCGCATCCCTCGTAAGACCCGATACATGTTTTACATTTATGACCAAAAACTCATTATTTTCGCGTTCTATGGTCGTTTTCATGAGCTATAGCCCACAATTTTTGGGTTCAAGGGCGATTTGCATGGCCCGTCAGACCCGATACATTATTAAGAGTTAAGACCAAACAGTTGCGTTTTCGCATTTTACGGACGTGTTCATGAGCTATTTCCCTTAGTTTTGAGGTTCCACGGGTATTTGCATCACCCGTAAGACCCGATACATATTTGAGGGCATGACCAAAACTTGTCGTTTTTGTGTTTTGTGGCCGTTTCATGAGTTAGTTCCCATAGTTTTGGATTTCCAGGGGGATATGCATGCCCTTAAGACCAGATTCATGGTTGAGAGTTAAGACGAAAAAGTCATCGTCTTCGTGTTTTATGGCCATTTTCATAAGCTATTGCCCATATTTCTCGGGTTCCAAGCGTTTGCATGGCTCGTAAGACTGATACATGTTTGAGAGGTATGACCAAAAGGTCGCCGTTTTCGCGTTTATAGTCGTTTTCATGAGCTATTGCCCAGTTTTGGGTTTTAGGCGATTTCCATGGCTCGTAAGACCCGATACATGTTTGGGAGTTAGGACCAAAAACTCTCATCGTTTCGCGCGTTTTATGGCGTTTTCATGAGCTATTTCCCACATTTTTTTGGGTTCGAGGGCGATTTGCATGACTCGTAAAACCCGATACATGTTTGAGATTTATGACCAAAAACTAGTCAGTTTCGCGTTATATGGTCGTTTTCATGAGCTATAGCCCACAGTTTTGGGGTTTGAGGGCGAATTACAATGACAGTAAGACCCAAAACATGTTTGCGAGTTATGACCAAAAACTCATCGTTTTCGTGTTTTATGGCCGTTTTTAATGAGTTATTGCCCAAAGTTTTGGAGTTCTAGGGGATTTGCATGGCTTGTAAGACGCAATATTTGAGAGTTACAACCAAAAAATTGTTTTTCGCATTTTACGGCCGTTTTCATTAGCTATTACCCACAGTTTTGGCGTTCTACGGAGATTTACAACGATCGTAAGACCCAATACATGTTTGAGAGTTATGACCAAAAACTCATCGTTTTCACGTTTTATAGCCATTTTCATGAGTTATTGCCCACAGTTTTGGGGGTTTCAGGGCGATTTGCATGGCTTTAGAGACCCGATAAATGTTTGAGAGTTAAGACCCAAAACTCGTAGTTTTCGCGTTTATGGCCGTTTTCATGAGCTATTGCCCACAATTTTGGGTTTCCAAGGCGATTTGCAAGGCTCGTAAGACCCGATACATGTTTGAGAGTTATGACAAAAAACTCATCGTTTTCGCGTTTTATGGCCATTTCAGAGATATTGCCCAAATTTTATGGGTTCGAGGCGATTCGCATCCCTCGTAAGACCCGATACTTGTTTTACATTTGTGACCAAAAACTTATTATTTTCGCGTTGTATGGTTGTTTTCATGAGCTATAGCCCACAATTTTTGGGTTCAAGGTTGATTTGCATGGCCCGTCAGACCCGATACATTATTAAGAGTTAAGAACAAACAGTTGTCGTTTTCGCATTTTACGGACGTGTTCATGAGCTATTTCCCTTAGTTTTGAGGTTCCACGGGGATTTGCATCACCCGTAAGATACATATTTGAGGGCATGACCAAAAACTTGTCGTTTTTGTGTTTTGTGGCCGTTTCATGAGTTAGTTCCCATAGTTTTGGATTTCCAGGGGGATATGCAGACCAGATTCATGGTTGAGAGTTAAGACGAAAAAGTCATCGTTTTCGCGTTTTATGGCCATTTTCATAAGCTATTGCCCATATTTCTCGGGTTCCAAGGCGTTTGCATGGCTCGTAAGACCTGATACATGTTTGAGAGGTATGACCAAAAAGTCACCGTTTTCGCGTTTATGGTCGTTTTCATGAGCTATTGCCCACAGTTTTGGGTTTTAGGGCGATTTCCATGGCTCGTAAGACTTGATACATGTTTGAGAGGTATGACCAAAAAGTCGCCGTTTTCGCGTTTATGGCCGTTTTCATGAGCTATTTCCCACATTTTTTGGGTTCCAGGGCGATTTGCATGACTCGTAAAACCCGATACATGTTTGAGATTTATGACCAAAAACTCGTCAGTTTCGCGTTATATGGTCGTTTTCATGAGCTATAGCCCACAGTTTTGGGGTTTGAGGGCGAATTACAATGACAGTAAGACCCAAAACATGTTCGCGAGTTATGACCAAAAACTCATCGTTTTCGTGTTTTATGGCCGTTTTTAATGAGTTATTGCCCAAAGTTTTGGAGTTCTAGGGGATTTGCATGGCTTGTAAGACGCAATATTTGAGAGTTACAACCAAAAAATTGTTTTTCGCATTTTACGGCCGTTTTCATTAGCTATTACCCACAGTTTTGGCGTTCTACGGAGATTTACAACGATCGTAAGACCCAATACATGTTTGAGAGTTATGACCAAAAACTCATCGTTTTCACGTTTTATAGCCATTTTCATGAGTTATTGCCCACAGTTTTGGGGGTTTCAGGGCGATTTGCATGGCTTTAGAGACCCGATAAATGTTTGAGAGTTAAGACCCAAAACTCGTAGTTTTCGCGTTTATGGCCGTTTTCATGAGCTATTGCCCACAATTTTGGGTTTCCAAGGCGATTTGCAAGGCTCGTAAGACCCGATACATGTTTGAGAGTTATGACAAAAAACTCATCGTTTTCGCGTTTTATGGCCGTTTTCAAGAGATATTGCCCAAATTTTATGGGTTCCAGGGCGATTCGCATCCCTCGTAAGACCCGATACATGTTTTACATTTATGACCAAAAACTCATTATTTTCGCGTTCTATGGTCGTTTTCATGAGCTATAGCCCACAATTTTTGGGTTCAAGGGCGATTTGCATGGCCCGTCAGACCCGATACATTATTAAGAGTTAAGACCAAACAGTTGCGTTTTCGCATTTTACGGACGTGTTCATGAGCTATTTCCCTTAGTTTTGAGGTTCCACGGGTATTTGCATCACCCGTAAGACCCGATACATATTTGAGGGCATGACCAAAAACTTGTCGTTTTTATGTTTTGTGGCCGTTTCATGAGTTAGTTCCCATAGTTTTGGATTTCCAGGGGGATATGCATGCCCTTAAGACCAGATTCATGGTTGAGAGTTAAGACGAAAAAGTCATCGTTTTCGCGTTTTATGGCCATTTTCATAAGCTATTGCCCATATTTCTCGGGTTCCAAGGCGTTTGCATGGCTCGTAAGACCTGATACATGTTTGAGAGGTATGACCAAAAGGTCGCCGTTTTCACGTTTATGGTCGTTTTCATGAGCTATTGCCCACAGTTTTGGGTTTTAGGGCGATTTCCATGGCTCGTAAGACCCGATACATGTTTGGGAGTTAGGACCAAAAACTCATCGTTTTCGCGTTTTATGGTCGTTTTCATGAGCTATTTCCCACATTTTTTGGGTTCCAGGGCGATTTGCATGACTCGTAAAACCCGATACATGTTTGAGATTTATGACCAAAAACTCGCCAGTTTCGCGTTATATGGTCGTTTTCATGAGCTATAGCCCACAGTTTTGGGGTTTGAGGGCGAATTACAATGACAGTAAGACCCAAAACATGTTCGCGAGTTATGACCAAAAACTCATCGTTTTCGTGTTTTATGGCCGTTTTTAATGAGTTATTGCCGAAAGTTTTGGAGTTCTAGGGGATTTGCATGGCTTGTAAGACGCAATATTTGAGAGTTACAACCAAAAAATTGTTTTTCGCATTTTACGGCCGTTTTCATTAGCTATTACCCACAGTTTTGGCGTTCTCCGGAGATTTACAACGATCGTAAGACCCAATACATGTTTGAGAGTTATGACCAAAAACTCATCGTTTTCGCGTTTTATAGCCATTTTCATGAGCTATTGCCCACAGTTTTGGGGGTTTCAGGGCGATTTGCATGGCTTTAGAGACCCGATAAATGTTTGAGAGTTAAGACCAAAAACTCGTAGTTTTCGCGTTTATGGCCGTTTTCATGAGCTATTGCCCACAATTTTGGGTTTCCAAGGCGATTTGCAAGGCTCGTAAGACCCGATACATGTTTGAGAGTTATGACAAAAAACTCATCGTTTTCGCGTTTTATGGCCGTTTTCAAGAGATATTGCCCAAATTTTATGGGTTCCAGGGCGATTCGCATCCCTCGTAAGACCCGATACATGTTTTACATTTATGACCAAAAACTCATTATTTTCGCGTTCTATGGTCGTTTTCATGAGCTATAGCCCACAATTTTTGGGTTCAAGGGCGATTTGCATGGCCCGTCAGACCCGATACATTATTAAGAGTTAAGACCAAACAGTTGTCGTTTTCGCATTTTACGGACGTGTTCATGAGCTATTTCCCTTAGTTTTGAGGTTCCACGGGGATTTGCATCACCCGTAAGACCCGATACATATTTGAGGGCATGACCAAAAACTTGTCGTTTTTGTGTTTTGTGGCCGTTTCATGAGTTAGTTCCCATAGTTTTGGATTTCTAGGATATGCATGCCCTTAAGACCAGATTCATGGTTGAGAGTTAAGGCGAAAAAGTCATCGTTTTCGCGTTTTATGGCCATTTTCATAAGCTATTGCCCATATTTCTCGGTTCCAAAGGCGTTTGCATGGCTCGTAAGACTGATACATGTTTGAGAGGTATGACCAAAAAGTCGCCTTTTTCGCGTTTATGGTCGTTTTCATGAGCTATTGCCACAGTTTTGGGTTTTACGGCGATTTCCATGGCTCGTAAGACCCGATACATGTTTGGGAGTTAGGACCAAAAACTCATCGTTTTCGCGTTTTATGGCCGTTTTCATGAGCTATTTCCCACATTTTTTGGGTTCCAGGGCGATTTGCATGCCTCGTAAAACCCGATACATGTTTGAGATTTATGACCAAAAACTCGTCAGTTTCGCGTTATATGGTCGTTTTCATGAGCTATAGCCCACAGTTTTGGGGTTTGAGGGCGAATTACAATGACAGTAAGACCCAAAACATGTTCGCGAGTTATGACCAAAAACTCATCGTTTTCGTGTTTTATGGCCGTTTTTAATGAGTTATTGCCCAAAGTTTTGGAGTTCTAGGGGATTTGCATGGCTTGTAAGACGCAATATTTGAGAGTTACAACCAAAAAATTGTTTTTCGCATTTTACGGCCGTTTTCATTAGCTATTACCCACAGTTTTGGCGTTCTACGGAGATTTACAACGATCGTAAGACCCAATACATGTTTGAGAGTTATGACCAAAAACTCATCGTTTTCACGTTTTATAGCCATTTTCATGAGTTATTGCCCACAGTTTTGGGGGTTTCAGGGCGATTTGCATGGCTTTAGAGACCCGATAAATGTTTGAGAGTTAAGACCCAAAACTCGTAGTTTTCGCGTTTATGGCCGTTTTCATGAGCTATTGCCCACAATTTTGGGTTTCCAAGGCGATTTGCAAGGCTCGTAAGACCCGATACATGTTTGAGAGTTATGACAAAAAACTCATCGTTTTCGCGTTTTATGGCCGTTTTCAAGAGATATTGCCCAAATTTTATGGGTTCCAGGGCGATTCGCATCCCTCGTAAGACCCGATACATGTTTTACATTTATGACCAAAAACTCATTATTTTCGCGTTCTATTGTCGTTTTCATGAGCTATAGCCCACAATTTTTTGGGTTCAAGGCGATTTGCATGGCCGTCGGACCCGATACATTATTAAAGTTAAGACCAAGCAGTTGTCGTTTTCGCATTTTACGGACGTGTTCATGAGCTATTTCCCTTAGTTTTGAGGTTCCACGAGTTTGCATCACCGTAAGACCGATACATATTTGAGGCATGACCAAAAACTTGTCGTTTTGTGTTTTGTGGCGTTTCATGAGTTAGTTCCCATAGTTTTGGATTTCGAGGATATGCATGCCCTTAAGACCAGATTCATGGTTGAGAGTTAAGACGAAAAAGTCATCGTTTTCGCGTTTTATGGCCATTTTCATAAGCTATTGCCCATATTTCTCGGGTTCCAACGCGTTTGCATGGCTCGTAAGACCTGATACATGTTTGAGAGGTATGACCAAAAGGTCGTCGTTTTCGCGTTTATGGTCGTTTTCATGAGCTATTGCCCACAGTTTTGGGTTTTAGGGCGATTTCCATGGCTCGTAAGACCCGATACATGTTTGGGAGTTAGGACCAAAAACTCATCGTTTTCGCGTTTTATGGCCGTTTTCATGAGCTATTTCCCACATTTTTTGGGTTCCAGGGCGATTTGCATGACTCGTAAAACCCGATACATGTTTGAGATTTATGACCAAAAACTCGTCAGTTTCGCGTTATATGGTCGTTTTCATGAGCTATAGCCCACAGTTTTGGGGTTTGAGGGCGAATTACAATGACAGTAAGACCCAAAACATGTTCGCGAGTTATGACCAAAAACTCATCGTTTTCGTGTTTTATGGCCGTTTTTAATGAGTTATTGCCCAAAGTTTTGGAGTTCTAGGGGATTTGCATGGCTTGTAAGACGCAATATTTGAGAGTTACAACCAAAAAATTGTTTTTCGCATTTTACGGCCGTTTTCATTAGCTATTACCCACAGTTTTGGCGTTCTACGGAGATTTACAACGATCGTAAGACCCAATACATGTTTGAGAGTTATGACCAAAAACTCATCGTTTTCACGTTTTATAGCCATTTTCATGAGTTATTGCCCACAGTTTTGGGGGTTTCAGGGCGATTTGCATGGCTTTAGAGACCCGATAAATGTTTGAGAGTTAAGACCAAAAACTCGTAGTTTTCGCGTTTATGGCCGTTTTCATGAGCTATTGCCCACAATTTTGGGTTTCCAAGGCGATTTGCAAGGCTCGTAAGACCCGATACATGTTTGAGAGTTATGACAAAAAACTCATCGTTTTCGCGTTTTATGGCCGTTTTCAAGAGATATTGCCCAAATTTTATGGGTTCGAGGGCGATTCGCATCCCTCGTAAGACCCGATACATGTTTTACATTTATGACCAAAAACTTATTATTTTCGTGTTCTATGGTCGTTTTCATGAGCTATAGCCCACAATTTTTGGGTTCAAGGCGATTTGCATGGCCGTCGGACCCGATACATTATTAAAGTTAAGACCAAGCAGTTGTCGTTTTCGCATTTTACAGACGTGTTCATGAGCTATTTCCCTTAGTTTTGAGGTTCCACGAGTTTGCATCACCGTAAGACCCGATACATATTTGAGGCATGACCAAAAACTTGTCGTTTTGTGTTTTGTGGCCGTTTCATGAGTTAGTTCCCATAGTTTTGGATTTCGAGGGGATATGCATGCCCTTAAGACCAGATTCATGGTTGAGAGTTAAGACGAAAAAGTCATTGTTTTCACGTTTTATGGCCATTTTCATAAGCTATTGCCCATATTTCTCGGGTTCCAACGCGTTTGCATGGCTCGTGACGTGATACATGTTTGAGAGGTATGACCAAAAAGTCGCCGTTTTCGCGTTGATGGTCGTTTTCATGAGCTATTGCCCACAGTTTTGGGTTTTAAGGCGATTTGCATGGCTCGTAAGACCCGATACATGTTTGGGAGTTAGGACCAAAAACTCATCGTTTTCGCGTTTTATGGCCGTTTTCATGAGCTATTTCCCACATTTTTTGGGTTCCAGGGCGATTTGCATGCCTCGTAAAACCCGATACATGTTTGAGATTTATGACCAAAAACTCGTCAGTTTCGCGTTATATGGTCGTTTTCATGAGCTATAGCCCACGGTTTTGGGGTTTGAGGGCGAATTACAATGACAGTAAGACCCAAAACATGTTCACGAGTTATGACCAAAAACTCATCGTTTTCGTGTTTTATGGCCGTTTTTAATGAGTTATTGCCCAAAGTTTTGGAGTACTAGGGATTTGCATGGCTTGTAAGACGCAATATTTGAGAGTTACAACCAAAAAATTGTTTTTCGCATTTTACGGCCGTTTTCATTAGCTATTACCCACAGTTTTGGCGTTCTACGGAGATTTACAACGACTATAAGACCCAATACATGTTTGAGAGTTATGACCAAAAACTCATCGTTTTCGCGTTTTATAGCCATTTTCATGAGCTATTGCCCACAGTTTTGGGGTTCCAAGGCGATTTGCATGGCTTTAGAGACCCGATAAATGTTTGAGAGTTAAGACCAAAAACTCGTAGTTTTCGCGTTTATGGCCGTTTTCATGAGCTATTGCCCACAATTTTGGGGTTCCAAGGCGATTTGCAAGGCTCGTAAGACCCGATACATGTTTGAGAGTTATGACAAAAAACTCATCGTTTTCGCGTTTTATGGCCGTTTTCAAGAGATATTGCCCAAATTTTATGGGTTCCAGGGCGATTCGCATCCCTCGTAAGACCCGATACATGTTTTACATTTATGACCAAAAACTCATTATTTTCGCGTTCTATGGTCGTTTTCATGAGCTATAGCCCACAATTTTTGGGTTCAAGGGCGATTTGCATGGCCCGTCAGACCCGATACATTATTAAGAGTTAAGACCAAACAGTTGTCGTTTTCGCATTTTACGGACGTGTTCATGAGCTATTTCCCTTAGTTTTGAGGTTCCACGGGGATTTGCATCACCCGTAAGACCCGATACATACTTGAGGGCATGACCAAAAACTTGTCGTTTTTGTGTTTTGTGGCCGTTTCATGAGTTAGTTCCCATAGTTTTGGATTTCCAGGGGGATATGCATGCCCTTAAGACCAGATTCATGGTTGAGAGTTAAGACGAAAAAGTCATCGTTTTCGCGTTTTATGGCCATTTTCATAAGCTATTGCCCATATTTCTCGGGTTCCAAGGCGTTTGCATGGCTCGTAAGACCTGATACATGTTTGAGAGGTATGACCAAAAAGTCGCCGTTTTCGCGTTTATGGTCGTTTTCATGAGCTATTGCCCACAGTTTTGGGTTTTAGGGCGATTTCCATGGCTCGTAAGACCCGATACATGTTTGGGAGTTAGGACCAAAAACTCATCATTTTCGCGTTCAATGGCCGTTTTCATGAGCTATTTCCCACATTTTTTGGGTTCCAGGGCGATTTGCATGCCTCGTAAAACCCGATACATGTTTGAGATTTATGACCAAAAACTCGTCAGTTTCGCGTTATATGGTCGTTTTCATGAGCTATAGCCCACAGTTTTGGGGTTCGAGGGCGAATTACAAGGACGATGACCCAAAACATGTTCATGAGTTATGACCAAAAACTCATCGTTTTCGTGTTTTATGGCCGTTTTAATGAGTTATTGCCCAAAGTTTTGGAGTTCTAGGGATTTGCATGGCTTGTAAGCGCAATATTTGAGAGTTACAACCAAAAATTGTTTTTTTTTATTCGGGCCGTTTTCATTAGCTATTACCCACAGTTTTGGCGTTCTCGGAGATTTACTTGATCGTAAGACCTGATACATGTTTGAGAGTTATGACCAAAAACTCATCGTTTTCGCGTTTTATAGCCATTTTCATGAGCTATTGCCCACAGTTTTGGGGGTTTCAGGGCGATTTGCATGGCTTTAGAGACCCGATAAATGTTTGAGAGTTAAGACCAAAAACTCGTAGTTTTCGCGTTTATGGCCGTTTTCATGAGCTATTGCCAACAATTTTTGTGTTATAGAGCGATTTGCATGGCTCGTAAGACCCGATACATGTTTGAGAGTTATGAAAAAAAACTAATCGTTTTCGCGTTTTATGGCCGTTTTCAAGAGACATTGCCCACATTTTATGGGTTCCAGGGCGATTCGCATCCCTCGTAAGACCCGATACATGTTTTACATTTATGACCAAAAACTCATTATTTTCGCGTTCTATGGTCGTTTTCATGAGCTATAGCCCACAATTTTTGGGTTCAAGGGCGATTTGCATGGCCCGTCAGACCCGATACATTATTAAGAGTTAAGACCAAACAGTTGTCGTTTTCGCATTTTACGGACGTGTTCATGAGCTATTTCCCTTAGTTTTGAGGTTCCACGGGGATTTGCATCACCCGTAAGACCCGATACATATTTGAGGGCATGACCAAAAACTTGTCGTTTTGTGTTTTGTGGCCGTTTCATGAGTTAGTTCCCATAGTTTTGGATTTCCAGGGGGATATGCATGCCCTTAAGACCAGATTCATGGTTGAGAGTTAAGACGAAAAAGTCATCGTTTTCGCGTTTTATGGCCATTTTCATAAGCTATTGCCCATATTTCTCGGGTTCCAAGGCGTTTGCATGGCTCGTAAGACCTGATACATGTTTGAGAGGTATGACCAAAAGTCGCCGTTTTCGCGTTTATGGTCGTTTTCATGAGCTATTGCCCATAGTTTTGGGTTTTAGGGCGATTTGCATGGCTCGTAAGACCCGATACATGTTTGGGAGTTAGGACCAAAAACTCATCGTTTTCGCGTTTTATGGCCGTTTTCATGAGCTATTTCCCACATTTTTTGGGTTCCAGGGCGATTTGCATGCCTCGTAAAACCCGATACATGTTTGAGATTTATGACCAAAAACTCGTCAGTTTCGCGTTATATGGTCGTTTTCATGAGCTATAGCCCACAGTTTTGGGGTTTGAGGGCGAATTACAATGACAGTAAGACCCAAAACATGTTCGCGAGTTATGACCAAAAACTCATCGTTTTCGTGTTTTATGGCCGTTTTTAATGAGTTATTGCCCAAAGTTTTGGAGTTCTAGGGGATTTGCATGGCTTGTAAGACGCAATATTTGAGAGTTACAACCAAAAAATTGTTTTTCGCATTTTATTGCCGTTTTCATTAGCTATTACCCACAGTTTTGGCGTTCTACGGAGATTTACAATGACTGTAAGACCGAATACATGTTTGAGAGTTATGACCAAAAACTCATCGTTTTCGCGTTTTATAGCCATTTTCATGAGCTATTGCCCACAGTTTTGGGGGTTTCAGGGCGATTTGCATGGCTTTAGAGACCCGATAAATGTTTGAGAGTTAAGACCAAAAACTCGTAGTTTTCGCGTTTATGGCCGTTTTCATGAGCTATTGCCCACAATTTTGGGGTTCCAAGGCGATTTGCAAGGCTCGTAAGACCCGATACCTGTTTGAGAGTTATGACAAAAAACTCATCGTTTTCGCGTTTTATGGCCGTTTTCAAGAGATATTGCCCAAATTTTATGGGTTCCAGGGCGATTCGCATCCCTCGTAAGACGCGATACATGTTTTACATTTATGACCAAAAACTTATTATTTTCGCGTTCTATGGTCGTTTTCATGAGCTATAGCCCACAATTTTTGGGTTCAAGGGCGATTTGCATGGCCCGTCAGACACGATACATTATTAAGAGTTAAGACCAAACAGTTGTCGTTTTCGCATTTTACGGACGTGCTCATGAGCTATTTCCCTTAGTTTTGAGGTTCCACGAGTTTGCATCACCGTAAGACCCGATACATATTTGAGGCATGACCAAAAACTTGTCGTTTTTGTGTTTTGTGGCGTTTCATGAGTTAGTTCCCATAGTTTTGGATTTCGAGGATATGCATGCCCTTAAGACCAGATTCATGGTTGAGAGTTAAGGCGAAAAAGTCATCGTTTTCGCGTTTATGGCCATTTTCATAAGCTATTGCACATATTTCTAGGGTTCAAACGAGTTTGCATGCATGGTAATACATGTTTGAGAGGTATGACCAAAAGGTCGGCGTGTTCGCGTTTATGGTCGTTTTCATGAGCTATTGCCCACAGTTTTGGGTTTTAGGCGATTTCCATGGCTCGTAAGACCCGATACATGTTTGGGAGTTAGGACCAAAACTCTCATCGTTTTCGCGTTTTATGGCGTTTTCATGAGCTATTTCCCACATTTTTTTGGGTTCGAGGCGATTTGCATGCCTCGTAAAACCCGATACATGTTTGAATTTATGACCAAAAACTTCGTCGTTTCGCGTTATATAGTCGTTTTCATGAGCTATAGCCCACAGTTTTGGGGTTTGAGGCGAATTACAATGATAAGACCCAAAACATGTTATGAGTTATGACCAAAAACTCATCGTTTTCGTGTTTTATGGCCGTTTTAATGAGTTATTGCCCAAAGTTTTGGAGTTCTAGGGATTTGCATGGCTTGTAAGGCATAATATTTGAGAGTTACAACCAAAAATTGTTTTTCGCATTTCTGGCCGTTTTCATTAGCTATTACCCACAGTTTTGGCGTTCTCTGATTTACAACGATCGTAAGACCCAATACATGTTTGAGAGTTATGACCAAAAACTCATCGTTTTCGTGTTTTATAGCCATTTTCATGAGCTATTGCCCACATTTTGGGGTTTGAGGCGATTGCATGGCTTTAGAGCCCGATAAATGTTTGAGAGTTAAGACCAAAAACTCGTAGTTTTCGCGTTTATGGCCGTTTTCATGAGCTATTGCCCACAGTTTTGGGGGTTCCAAGGCGATTTGCAAGGCTCCTAAGACCCGATAAATGTTTGAGAGTTAAGACCAAAAACTCGTAGTTTTCGCGTTTATGGCCGTTTTCAAGAGATATTGCCCAAATTTTATGGGTTCCAGGGCGATTCGCATCCCTCGTAAGACCCGATACATGTTTTACATTTATGACCAAAAACTCATTATTTTCGCGTTCTATGGTCGTTTTCATGAGCTATAGCCCACAATTTTTTGGGTTCAAGGCGATTTGCATGGCCCGTCGGACCCGATACATTATTAAAGTTAAGACCAAGCAGTTGTCGTTTTCGCATTTCTGGACGTGTTCATGAGCTATTTCCCTTAGTTTTGAGGTTCCACGAGTTTGCATCACCGTAAGACCCGATACATATTTGAGGCATGACCAAAAACTTGTCGTTTTTGTGTTTGTGGCCGTTTCATGAGTTAGTTCCCATAGTTTTGGATTTCGAGGATATGCATGCCCTTAAGACCAGATTCATGGTTGAGAGTTAAGACGAAAAAGTCATCGTTTTCGCGTTTTATGGCCATTTTCATAAGCTATTGCCCATATTTCTCGGGTTCCAACGCGTTTGCATGGCTCGTAAGACCTGATACATGTTTGAGAGGTATGACCAAAAAGTCGCCGTTTTCGCGTTTATGGTCGTTTTCATGAGCTATTGCCCACAGTTTTGGGTTTTAGGGCGATTTGCATGGCTCGTAAGACCCGATACATGTTTGGGAGTTAGGACCAAAAACTCATCGTTTTCACGTTTTATGGCCGTTTTCATGAGCTATTTCCCACATTTTTTTTGGGTTCCAGGGCGATTTGCATGCCTCGTAAAAACCGATACATGTTTGAGATTTATGACCAAAAACTCGTCAGTTTCGCGTTATATGGTCGTTTTCATGAGCTATAGCCCACAGTTTTGGGGTTTGAGGGCGAATTACAATGACAGTAAGACCCAAAACATGTTCGCGAGTTATGACCAAAAACTCATCGTTTTCGTGTTTTATGGCCGTTTTTAATGAGTTATTGCCCAAAGTTTTGGAGTTCTAGGGGATTTGCATGGCTTGTAAGACGCAATATTTGAGAGTTACAACCAAAAAATTGTTTTTCGCATTTTATGGCCGTTTTCATTAGCTATTACCCACAGTTTTGGCGTTCTACGGAGATTTACAACGACCGTAAGACCCAATACATGTTTGAGAGTTATGACCAAAAACTCATCGTTTTCGTGTTTTATAGCCATTTTCATGAGCTATTGCCCACAGTTTTGGGGGTTTCAGGGCGATTTGCATGGCTTTAGAGACCCGATAAATGTTTGAGAGTTAAGACCAAAAACTCGTAGTTTTCGCGTTTATGGCCGTTTTCATGAGCTATTGCCCACAATTTTGGGGTTCCAAGGCGATTTGCAAGGCTCGTAAGACCCGATACATGTTTGAGAGTTATGACAAAAAACTCATCGTTTTCGCGTTTTATGGCCGTTTTCAAGAGATATTGCCCAAATTTTATGGGTTCCAGGGCGATTCGCATCCCTCGTAAGACCCGATACATGTTTTACATTTATGACCAAAAACTCATTATTTTCGCGTTCTATAGTGCGTTTTCATGAGCTATAGCCCACAATTTTTTGGGTTCAAGGCGATTTGCATGGCCCGTCAGACCCGATACATTATTAAGAGTTAAGACCAAACATTTGTCGTTTTCGCATTTTACGGACGTGTTCATGAGCTATATCCCTTAGTTTTGAGGTTCCACGGGGATTTGCATCACCCGTAAGACCCGATACATATTTGAGGGCATGACCAAAAACTTGTCATTTTTGTGTTTTGTGGCCGTTTCATGAGTTAGTTCCCATAGTTTTGGATTTCCAGGGGGATATGCATGCCCTTAAGACCAGATTCATGGTTGAGAGTTAAGACGAAAAAGTCATCGTTTTCGCGTTTTATGGCCATTTTCATAAGCTATTGCCCATATTTCTCGGGTTCCAAGGCGTTTGCATGGCTCGTAAGACCTGATACATGTTTGAGAGGTATGACCAAAAAGTCACCGTTTTCGCGTTTATGGTCGTTTTCATGAGCTATTGCCCACAGTTTTGGGTTTTAGGGCGATTTCCATGGCTCGTAAGACCCGATTCATGTTTGGGAGTTAGGACCAAAAACTCATCGTTTTCGCGTTTTATGGCTGTTTTCATGAGCTATTTCCCACATTTTTTGGGTTCCAGGGCGATTTGCATGCCTCGTAAAACCCGATACATGTTTGAGATTTATGACCAAAAACTCGTCAGTTTCGCGTTATATGGTCGTTTTCATGAGCTATAGCCCACAGTTTTGGGGTTTGAGGGCGAATTACAATGACAGTAAGACCCAAAACATGTTCGCGAGTTATGACCAAAAACTCATCGTTTTCGTGTTTTATGGCCGTTTTTAATGAGTTATTGCCCAAAGTTTTGGAGTTCTAGGGGATTTGCATGGCTCGTAAGACGCAATATTTGAGAGATACAACCAAAAATTTGTTTTTCGCATCGGCCGTTTTCATTAGCTATTACCCACAGTTTTGGCGTTCTCTGATTTAGCGATCGTAAGACCCAATAGATGTTTGAGAGTTATGACCAAAAACTCATCGTTTTCGCGTTTTATAGCCATTTTCATGAGCTATTGCCCACAGTTTTGGGGTTTGAGGCGATTGCATGGCTTTAGAGACCGATAAATGTTTGAGAGTTAAGACCAAAACTTCGTAGTTTTCGCGTTTATGGCCGTTTTCATGAGCTATTGCCCACAATTTTGGGTTCAAGGCGATTTGCAAGGCTCGTAAGACCCGATACATGTTTGAGAGTTATGACAAAAAACTCATCGTTTTCGCGTTTTATGGCCGTTTTCAAGAGATATTGCCCAAATTTTATGGGTTCCAGGGCGATTCGCATCCCTCGTAAGACCCGATACTTGTTTTACATTTGTGACCAAAAACTTATTATTTTCGCGTTCTATGGTCGTTTTCATGAGCTATAGCCCACAATTTTTGGGTTCAAGGGCGATTTGCATGGCCGTCGGACCCGATACATTATTAAGTTAAGACCAAGCGGTTGTCGTTTTCGCATTTTACAGGACGTGTTCATGAGCTATTTCCCTTAGTTTTGAGGTTCCACGAGTTTGCATCACCGTAAGACCCGATACATATTTGAGGGCATGACCAAAAACTTGTCATTTTTGTGTTTTGTGGCCGTTTCATGAGTTAGTTCCCATAGTTTTGGATTTCCAGGGGGATATGCATGCCCTTAAGACCAGATTCATGGTTGAGAGTTAAGACGAAAAAGTCATCGTTTTCGCGTTTTATCGCCATTTTCATAAGCTATTGCCCATATTTCTCGGGTTCTAAGGCGTTTGCATGGCTCGTAAGACCTGATACATGTTTGAGAGGTATGACCAAAAAGTCGCCGTTTTCGCGTTTATGGTCGTTTTCATGAGCTATTGCCCACAGTTTTGGGTTTTAGGGCGATTTCCATGGCTCGTAAGACCCGATACATGTTTGGGAGTTAGGACCAAAAACTCATCGTTTTCGCGTTTTATGGCCGTTTTCATGAGCTATTTCCCACATTTTTTTGGGTTCGAGGGCGATTTGCATGACTCGTAAAACCCGATACATGTTTGAGATTTATGACCAAAAACTCGTCAGTTTCGCGTTATATGGTCGTTTTCATGAGCTATAGCCCACAGTTTTGGGGTTTGAGGGCGAATTACAATGACAGTAAGACCCAAAACATGTTCGCGAGTTATGACCAAAAACTCATCGTTTTCGTGTTTTATGGCCGTTTTTAATGAGTTATTGCCCAAAGTTTTGGAGTTCTAGGGGATTTGCATGGCTTGTAAGACGCAATATTTGAGAGTTACAACCAAAATTTTTTTTTTCGCATTTTACGGCCGTTTTCATTAGCTATTACCCACAGTTTTGGCGTTCTCTGATTTACATCGTAAGACCCAATACATGTTTGAAGTTATGACCAAAAACTCATCGTTTTCGCGTTTGATAGCCATTTTCATGAGCTATTGCCCACAGTTTTGGGGGTTTCAGGGCGATTTGCATGGCTTTAGAGACCGATAAATGTTTGAGTTAAGACCAAAAACTTCGTAGTTTTCGCGTTTATGGCGTTTTCATGAGCTATTGCCCACAATTTTGGGTTCCAAGGCGATTTGCAAGGCTCGTAAGACCCGATACATGTTTGAGAGTTATGACAAAAAACTCATCGTTTTCGCGTTTTATGGCCGTTTTCAAGAGATATTGCCCAAATTTTATGGGTTCCAGGGCGATTCGCATCCCTCGTAAGACCCGATACATGTTTTACATTTATGACCAAAAACTCATTATTTTCGCGTTCTGTGGTCGTTTTCATGAGCTATAGCCCACAATTTTTGGGTTCAAGGGCGATTTGCATGGCCCGTCAGACCCGATACATTATTAAGAGTTAAGACCAAACAGTTGTCGTTTTCGCATTTTACAGACGTGTTTATGAGCTATTTCCCTTAGTTTTGAGGTTCCACGGGGATTTGCATCACCCGTAAGAACTGATACATATTTGAGGGCATGACCAAAAACTTGTCGTTTTTGTGTTTTGTGGCCGTTTCATGAGTTAGTTCCCATAGTTTTGGATTTCCAGGGGGATATGCATGCCCTTAAGACCAGATTCATGGTTGAGAGTTAAGACGAAAAAGTCATCGTTTTCGCGTTTTATGGCCATTTTCATAAGCTATTGCCCATATTTCTCGGGTTCTAAGGCGTTTGCATGGCTCGTAAGACCTGATACATGTTTGAGAGGTATGACCAAAAAGTCGCCGTTTTCGCGTTTATGGTCGTTTTCATGAGCTATTGCCCACAGTTTTGGGTTTTAGGGCGATTTCCATGGCTCGTAAGACCCGATACATGTTTGGGAGTTAGGACCAAAAACTCATCGTTTTCGCGTTTTATGGCCGTTTTCATGAGCTATTTCCCACATTTTTTGGGTTCCAGGGCGATTTGCATGCCTCGTAAAACCCGATACATGTTTGAGATTTATGACCAAAAACTCGTCAGTTTCGCGTTATATGGTCGTTTTCATGAGCTATAGCCCACAGTTTTGGGGTTTGAGGGCGAATTACAATGACAGTAAGACCCAAAACATGTTCGCGAGTTATGACCAAAAACTCATCGTTTTCGCCTTTTATAGCCATTTTCATGAGTTATTGCCCACAGTTTTGGAGTTCTAGGGGATTTGCATGGCTTGTAAGACGCAATATTTGAGAGTTACAACCAAAAAATTGTTTTTCGCATTTTACGGCCGTTTTCATTAGCTATTACCCACAGTTTTGGCGTTCTACGGAGATTTACAACGATCGTAAGACCAAATACATGTTTGAGAGTTATGACCAAAAACTCATTGTATTCACGTTTTATAGCCATTTTCATGAGTTATTGCCCACAGTTTTGGGGGTTTCAGGGCGATTTGCATGGCTTTAGAGACCCGATAAATGTTTGAGAGTTAAGACCCAAAACTCGTAGTTTTCGCGTTTATGGCCGTTTTCATGAGCTATTGCCCACAATTTTGGGTTTCCAAGGCGATTTGCAAGGCTCGTAAGACCCGATAAATGTTTGAGATTTATGACAAAAAACTTATCGTTTTCGCGTTTTATGGCCGTTTTCAAGAGACATTGCCCACATTTTATGGGTTCCAGGGCGATTCGCATCCCTCGTAAGACCCGATACATGTTTTACATTTATGACCAAAAACTCATTATTTTCGCGTTCTATGGTCGTTTTCATGAGCTATAGCCCACAATTTTTGGGTTCAAGGGCGATTTGCATGGCCCGTCAGACCCGATACATTATTAAGAGTTAAGACCAAACAGTTGTCGTTTTCGCATTTTATGGACGTGTTCACGAGCTATTTCCCTTAGTTTTGAGGTTCACGAGTTTGCATCACCGTAAGACCCGATACATATTTGAGGCATGACCAAAAACTTGTCGTTTTGTGTTTTGTGGCGTTTCATGAGTTAGTTCCCATAGTTTTGGATTTCGAGGAAATGCATGCCCTTAAGACCAGATTCATGGTTGAGAGTTAAGACGAAAAAGTCATCGTTTTCGCGTTTTATGGCCATTTTCATAAGCTATTGCCCATATTTCTCGGGTTCCAAGGCGTTTGCATGGCTCGTAAGACCTGATACATGTTTGAGAGGTATGACCAAAAAGTCGTCGTTTTCGCGTTGATGGTCGTTTTCATGAGCTATTGCCCACAGTTTTGGGTTTTAGGGCGATTTGCATGGCTCGTAAGACCCGATACATGTTTGGGAGTTAGGACCAAAAACTCATCGTTTTCGCGTTTTATGGCCGTTTTCATGAGCTATTTCCCACATTTTTTGGGTTCCAGGGCGATTTGCATGCCTCGTAAAACCCGATACATGTTTGAGATTTATGACCAAAAACTCGTCAGTTTCGCGTTATATGGTCGTTTTCATGAGCTATAGCCCACAGTTTTGGGGTTTGAGGGCGAATTACAATGACAGTAAGACCCAAAACATGTTCGCGAGTTATGACCAAAAACTCATCGTTTTCGTGTTTTATGGCCGTTTTTAATGAGTTATTGCCCAAAGTTTTGGAGTTCTAGGGGATTTGCATGGCTTGTAAGACGCAATATTTGAGACGTTTTCATTAGCTATTACCCACAGTTTTGGCGTTCTACGGAGATTTACAACGACCGTAAGACCCAATACATGTTTGAGAGTTATGACCAAAAACTCATCGTTTTCGTGTTTTATAGCCATTTTCATGAGCTATTGCCCACAGTTTTGGGGGTTTCAGGGCGATTTGCATGGCTTTAGAGACCCGATAAATGTTGGAGAGTTAAGACCAAAAACTCGTAGTTTTCGCGTTTATGGCCGTTTTCATGAGCTATTGCCCACAATTTTGGGTTTCCAAGGCGATTTGCAAGGCTCGTAAGACCCGATACATGTTTGAGAGTTATGACAAAAAACTCATCGTTTTCGCGTTTTATGGCCGTTTTCAAGAGATATTGCCCAAATTTTATGGGTTCCAGGGCGATTCGCATCCCTCGTAAGACCCGATACATGTTTTACATTTATGACCAAAAACTCATTATTTTCGCGTTCTATGGTCGTTTTCATGAGCTATAGCCCACAATTTTTGGGTTCAAGGGCGATTTGCATGGCCCGTCAGACCCGATACATTATTAAGAGTTAAGACCAAACAGTTGTCGTTTTCGCATTTTACGGACGTGTTCATGAGCTATTTCCCTTAGTTTTGAGGTTCCACGGGGATTTGCATCACCCGTAAGACCCAATACATATTTGAGGGCATGACCAAAAACTTGTCGTTTTGTGTTTTGTGGCCGTTTCATGAGTTAGTTCCCATAGTTTTGGATTTCCAGGGGGATATGCATGCCCTTAAGACCAGATTCATGGTTGAGAGTTAAGACGAAAAAGTCATCGTTTTCGCGTTTTATGGCCGTTTTCATGAGCTATTTCCCACATTTTTTGGGTTCCAGGGCGATTTGCATGACTCGTAAAACCCGATACATGTTTGAGAGGTATGGCCAAAAAGTCGCCGTTTTCGCGTTTATGGTCGTTTTCATGAGCTATTGCCCACAGTTTTGGGTTTTAGGGCGATTTGCATGGCTCGTAAGACCCGATACATGTTTGGGAGTTAGGACCAAAAACTCATCGTTTTCGCGTTTTATGGCCGTTTTCATGAGCTATTTCCCACATTTTTTGGGTTCCAGGGCGATTTGCATGCCTCGTAAAACCCGATACATGTTTGAGATTTATGACCAAAAACTCGTCAGTTTCGCGTTATATGGTCGTTTTCATGAGCTATAGCCCACAGTTTTGGGGTTTGAGGGCGAATTACAATGTGATAAGACCAAAACATGTTCACGAGTTATGACCAAAAACTCATCGTTTTCGTGTTTTATGGCCGTTTTTAATGAGTTATTGCCCAAAGTTTTGGAGTTCTAGGGGATTTGCATGGCTCGTAAGACGCAATATTTGAGAGTTACAACCAAAAAATTGTTTTTCGCATTTTACGGCCGTTTTCATTAGCTATTACCCACAGTTTTGGCGTTCTACGGAGATTTACAACGACTGTAAGACCCAATACATGTTTGAGAGTTATGACCAAAAACTCATCGTTTTCGCGTTTTATAGCCATTTTCATGAGCTATTGCCCACAGTTTTGGGGGTTTCAGGGCGATTTGCATGGCTTTAGAGACCCGATAAATGTTTGAGAGTTAAGACCAAAAACTCGTAGTTTTCGCGTTTATGGCCGTTTTCATGAGCTATTGCCCACAATTTTGGGGTTCCAAGGCGATTTGCAAGGCTCGTAAGACCCGATACATGTTTGAGAGTTATGACAAAAAACTCATCGTTTTCGCGTTTTATGGCCGTTTTCAAGAGATATTGCCCAAATTTTATGGGTTCCAGGGCGATTCGCATCCCTCGTAAGACCCGATACATGTTTTACATTTATGACCAAAAACTCATCGTTTTCATGTTTTATAGCCATTTTCATGAGCTATAGCCCACAATTTTTGGGTTCAAGGGTGATTTGCATGGCCCGTCAGACCCGATACATTATTAAGAGTTAAGACCAAACAGTTGTCGTTTTCGCATTTTACGGACGTGTTCATGAGCTATTTCCCTTAGTTTTGAGGTTCCACGGGGATTTGCATCACCCGTAAGACCCGATACATATTTGAGGGCATGACCAAAAACTTGTCGTTTTTGTGTTTTGTGGCCGTTTCATGAGTTAGTTCCCATAGTTTTGGATTTCCAGGGGGATATGCATGCCCTTAAGACCAGATTCATGGTTGAGAGTTAAGACGAAAAAGTCATCGTTTTCGCGTTTGATAGCCATTTTCATGAGCTATTGCCCATATTTTCGGGTTCCAAGGCGTTTGCATGGCTCGTAAGACCTGATACATGTTTGAGAGGTATGACCAAAAAGTCGCCGTTTTCGCGTTTATGGTCGTTTTCATGAGCTATTGCCCACAGTTTTGGGTTTTAGGGCGATTTCCATGGCTCGTAAGACCCGATACATGTTTGGGAGTTAGGACCAAAAACTCATCGTTTTCGCGTTTTATGGCCGTTTTCATGAGCTATTTCCCACATTTTTTTGGGTTCGAGGGCGATTTGCATGACTCGTAAAACCCGATACATGTTTGAGATTTATGACCAAAAACTTCGTCGGTTCGCGTTATATGGTCGTTTTCATGAGCTATAGCCCACAGTTTTGGGGTTTGAGGCGAATTACAATGATAAGACCCAAAACATGTTATGAGTTATGACCAAAAACTCATCGTTTTCGTGTTTTATGGCCGTTTTTAATGAGTTATTGCCCAAAGTTTTGGATTTCTAGGGTATTTGCATGGCTTGTAAGGCTTAATATTTGAGAGTTACAACCAAAAATTGTTTTTCGCATTTCTGGCCGTTTTCATTAGCTATTACCCACAGTTTTGGCGTTCTCTGATTTAGCGATCGTAAGACCCAATACATGTTTGAAGTTATGACCAAAAACTCATCGTTTTCGCGTTTTATAGCCATTTTCATGAGCTATTGCCCACATTTTGGGGTTTGAGGCGATTGCATGGCTTTAGAGACCCGATAAATGTTTGAGAGTTAAGACCAAAAACTTCGTAGTTTTAGCGTTTATAGACATTTTCATGAGTTATTGCCCACAGTTTTGGGGGTTTCAAGGCGATTTGCAAGGCTCGTAAGACCCGATACCTGTTTGAGAGTTATGACAAAAAACTCATCGTTTTCGCGTTTTATGGCCGTTTTCAAGAGATATTGCCCAAATTTTATGGGTTCCAGGGCGATTCGCATCCCTCGTAAGACCCGATACATGTTTTACATTTATGACCAAAAACTTATTATTTTCGCGTTCTATGGTCGTTTTCATGAGCTATAGCCCACAATTTTTGGGTTCAAGGGCGATTTGCATGGCCCGTCAGACACGATACATTATTAAGAGTTAAGACCAAACAGTTGTCGTTTTCGCATTTTACGGACGTGTTCATGAGCTATTTCCCTTAGTTTTGAGGTTCCACGGGGATTTGCATCACCCGTAAGACCCGATACATATTTGAGGGCATGACCAAAAACTTGTCGTTTTTGTGTTTTGTGGCCGTTTCATGAGTTAGTTCCCATAGTTTTGGATTTCCAGGGGGATATGCATGCCCTTAAGACCAGATTCATGGTTGAGAGTTAAGACGAAAAAGTCATCGTTTTCGCGTTTTATGGCCATTTTCATAAGCTATTGCCCATATTTCTCGGGTTCCAAGGCGTTTGCATGGCTCGTAAGACCTGATACATGTTTGAGAGGTATGACCAAAAAGTCGCCGTTTTCGCGTTTATGGTCGTTTTCATGAGCTATTGCCCACAGTTTTGGGTTTTAGGGCGATTTCCATGGCTCGTAAGACCCGATACATGTTTGGGAGTTAGGACCAAAAACTCATCGTTTTCGCGTTTTATGGCCGTTTTCATGAGCTATTTCCCACATTTTTTGGGTTCCAGGGCGATTTGCATGCCTCGTAAAACCCGATACATGTTTGAGATTTATGACCAAAAACTCGTCAGTTTCGCGTTATATGGTCGTTTTCATGAGCTATAGCCCACAGTTTTGGGGTTTGAGGGCGAATTACAATGACAGTAAGACCCAAAACATGTTCGCGAGTTATGACCAAAAACTCATCGTTTTCGTGTTTTATGGCCGTTTTTAATGAGTTATTGCCCAAAGTTTTGGAGTTCTAGGGGATTTGCATGGCTTGTAAGACGCAATATTTGAGAGTTACAACCAAAAAATTGTTTTTCGCATTTTACGGCCGTTTTCATTAGCTATTACCCACAGTTTTGGCGTTCTACGGAGATTTACAACGATCGTAAGACCCAATACATGTTTGAGAGTTATGACCAAAAACTCATCGTTTTCGCGTTTATGGTCGTTTTCATGTGCTATTGCCCACAGTTTTGGGGTTTGAGGCGATTTGCATGGCTTTAGAGACCCGATAAATGTTTGAGAGTGAAGACCAAAAACTCGTAGTTTTCGCGTTTATGGCCGTTTTCATGAGCTATTGCCCACAATTTTGGGGTTCCAAGGCGATTTGCAAGGCTCGTAAGACCCGATACCTGTTTGAGAGTTATGACAAAAAACTCATCGTTTTCGCGTTTTATGGCCGTTTTCAAGAGATATTTCCCAAATTTTATGGGTTCGAGGGCGATTCGCATCCCTCGTAAGACCCGATACATGTTTTACATTTATGACCAAAAACTTATTATTTTCGAGTTCTATGGTCGTTTTCATGAGCTATAGCCCACAATTTTTGGGTTCAAGGGCGATTTGCATGGCCCGTCAGACACGATACATTATTAAGAGTTAAGACCAAACAGTTGTCGTTTTCGCATTTTACGGACGTGCTCATGAGCTATTTCCCTTAGTTTTGAGGTTCCACGAGTTTGCATCACCGTAAGACCCGATACATATTTGAGGCATGACCAAAAACTTGTCGTTTTGTGTTTTGTGGCCGTTTCATGAGTTAGTTCCCATAGTTTTGGATTTCCAGGGGGATATGCATGCCCTTAAGACCAGATTCATGGTTGAGAGTTAAGACGAAAAAGTCATCGTTTTCGCGTTTTATGGCCATTTTCATAAGCTATTGCCCATATTTCTCGGGTTCCAAGGCGTTTGCATGGCTCGTAAGACCTGATACATGTTTGAGAGGTATGACCAAAAAGTCGCCGTTTTCGCGTTTATGGTCGTTTTCCTGAGCTATTGCCCACAGTTTTGGGTTCTAGGGCGATTTCCATGGCTCGTAAGACCCGATACATGTTTGGGAGTTAGGACCAAAAACTCATCGTTTTCGCGTTTTATGGCCGTTTTCATGAGCTATTTCCCACATTTTTTGGGTTCCAGGGCGATTTGCATGACTCGTAAAACCCGATACATGTTTGAGATTTATGACCAAAAACTCGTCAGTTTCGCGTTATATGGTCGTTTTCATGAGCTATAGCCCACAGTTTTGGGGTTTGAGGGCGAATTACAATGACAGTAAGACCCAAAACATGTTCGCGAGTTATGACCAAAAACTCATCGTTTTCGTGTTTTATGGCCGTTTTTAATGAGTTATTGCCCAAAGTTTTGGAGTTCTAGGGGATTTGCATGGCTTGTAAGACGCAATATTTGAGAGTTACAACCAAAAAATTGTTTTTCGCATTTTACGGCCGTTTTCATTAGCTATTACCCACAGTTTTGGCGTTCTACGGAGATTTACAACGACTGTAAGACCCAATACATGTTTGAGAGTTATGACCAAAAACTCATCGTTTTCGCGTTTTATAGCCATTTTCATGAGCTATTGCCCACAGTTTTGGGGGTTTCAGGGCGATTTGCATGGCTTTAGAGACCCGATAAATGTTTGAGAGTTAAGACCAAAAACTCGTAGTTTTCGCGTTTATGGCCGTTTTCATGAGCTATTGCCCACAATTTTGGGGTTCCAAGGCGATTTGCAAGGCTCGTAAGACCCGATACATGTTTGAGAGTTATGACAAAAAACTCATCGTTTTCGCGTTTTATGGCCGTTTTCAAGAGACATTGCCCACATTTTATGGGTTCCAGGGCGATTCGCATCCCTCGTAAGACCCGATACATGTTTTACATTTATGACCAAAAACTCATTATTTTCGCGTTCTATGGTCGTTTTCATGAGCTATAGCCCACAATTTTTGGGTTCAAGGGCGATTTGCATGGCCCGTCAGACCCGATACATTATTAAGAGTTAAGACCAAACAGTTGTCGTTTTCGCATTTACAGACGTGTTCATGAGCTATTTCCCTTAGTTTTGAGGTTCCACGAGTTTGCATCACCGTAAGACCCGATACATATTTGAGGCATGACCAAAAACTTGTCGTTTTGTGTTTTTGCGTTTCATGAGTTAGTTCCCATAGTTTTGGATTTCCAGGGGGATATGCATGCCCTTAAGACCAGATTCATGGTTGAGAGTTAAGACGAAAAAGTCATCGTTTTCGCGTTTTATGGCCATTTTCATAAGCTATTGCCCATATTTCTCGGGTTCCAAGGCGTTTGCATGGCTCGTAAGACCTGATACATGTTTGAGAGGTATGACCAAAAAGTCACCGTTTTCGCGTTTATGGTCGTTTTCATGAGCTATTGCCCACAGTTTTGGGTTTTAGGGCGATTTCCATGGCTCGTAAGACCCGATTCATGTTTGGGAGTTAGGACCAAAAACTCATCGTTTTCGCGTTTTATGGCTGTTTTCATGAGCTATTTCCCACATTTTTTGGGTTCCAGGGCGATTTGCATGCCTCGTAAAACCCGATACATGTTTGAGATTTATGACCAAAAACTCGTCAGTTTCGCGTTATATGGTCGTTTTCATGAGCTATAGCCCACAGTTTTGGGGTTTGAGGGCGAATTACAATGACAGTAAGACCCAAAACATGTTCGCGAGTTATGACCAAAAACTCATCGTTTTCGTGTTTTATGGCCGTTTTTAATGAGTTATTGCCCAAAGTTTTGGAGTTCTAGGGGATTTGCATGGCTCGTAAGACGCAATAATTGAGAGATACAACCAAAAATTTGTTTTTCGCATTTTACGGCCGTTTTCATTAGCTATTACCCACAGTTTTGGCGTTCTACGGAGATTTACAACGACCGTAAGACCCAATACATGTTTGAGAGTTATGACCAAAAACTCATCGTTTTCGCGTTTTCTAGCCATTTTTATGGGGGTTTCAGGGCGATTTGCCTAGCTTTAGAGACCCGATAAATGTTTGAGAGTTAAGACCAAAAACTCGTAGTTTTCGCGTTTATGGCCGTTTTCATGAGCTATTGCCCACAATTTTGGGGTTCCAAGGCGATTTGCAAGGCTCGTAAGACCCGATACATGTTTGAGAGTTATGACAAAAAACTCATCGTTTTCGCGTTTTATGGCCGTTTTGAAGAGATATTGCCCACATTTTATGGGTTCCAGGGCGATTCACATCCCTCGTAAGACCCGATACATGTTTTGCATTTATGACCAAAAACTCGTTATTTTCGCGTTCTATGGTCGTTTTCATGAGCTATAGCCCACAATTTTTGGGCTCAAGGGCGATTTGCATGGCCCGTCAGACCCGTTACATTATTAAGAGTTAAGACCAAACAGTTGTCATTTTCGCATTTTACGGACGTGTTCATGAGATATTTCCCTTAGTTTTGAGGTTCCACGAGGATTTGCATCACCCGTATGACCCGATACATATTTGAGGGCATGACCAAAAACTTGTCGTTTTTATGTTTTGTGGCCGTTTCATGAGTTAGTTCCCATAGTTTTGGATTTCCAGGGGGATACGCATGCCCTTAAGACCAGATTCATGGTTGAGAGTTAAGACGAAAAAGTCATCGTTTTCGCGTTTTATGGCCATTTTCATAAGCTATTGCCCATATTTCTCGGGTTCCAACGCGTTTGCATGGCTCGTAAGACCTAATGCATGTTTGAGAGGTATGACCAAAAAGTCACCGTTGTCGCGTTTATGGTCGTTTTCATGAGCTCTTGCCCACAGTTTTGGGTTTTAGGGCGATTTCCATGGCTCGTAAGACCCGATACATGTTTGGGAGTTAGGACCAAAAACTCATCGTTTTCGCGTTTTATGGCCGTTTTCATGAGCTATTTCCCACATTTTTTTGGGTTCGAGGGCGATTTGCATGACTCGTAAAACCCGATACATGTTTGAGATTTATGACCAAAAACTCGTCAGTTTCGCGTTATATGGTCGTTTTCATGAGCTATAGCCCACAGTTTTGGGGTTTGAGGGTGAATTACAAAGACAGTAAGACCCAAAACATGCTCGCGAGTTATGACCAAAAACTCATCGTTTTCGTGTTTTATGGCCGTTTTTAATGAGTTATTGCCCAAAGTTTTGGATTTCTAGGGGATTTGCATGGCTTGTAAGACGCAATATTTGAGAGTTACAACCAAAAAATTGTTTTTTGCATTTTACGGCCGTTTTCATTAGCTATTACCCACAGTTTTGGCGTTCTACGGAGATTTACAACGATCGTAAGACCCAATAAATGTTTGAGAGTTATGACCAAAAACTCGTAGTTTTCGCGTTTATGGCCGTTTTCATGAGCTATTGCCCACAATTTTGGGGTTCCAAGGCGATTTGCATGGCTTTAGAGACCCGATAAATGTTTGAGAGTTAAGACCAAAAACTCGTAGTTTTCGCGTTTATGGCCGTTTTCATGAGCTATTGCCCACAATTTTGGGTTTCCAAGGCGATTTGCAAGGCTCGTAAGACCCGATACATGTTTGAGAGTTATGACAAAAAACTCATCGTTTTCGCGTTTTATGGCCGTTTTCAAGAGATATTGCCCAAATTTTATGGGTTCCAGGGCGATTCGCATCCCTCGTAAGACCGATACATGTTTTACATTTATGACCAAAAACTTTTTATTTTCGCGTTCTATGGTCGTTTTCATGAGCTATAGCCCACAATTTTTGGGTTCAAGGGCGATTTGCATGGCCCGTCAGACACGATACATTATTAAGAGTTAAGACCAAACAATTGTCGTTTTCGCATTTTACGGACGTGTTCATGAGCTATTTCCCTTAGTTTTGAGGTTCCACGGGGATTTGCATCACCCGTAAGACCCGATACATATTTGAGGGCATGACCAAAAACTTGTCGTTTTTGTGTTTTGTGGCCGTTTCATGAGTTAGTTCCCATAGTTTTGGATTTCCAGGGGGATATGCATGCCCTTAAGACCAGATTCATGGTTGAGAGTTAAGACGAAAAAGTCATCGTTTTCGCGTTTTATCGCCATTTTCATAAGCTATTGCCCATATTTCTCGGGTTCTAAGGCGTTTGCATGGCTCGTAAGACCTGATACATGTTTGAGAGGTATGACCAAAAAGTCGCCGTTTTCGCGTTTATGGTCGTTTTCATGAGCTATTGCCCACAGTTTTGGGTTTTAGGGCGATTTCCATGGCTCGTAAGACCCGATACATGTTTGGGAGTTAGGACCAAAAACTCATCGTTTTCGCGTTTTATGGCCGTTTTCATGAGCTATTTCCCACATTTTTTGGGTTCCAGGGCGATTTGCATGACTCGTAAAACCCGATACATGTTTGAGATTTATGACCAAAAACTCGTCAGTTTCGCGTTATATGGTCGTTTTCATGAGCTATAGCCCACAGTTTTGGGGTTTGAGGGCGAATTACAATGACAGTAAGACCCAAAACATGTTCGCGAGTTATGACCAAAAACTCATCGCGTTTTATAGCCATTTTCATGAGTTATTGCCCACAGTTTTGGGGGTTTCAGGGCGATTTGCATGGCTTTAGAGACCCGATAAATGTTTGAGAGTTAAGACCAAAAACTCGTAGTTTTCGCGTTTATGGCCGTTTTCATGAGCTATTGCCCACAATTTTGGGTTTTAGGGCGATTTCCATGGCTCGTAAGACCCGATACATGTTTGAGAGTTAGGACCAAAAACTCATCGTTTTCGCGTTTTATGGCCGTTTTCATGAGCTATTGCCCACATTTTTTGGGTTCAAGGCGATCGCATCCCTCGTAAGACCCGATACATGTTTACATTTATGACCAAAAACTCATTATTTTCGCGTTCTATGGTGCGTTTTCATGAGCTATAGCCCACAATTTTTTGGGTTCAAGGCGATTTGCATGGCCGTCGGACCCGATACATTATTAAGTTAAGACCAAGCGGTTGTCGTTTTCGCATTTTACGGACGTGTTCATGAGCTATTTCCCTTAGTTTTGAGGTTCCACGAGTTTGCATCACCGTAACCCGATACATATTTGAGGGCATGACCAAAAACTTGTCGTTTTTGTGTTTTGTGGCCGTTTCATGAGTTAGTTCCCATAGTTTTGGATTTCCAGGGGGATATGCATGCCCTTAAGACAAGATTCATGGTTGAAAGTTAAGACGAAAAAGTCATCGTTTTCTCGTTTATGGTCGTTTTCATGAGCTATTGCCCATATTTCTCGGGTTCTAAGGCGTTTGCATGGCTCGTAAGACCTGATACATGTTTGAGAGGTATGACCAAAAAGTCGCCGTTTTCGCGTTTATGGTCGTTTTCATGAGCTATTGCCCACAGTTTTGGGTTTTAGGGCGATTTCCATGGCTCGTAAGACCCGATACATGTTTGGGAGTTAGGACCAAAAACTCATCGTTTTCGCGTTTTATGGCCGTTTTCATGAGCTATTTCCCACATTTTTTGGGTTCCAGGGCGATTTGCATGACTCGTAAAACCCGATACATGTTTGAGATTTATGACCAAAAACTCGTCAGTTTCGCGTTATATGGTCGTTTTCATGAGCTATAGCCCACAGTTTTGGGGTTTGAGGGCGAATTACAATGACAGTAAGACCCAAAACATGTTTGAGAGTTATGACCAAAAACTCATCGTTTTCGCGTTTTATAGCCATTTTCATGAGTTATTGCCCACAGTTTTGGGGGTTTCAGGGCGATTTGCATGGCTTTAGAGACCCGATAAATGTTTGAGAGTTAAGACCAAAAACTCGTAGTTTTCGCGTTTATGGCCGTTTTCATGAGCTATTGCCCACAATTTTGGGGTTCCAAGGCGATTTGCAAGGCTCGTAAGACCCGATACCTGTTTGAGAGTTATGACAAAAAACTCATCGTTTTCGCGTTTTATGGCCGTTTTCAAGAGATATTGCCCAAATTTTATGGGTTCCAGGGCGATTCGCATCCCTCGTAAGACCCGATACATGTTTTATGACCAAAAACTTATTATTTTCGCGTTCTATGGTCGTTTTCATGAGCTATAGCCCACAATTTTTGGGTTCAAGGGCGATTTGCATGGCCCGTCAGACACGATACATTATTAAGAGTTAAGACCAAACAATTGTCGTTTTCGCATTTTACGGACGTGTTCATGAGCTATTTCCCTTAGTTTTGAGGTTCCACGGGGATTTGCATCACCCGTAAGACCCGATACATATTTGAGGGCATGACCAAAAACTTGTCGTTTTTGTGTTTTGTGGCCGTTTCATGAGTTAGTTCCCATAGTTTTGGGTTTTAAGGCGGATTCGCTGGCCCGTAAGACCAGATTCATGTTTGAGAGTTAAGACGAAAAGGTCATCGTTTTCGCGTTTTATGGCCGTTTTCATAAGCTATTGCCCATATTTCTCGGGTTCCAGGCGTTTGCATGGCTCGTAAGACTGATACATGTTTGAGAGGTATGACCAAAAAAATCGTTTCGCGTTGATGGTCTTTTTCATGAGCTATTGCCCACAGTTTTGGGTTTTAGGGCGATTTGCATGGCTCGTAAGACCCGATACATGTTTGGGAGTTAGGACCAAAAACTCATCGTTTTCGCGTTTTATGGCCGTTTTCATGAGCTATTTCCCACATTTTTTGGGTTCCATGTCGATTTGCATGCCTCGTAAAACCCGATACATGTTTGAGATTTATGACCAAAAACTCGTCAGTTTCGCGTTATATGGTCGTTTTCATGAGCTATAGCCCACAGTTTTGGGGTTTGAGGGCGAATTACAATGACAGTAAGACCCAAAACATGTTCGCGAGTTATGACCAAAAACTCATCGTTTTCGTGTTTTATGGCCGTTTTTAATGAGTTATTGCCCAAAGTTTTGGAGTTCTAGGGGATTTGCATGGCTCGTAAGACGCAATATTTGAGAGTTACAACCAAAAATTTGTTTTTCGCATTTTACGGCCGTTTTCATTAGCTATTACCCACAGTTTTGGCGTTCTACGGAGATTTACAACGACCGTAAGACCCAATACATGTTTGAGAGTTATGACCAAAAACTCATCGTTTTCGCGTTTTATAGCCATTTTCATGAGCTATTGCCCACAGTTTAGGGGTTTGAGGCGATTGCATGGCTTTAGAACCCGATAAATGTTTGAGAGTTAAGACCAAAAACTTCGTAGTTTTCGCGTTTATGGCCGTTTTCATGAGCTATTGCCCACAATTTTGGGTTCAAGGCGATTTGCAAGGCTCGTAAGACCCGATACATGTTTGAGAGTTATGACAAAAAACTCATCGTTTCGCGTTTTATGGCCGTTTTCAAGATATTGCCCAAATTTTATGGGTTCGAGGCGATTCGCATCCCTCGTAAGACCCGATACATGTTTTACATTTATGACCAAAAACTCATTATTTTCGCGTTCTATGGTCGTTTCATGAGCTATAGCCCACAATTTTTTGGGTTCAAGGCGATTTGCATGGCCGTCGGACCCGATACATTATTAAGTTAAGACCAAGCAGTTGTCGTTTTCGCATTTTACGGACGTGTTCATGAGCTATTTCCCTTAGTTTTGAGGTTCCACGGGGATTTGCATCACCCGTAAGACCCGATACATATTTGAGGGCATGACCAAAAACTTGTCGTTTTTGTGTTTTGTGGCCGTTTCATGAGTTAGTTCCCATAGTTTTGGATTTCCAGGGGGGATATGCATGCCCTTAAGACCAGATTCATGGTTGAGAGTTAAGACGAAAAAGTCATCGTTTTCGCGTTTTATGGCCATTTTCATAAGCTATTGCCCATATTTCTCCGGTTCCAACGCGTTTGCATGGCTCGTAAGACCTGATACATGTTTGAGAGGTATGACCAAAAGGTCGTCGTTTTCGCGTTTATGGTCGTTTCCATGAGCTATCGCCCACAGTTTTGGGTTTTAGGGCGATTTCCATGGCTCGTAAGAACCGATACATGTTTGGGAGTTAGGGCCAAAAACTCGTCGTTTTGGGAGTTAGACCCGATACATGACCTATTTCCCACATTTTTTGGGTTCCAGGGCGATTTGCATGACTCGTAAAACCCGATATATGTTTGAGATTTATGACCAAAAACTCGTCAGTTTCGCGTTATATGGTCGTTTTCATGAGCTATAGCCCACAGTTTTGGGGTTTGAGGGCGAATTACAATGACAGTAAGACCCAAAACATGTTCGCGAGTTATGACCAAAAACTCATCGTTTTCGCGTTTTATAGCCATTTTCATGAGTTATTGCCCACAGTTTTGGGGGTTTCAGGGCGATTTGCATGGCTTTAGAGACCCGATAAATGTTTGAGAGTTAAGACCAAAAACTCGTAGTTTTCGCGTTTATGGCCGTTTTCATGAGCTATTGCCCACAATTTTGGGGTTCCAAGGCGATTTGCAAGGCTCGTAAGACCCGATACATGTTTGAGAGTTATGACAAAAAACTCATCGTTTTCGCGTTTTATGGCCGTTTTCAAGAGATATTGCCCAAATTTTATGGGTTCCAGGGCGATTCGCATCCCTCGTAAGACCCGATACTTGTTTTACATTTGTGACCAAAAACTTATTATTTTCGCGTTCTATGGTCGTTTTCATGAGCTATAGCCCACAATTTTTGGGTTCAAGGGCGATTTGCATGGCCCGTCAGACACGATACATTATTAAGAGTTAAGACCAAACAATTGTCGTTTCGCATTTCTGGACGTGTTCATGAGCTATTTCCCTTAGTTTTGAGGTTCCACGAGTTTGCATCACCCGTAAGACCCGATACATATTTGAGGGCATGACCAAAAACTTGTCGTTTTTGTGTTTTGTGGCCGTTTCATGAGTTAGTTCCCATAGTTTTGGATTTCCAGGGGGATATGCATGCCCTTAAGACCAGATTCATGGTTGAGAGTTAAGACGAAAAAGTCATCGTTTTCGCGTTTTATGGCCATTTTCATAAGCTATTGCCCATATTTCTCGGGTTCCAAGGCGTTTGCATGGCTCGTAAGACCTGATACATGTTTGAGAGGTATGACCAAAAAGTCGCCGTTTTCGCGTTGATGGTCGTTTTCATGAGCTATTGCCCACAGTTTTGGGTTTTAGGGCGATTTGCATGGCTCGTAAGACCCGATACATGTTTGGGAGTTAGGACCAAAAACTCATCGTTTTCGCGTTTTATGGCCGTTTTCATGAGCTATTTCCCACATTTTTTGGGTTCCAGGGCGATTTGCATGCCTCGTAAAACCCGATACATGTTTGAGATTTCTGACCAAAAACTCGTCAGTTTCGCGTTATATGGTCGTTTTCATGAGCTATAGCACATGGTTTTGTGGTTTGAGGGCGAATTACAATGACAGTAAGACCCAAAACATGTTCACGAGTTATGACCAAAAACTCATCGTTTTCGTGTTTTATGGCCGTTTTTAATGATTTATTGCCCAAAGTTTTGGAGTACTAGGGATTTGCATGGCTTGTAAGACGCAATATTTGAGAGTTACAACCAAAAAATTGTTTTTCGCATTTTACGGCCGTTTTCATTAGCTATTACCCACAGTTTTGGCGTTCTCTGATTTACAACGATCGTAAGACCCAATACATGTTTGAGAGTTATGACCAAAAACTCATCGTTTTCGCGTTTTATAGCCATTTTCATGAGTTATTGCCCACAGATTTTGGGGTTTTGAGGCGATTGCATGGCTTTAGAGACCGATAAATGTTTGAGTTAAGACCAAAACTTCGTAGTTTTCGCGTTTATGGCCGTTTTCATGAGCTATTGCCCACAATTTTGGGTTCCAAGGCGATTTGCAAGGCTCGTAAGACCCGATACATGTTTGAGAGTTATGACAAAAACTCATCGTTTCGCGTTTTATGGCCGTTTTCAGAGATATTGCCCAAATTTTATGGGTTCAGGGCGATTCGCATCCCTCGTAAGACCGATACATGTTTTACATTTATGACCAAAACTCATTATTTTCGCGTTCTATGGTGCGTTTTCATGAGCTATAGCCCACAATTTTTTGGGTTCAAGGCGATTTGCATGGCCCGTCGGACCCGATACATTATTAAGTTAAGACCAAGCGATTTGTCGTTTCGCATTTTACGGACGTGTTCATGAGCTATTTCCCTTAGTTTTGAGGTTCCACGGGGATTTGCATCACCCGTAAGACCCGATACATATTTGAGGGCATGACCAAAAACTTGTCGTTTTGTGTTTTGTGGCCGTTTCATGAGTTAGTTCCCATAGTTTTGGATTTCCAGGGGGATATGCATGCCCTTAAGACCAGATTCATGGTTGAGAGTTAAGACGAAAAAGTCATCGTTTTCGCGTTTTATGGCCATTTTCATAAGCTATTGCCCATATTTCTCGGGTTCCAACGCGTTTGCATGGCTCGTAAGACCTGATACATGTTTGAGAGGTATGACCAAAAGGTCGCCGTTTTCGCGTTTATGGTCGTTTTCATGAGCTATTGCCCACAGTTTTGGGTTTTAGGGCGATTTCCATGGCTCGTAAGACCCGATACATGTTTGGGAGTTAGGACCAAAAACTCATCGTTTTCGCGTTTTATGGCCGTTTTCATGAGCTATTTCCCACATTTTTTGGGTTCCAGGGCGATTTGCATGACTCGTAAAACCCGATACATGTTTGAGATTTATGACCAAAAACTCGTCAGTTTCGCGTTATATGGTCGTTTTCATGAGCTATTGCCCACAGTTTTGGGGTTTGAGGTCGAATTACAATGATTGTAAGACCCGATACATGTTTGGGAGTTAGGACCAAAAACTCATCGTTTTCGCGTTTTATAGCCATTTTCATGAGTTATTGCCCACAGTTTTGGGGGTTTCAGGGCGATTTGCATGGCTTTAGAGACCCGATAAATGTTTGAGAGTTAAGACCAAAAACTCGTAGTTTTCGCGTTTATGGCCGTTTTCATGAGCTATTGCCCACAATTTTGGGGTTCCAAGGCGATTTGCAAGGCTCGTAAGACCCGATACATGTTTGAGAGTTATGACAAAAAACTCATCGTTTTCGCGTTTTATGGCCGTTTTAAGAGATATTGCCCAAATTTTATGGGTTCAGGCGATTCGCATCCCTCGTAAGACCCGATACATGTTTTACATTTATGACCAAAAACTCATTATTTTCGCGTTCTATGGTGCGTTTTCATGAGCTATAGCCCACAATTTTTTTGGGTTCAAGGCGATTTGCATGGCCGTCGGACCCGATACATTATTAAAGTTAAGACCAAGCAGTTGTCGTTTTGCATTTTACGCATTTCAGACGTGTTCATGAGCTATTTCCCTTAGTTTTGAGGTTCCACGGATTTGCATCACCGTAAGACCCGATACATATTTGAGGCATGACCAAAACTTGTCGTTTTGTGTTTTGTGGCCGTTTCATGAGTTAGTTCCCATAGTTTTGGATTTCAGGGATATGCATGCCCTTAAGACCAGATTCATGGTTGAGAGTTAAGGCGAAAAAGTCATCGTTTTCGCGTTTTATGGCCATTTTCATAGCTATTGCCCATATTTCTCGGGTTCAAAGGCGTTTGCATGGCTCGTAAGACTGATACATGTTTGAGAGGTATGACCAAAAAGTCGTTTTTTCGTTTATGGTCGTTTTCATGAGCTATTGCCCACAGTTTTGGGTTTTAGGCGATTTCCATGGCTCGTAAGACCGATACATGTTTGGAGTTAGGACCAAAAACTCATCGTTTTCGCGTTTTATGGCGTTTTCATGAGCTATTTCCCACATTTTTTTGGGTTCGAGGCGATTTGCATGACTCGTAAAACCCGATACATGTTTGAGATTTATGACCAAAAACTCGTCAGTTTCGCGTTATATGGTCGTTTTCATGAGCTATAGCCCACAGTTTTGGGGTTTGAGGGCGAATTACAATGACAGTAAGACCCAAAACATGTTCACGAGTTATGACCAAAAACTCATCGTTTTCGTGTTTTATGGCCGTTTTTAATGAGTTATTGCCCAAAGTTTTGGAGTACTAGGGATTTGCATGGCTTGTAAGACGCAATATTTGAGAGTTACAACCAAAAAATTGTTTTTCGCATTTTACGGCCGTTTTCATTAGCTATTACCCACAGTTTTGGCGTTCTACGGAGATTTACAACGACCGTAAGACCCAATACATGTTTGAGAGTTATGACCAAAAACTCATCGTTTTCGTGTTTTATAGCCATTTTCATGAGCTATTGCCCACAGTTTTGGGGGTTTCAGGGCGATTTGCATGGCTTTAGAGACCCGATAAATGTTTGAGAGTTAAGACCAAAAACTCGTAGTTTTCGCGTTTATGGCCGTTTTCATGAGCTATTGCCCACAATTTTGGGGTTCCAAGGCGATTTGCAAGGCTCGTAAGACCCGATACATGTTTGTGAGTTATGACAAAAAACTCATCGATTTCGCGTTTTATGGCCGTTTTCAAGAGATATTGCCCAAATTTTATGGGTTCCAGGGCGATTCGCATCCCTCGTAAGACCAAATACATGTTTTACATTTATGACCAAAAACTCATTATTTTCGCGTTCTATGGTCGTTTTCATGAGCTATAGCCCACAATTTTTGGGTTCAAGGGCGATTTGCATGGCCCGTCAGACCCGATACATTATTAAGAGTTAAGACCAAACAGTTGTCGTTTTCGCATTTTACGGACGTGTTCATGAGCTATATCCCTTAGTTTTGAGGTTCCACGGGGATTTGCATCACCCGTAAGACCCGATACATATTTGAGGGCATGACCAAAAACTTGTCATTTTTGTGTTTTGTGGCCGTTTCATGAGTTAGTTCCCATAGTTTTGGATTTCCAGGGGGATATGCATGCCCTTAAGACCAGATTCATGGTTGAGAGTTAAGACGAAAAAGTCATCGTTTTCGCGTTTTATGGCCATTTTCATAAGCTATTGCCCATATTTCTCGGGTTCCAAGGCGTTTGCATGGCTCGTAAGACACTACTAGGAAAACGGCTATAGGTAATCAGCACATCCGTGGCTCACATGGTTGAAGTGCCCCACGGCTAAAACAGGCGTGGCTCACCTGTGGGCAGTGCCCTACTAATAACTAGAACATCCGTGGCGCACATGACCCTAGTGCGCCACAGATATCAATGGGCGAGGCCTGTTAGCCCCGCCAAACCGTAGCGCTTTACAGCCATATCGCCGATTGTTAGGGTCATCTGCGTGGCGTGTGCATGGTGCGCTATGAGCGCGCCATGCCCCTCTGCAAAGCGGCCACAAACGTGGCGCACTCCGCTAGTGCGCCACAGGGACTAAAACATCGTGGCGCACTCCGCCTAGTGCGCCACGAAGTTTGTACTCACATGGCGCAGAGCAGTGTGCGCCACCGGATGTCGATTTTTAGACTGACACTTTATGTGCACATGTGTGACCACATCCACCACCCCACACTTTTCCCTTCTTCTTCCTCCTTAGATCTAGTCGGGATCTTCTCCTTCCCACCTCAATTTCTCCACACATTCACCATTTTTAGCATGTAAAACTTGCTTTGGATGTTACATAAGTAATAGAGAGTCTCGGTCTCTCATCTATCCGTCTCCGGTCGGCGCACCTCTCCTTTCCATCTTTCTCGTGATCGGTCTCTCATCTCATTAAGTTGTCCATGTAAGGATGTGTTCATGTGTATATGGATGATGCATGTGCTCATATGTATGTAGATGATCGATGCTCATGATGTGTGTATGTGTGGAGAGGATCGATGGTCATATGTGTGTGTATATGGAGAGTATCGATGATGCTCATGCATGTGTGTATGGAGAGGATAATGATATGTTCATGTGTGTATGGATCGGTCTCTCTCTCTCTCTCTTGTGTTTGTATGTGAACAAGTTGCCATTTGTTTTTCCAAAATGTTGATTCATTTCCATTTTGGCAAGACTTTGGCATTTATAAAGGTCCTAATTTTAGGATGGGTCATGCGAAATTTTCTATCGACCATTGCATGCATGCATTCATTATGTGGTTCTAATAGACTTCAAAATTGTACCGTGTACATCGTGCGAGCAAAAATGGTCCGCATAATGGCGAAGGCATTGTGGCTAGATTTTTTGAAATGTGCGACGGCCGACATGATCTGAAATAACAAGACAGATATAAGATGTCCGTGCGAAGATGCAAACTCAGCGGGTGATCGACCCGATTCGAATCTGTGGCGCACCTTCTCCGCCATGGTTTCATGGATGGATACACTTTCGTTGGATAAGCGATGGCGTAGATGATGGAGGCGGTGATCATCATCACGGCGAGCAGGCGAGATGATGAAGAGGCTCACGGAGATGGTGAAATGCGAGGCGGACCGGGATGATGATGATCTAGATCTTGGGAGGAAGCGGGCGGCGATGGAACAACGTCGGTGGTCGCGGGACCCTTATGTGCAAGAGCTGCTTCTCAAGCGGGCGAGTAATGCAGTTGCCGCTGAGAGAAAGCCAACTTGCGCAACAGAAAAAGCGGTTATTCCATTGTATGAAGGATGCGCCGATGATACCGGTTGAATGTAACGCTCAAGGCTATGGAGATGAAGGCAAAGCACAAATTGAGCGGCATAAGCCGCGATATGATGGCATTACAGCGATCGTCTCCGGAGAACATATCCAACTAGTATCGAGGATGCCAAGAAAATCGTCATCCTCTCGATCTACCGCGCGTTAGATATCACGTATGCATCAGCGATTGCATCATTTATCGGGTGAGGGCGGAGAAAACACATGTCGGTGTGCGTGAGTCGATACAAGAAAGGGCGAGCACCTCGAAAAGTGGTATGGTACTTTCCTATCACCCTCGTCTGCGCGCTATTTCGCGGACCCTAAGGAAGCTCATGCGATGGCATGCGGAAAGGAAGAAGCCGGAGATGATGATGACCCGAAAAGGATGAGCTGTTGGCGCACCCTTGGATGCTAGCTGATGAAAGCATTGGACCTCGAATTCCATCGGTGGAGATTCGAGAACATCGGGCTTGGTGCGAGCACCCGATGGACTCAATCCGTTCGGTAGCGAGGCGACACGCACATCACTTGGCCTGTGTTTGTATTGATTTACAACCTCCCTCCATGGTTGTGCATGAAGAAAGTACATACAAATGAGTATGCTAATTCAAGGCGAAACAACCTGGTACCGACATCAATCTGTATCTCGGGCTGTTGAAAGAGGAGCTAGTCACGTTATGGGCATCGCCAATACTTACGGCCGTCGCACAAGATTATTTCACTATGAGAGCGCGTTGGTCACTACGGCGCAAGACTATCGAGGTTGGGTATATCTGGGGCAGGTTATCAGGATTCCACGCATGCGTTAGGTGCATGGATAACACAAGCTATCTCCAACTGAAAGATCCGGTCGCCGAAAACCGTGTTCATGGCGCACCGGTGGCTTCGGCAGAATGATCCATGGAGAAAGCGTGGAGACCTGTTCGATGGCAAATCGAGACCGAGGAATCCGGGCGTGGAGCAGCGAAGAAGTGGAAGAGTTGCTGAAAAGCTGGAAAGATTGTCCTAAGCACGGAAAGAAGCGAAAAGAGGCAACAAGACAAGCGGCGATGAAGGTATGAAAACAAGGTCTTTTTACGGGGTTGCCATCTTGGAAGTTTCTCCGCTTGCGCCTCATAGCCTCGACATCATGCATATCACAGCGATGTGCGAGTCTGGTCGCCACCATAATCAACATGCGGATAGGGCGAAGATGGTCCTAAAGCAAACGCGACGATATGCTTGGGTATCCGTGGCGCACTTAGCGAGTGCGCTACGGCGTGTGTGGTTGGACTAGTCAAGCTGGCGCGTGAGCCCTCCCATCGTCGCCCTCACCAGACACATCGTCCATCCCCATCCCGCATCGGCGCCGCCGCGCCACGCCGGAGGATCGCGCGCCACGCGCCAGGAGGAGGCCGCCACGCCACGCCCGGGGAGGAGGCGCCACGCAGCGCCAGGAGGAGGAGGCCGCCATGCGCCGTGAGGAGGCCGCCACGCCATTCAGAGGGAGGAGAGGCCGCCCGCCACGCCCGGAGGAGGCCTCACGCTGGAGGAGGGAGGAGCCGCCTTGCCGCGCCCGGGAGGAGGTTCTGCGAGTCGTCCGCCAGCCCTCGTCGTCGTCATCTCCCCTCTCTCCTCGAGCAATCTCGGTGAGCTCTGCCCTCCCCTCCTTCTCCCCTCTCTCTCCTCGGAGGGTTAGGGTTGAACAAAATGTCTTTGAAATGGACTGGATAGGGTTAGGCTTGAAATGGACTGGATAAATGAGTTTGCATCTGGTTAGGGTTAGGCTTGAAATGGGTGGATACTTTGGTGTTTGCATCTGGTTAGGGTTAGGCTTCAAATGGACTGGATAAATGAGTTGAGCATGTTGGCACTTTCATATTAAGAACTCAATATTCTCTCATGTGAGCATCAATCAATCCAATAAACAACATCACATGTCATCTTGGAATATGGCATCCTTGCCATGTATGCAGAGCAGGGTTGCACGGTACCTCCACGTCATGCTAGCTTGATGGCGTCAACATGGTTCTTCCCTCACGAACTTGTGTGATCATTCCATCGGGGTTGGGTAATGTTGATTTGGATATTATCATATCGCCTCTTAACTTGTTGTCTTGAAGCTTTGTGATCAAACAACCACAGGTCTTGCTCATATTTATGCTAGTGATATGTTACCGTGTGTCTTCGCTATTCATTAGTATGATTGACAACCCGATCCGTGTTACGGTTATCCGTGTCCTCGTGCTATGTTAGCGTCGATTGTAATCTCTTTATTACTATGATATTGGTGTAAAGATCAGATAGGAGTTCTTCTGCGGTACCCTCAAATAAATAACAGACCCATTTATTTTGGTGTTGATGTTGATAGAGACATGTTATGGTGTTGATGTTGAGCTGGTACTTGCTTTGCAAGCCCTTATTTTGTTCAAGTGTCTGTTCAGCCAGCTAACATCTCCTAAACAAACACACGAACACACTGCTCACTTTAGCATCTGAAAGTTCTACATTAATTTGGTTCTCGATAATATAAACTTTAGCATACATTCTCGATAATTTGGACCTAATTTTATCTAGGATTCTAGTAATGTTCATATCTAAATGTGCTCGATTGCAGAAATAAATTGATAGTTAAACCAACTAGTGCTCGATAATATAAACTTCTCTATATTGCATCCATTGTTTCAGCTTTTATTTGACTAAGATAGCTTTGTACATTTTTTACTTAATAGAATGGCTGCAGTATTTTCTTATTAATAAAATTAGAATGAATTTGGATGCTATCATATACTTATTGTCATATTTGTTGTCATACTTGCTGTCATATATACTTCTTTGTCATACTTGTTGTCAATGTGATTGATATAACTGTGGTGATATAATTGTAGCACTTGAAATTGTGCTTGTGCTTGTATATGAAGAACTTTATTATGTGTGTATGCAGGTTCTTGTATGAAATGAGTCCGATTTTGCGGAATGTTGATTAACTTCCGTTTGGAAATCGGGCACTCTAATTTAAGAAAATTAGCAAAGGTCATGCCGTATTTTCCGTGCATTTAACCAATTATTTATTTTTATTAGTGCAAAGATGTGTGACAATAGCGAAATTTGGATGTTCTAAGCGCATCAGCGAAGGAAACTCAGACCTCGAATAAACAATTGACATTACAGGGCGGCCAAATGGCTGAAAGCGATGAAGAATACCATCCTTGAGGCGAGGATGATGAGATGGAAGGCGGAGGAAGAAGCCGAAGAGCGGCGGACGATGAAACCAGCGATGGCGGCGAGGCACGAGGAGTGGTAGCAACCCTCCTAAGAAGAAGGCGAAGGACGGCGCCCGAACACGTCGGCTTGCGGGGAGAAATTACCAAAGTGAGCCCAGCGGGGTTCCTTTGGAGCCCGCCCACTGTCGTCAAAAGTGCGGTGGGCAAGTGGCGGCGATCACCGGACAACCATCTCGATCAACACCGAGAATCTCCGGCATAAAGATAATGGCCACTTGCACACACTCCTCTTGAGAAGCTGCCGCGGATACAAGTTTCCCGCTAAGTATCGAACACAAATTATCATGGGAGCGAAGTAAACAAATCCGCCCTCACAAAGATGAGCACCATACAGCGGTGGAGAACCGGATAAAGAAGATCTATAAAGAAGGCAAAAGTCTCGAGGAGATCCGGAAGATTGACCCGGATCACGAAGATCGATTACGGGAGTTCAAGGAGGTGTGAATCCGAAGAGCCACAGCCAATAATGTCGGGAAAAGCCGCTGCGAGCGTGAATATAGGTCATCACCATCTCGGATCTGGTGGATCTGAGAACATGAGGCCAAATGGAATAAGGAGGGCGAAGAGTATAGATCAAGGGATAGAAAACCCTTTGCTAAATTGAACCGGGCGGGTTGAAACTTCATCGAGGGCCCGTTACCATGTGGACCCAAAAACCAAACAACTCACCGGATCTGCGGTGAAGGTCGAAATTGTGGTAAGTATAATCTAATTACCGGTGATCAACACGATTGCAATCTAATCGATGATCTAAATGATTCACTATTACTTCTTCTGGGGAGGAGAAATTGTTGCTAGTCATGGATCGGGGTTCCTCATCCGAAGTCGCTGACCACCGGTGGGATAACCCTTTTAACGAGGCGATGAACGGGCCAAGAAAATAGAGCGATTCTGAAGAAGCCGTCGTCGGTGGTATGGCGGCCTCGGTAAAGTGGGTGGATCATTTTGGTCCACCGAGCGCATGTGCGCCGTCGGGGAAGGGCGAGGAGGAAAGCAGAGGTTCAAGAACTTAAGGCACAAGTGGCGCGGATCCATGGTCGTCCAAGACAACTGGCAATCACCCTTACGTCCTTCCTGCCTACCTTGGTGGAGTCAATAGCGGCGGAGTGCGGGTGGTCGAGTAGGGCCGTGCCGATTCAAGCATGGTCGGCGCCACTCGAACAACTGGCGGCCGAATCGAGGCGAACTACGTGTTCGTGACTCGCCCGCTAACGCAGCGGCGCCCGCAAGTGTTGGTGACTCCCCTGCCATCACTTGGCGCGGATTACATGTTGGTGCCCCCCACGCCGCCGTCAGCGGAGCTCAAGCACCCGTCGGTAGGGATAATACCGGCCAGCACCGCGCCATCAAGCAGCCGCCAGTCTCTTGCGCCCGTCGCCGTATGTGGTGCGTCGATATTACCGATCTCGGCGCCATCACGGTAAACAAATTGCTTTAATTACCGCCTTTCATGCCATCTATATATTACTCTTGTGGCATCTCGCTCGACGACGCCGTACATGTTTTCGTGACGGATGTTCCTTGCACTCTCTTATGCTACGTGAACAACGAGCTGAGGATGTTGCCAAGGTACCATCGTTCAACCCTTGCAGCGCCGTTCCACTCAAAGAAGATGCGGATGGCGTGCAGGGTTAAAATTGAGTGGTGCTAAGAAATGCGGCGACGCAGAACCTCCCATTCAACCCCGGGGCGGATGAAGAAGAGTCGTCATCCTCGAAGTTGCCCGGCTTGTTCATGCTATGGCCAAAGAGCATGATCCGTTTGGGTGCGGCGAGGGCCATCACGCCCAGACAAGCGGCACCGCTGTCGTGCCGGCGACAAGCGGTGTAAAACCTGCCCTCGCCGTCACCTCCGCGGTGGGTCGGATGATCATGTTGATGATATGCACATGGCGCGGGATCGGCGAGAGACTTGGCTGGAATGATCACTTCTTCAGCCCTCGGTTGTAGCGAAGAAGACCTAGCTGGTGGCCCCACAGAAAGCCACTATCACAAGCGTCTGTTTGGTTCTCGGAAGCCTCCAGCTTGCGCCTTCTGAGCCGGTGATACAACCAACCCGGCCCTTTATTCTAAGCCGACACACTACGCCGGGCGGCGGTGCTCAGTTACAGTGCCTGCCCGCTCTCCAAAAAGGAAAAAGGCGGAAAAAGAAAATCTAGCGGCTCGAGCCAGCGGTGGCGTCAACAGCTGCGAATCCGATCAGGTTTGGGGCAGCCTGAGGCCGAGGGTATTATGTGGAGGATTCATGTGGCGGGTGAGCCCATGCTACCTAAATTTGCGGGCTTCGCCAGTTCAGGCAGAGTGTGCATGGCGTCTTGACGATAGAAACGCCTTCTATCGGAGAAAGATCCCTACCCGGTATTCGTGGTTAAGGTGCCACCGAGCTTGAAACCGTCGACACCGCCCCAGCGGATCTGTTCTTCCTGCGGTTGAGGACATCTTCAATATGTTCCACCTATACCGCTGCACTATACCATGGTCCGTCTCTTTTCTCTCGGCACGCTTGTTGAGATCATTAGAGAACACACGGGCATCGCTATAGTGGACCCCTACTACATGCGTGGCTGCTTGGGTTCCCCGCGAGCAGCGTATCGTCAGCCTCGTGCCTAAAAAGAATCCTCGTGGCGAACAAGACAAAGGAATACATTCTCGTGCCTTACTTTCCGAGTAAGTCGTTATTCATCGCCATAGTCGATTGGCTTTATTAGATCATCATCATTCTTTTTCAACACATTCCATTTGAATTTTTACGCGAGATGAACCTTTGCCGCGCTCATCTCCTTATTGCGAAGCATTCCCACGTATTTCGACTGAGTCTAGAAAAGAAGAAAAACTACGACAAGATCAAGGAAGTTCTAGATGATGCTCTCGCGGCTTTGCCACGGCGGAAGGCACCGGCTTCGTGCGTAAGAAGGTCAAGTTCGGCGACGTCTTCAACCCGTAACAGAGTTCCCTGGCGTGAAGCAGCGGGAAAACGATGAAGGAAGCCTACTACGCACTCCATCACATGAGGGCATTCCTACTTGACCAGCGAATTCTGTTGCCGAGATCATCTCAAGCAGTGGGCGAAGCAAAGGCCAAGATCAATGATTCGGATATTAGACAAGAGATGTATCGCATCCGGTAGCGGTTTGGGGCAATCATCTTTTCGTGATGTCATGACTTGAGGGATCTTCTGGAGGAAATATCCCAAATAACCGTGACATAGAAGATCGCCTAGAGATGAGGTGACTATAGGAAGTTCATGGCGAGGCGTCCTCCGTTCCCTAAGCGAGCAGAAGGCGATGTTGGCCTAGTTGTAGTTGCAAACTATAGATGACCTTTGTGTGTGTGTGGGCGACAAGTGTACTTATCTTATTAGGTTTATGAATCACCGCTTACTTATTTTGCTTATTATTATTATATATCAATCAATGCTTGGTTTTGCTTACTCTTTGGTTTTTGCTTACTCTTTGGTTCTCGGACGACAAGTGTGAGTTATTTTGTCTTTTTCGAGAATATGCGATGATTGAAATGTGGTAGCACAATATATATGTGAATGTTCTATGACGGGATTGTCGGCCTTGTGATATGCACAAGTCCAGGAATTGTGCATCCTACTTGGCCGACAGTCCCGTCATAAGCAATTCCTGTGTCCAACGACCTAGCTAGTTATATATGAGGCATGCTTTTGAGTTATTTTGTCTTTTCGAGAATATGCCGATGATTGAAATGTGGTGGCACAATATATATGTGAATGTGCTATGGCGGGATTATTAACCTTGTGATATGCACAAGTCGGGAATTGTGCATCCTACTTGGCTAACGGTCCGTCATAAGCAATTCTGTCCAACGACCTAGCTAGTTATATATGAGGCATGCTTTTGAGTTATTTTTGTCTTTCGAGAATATGCCGATGATTGAAATGTAGGCACAATATATGTGAATGTGCTATGGCGGATTGTGAGCCTTGTGATATGCACAAGTCCGAGGTGTGCATCCTACTTGGCTCACGGTCCCGTCATAAGCAATCACTGTCCAACGACCTAGCTAGCTAGTTATATATGAGGCATGCTTTCGAGTTATTTTTGTCTTTTTGAGAATATGCCGATGATTGAAATGTCGTGGCACAATATATATGTGAATGTGCTATGGCGGGATTGTGAGCCTTGTGATATGCACAAGTCCGGAATTGTGCATCCTACTTGGCTCACAGTCCGTCATAAGCAATTCATGTCCAACGACCTAGTTAGTTATATATGAGGCATGCTTTTCGAGTTATTTTGTCTTTTTAGAGAATATGCCGGTGATTGAAATGTCATGGCACAATATATATGAATGTGCTATGGCCAGGATTATTAGCCTTGTGATATGCACAAGTCCGAGAATTGTGCATCCTACTTGGCTAACAGTCCGTCATAAGCAATTCTGTGTCCAACGACCT
>CP125975.1:1379602-1455925 GCA_030063025.1 Avena longiglumis
CGCCCTAAAACCCAAAACTGTGGGAAATAGCTCATGAAAACGACCATAAACGCGAAAACGATTTATTTTGGTCATACCTCTCAAACATGTACCGTGTCTTACGAGCCATGCAAACGCTGGAACCCGAGAAATATGGGCAATAGCTTATGAAAATGGCCATAAAACGCGAAAACGATGACTTTTTTGCCTTAACTCTCAACCATGAATCTGGTCTTAAGGGCATGCATATCCCGGAAATCCAAAACTATGGAACTAACTCATGAACGGCCACAAAACACAAAAACGACAAGTTTTTGGTCATGCCTCAAATATGTATCGGGTCCACGGTGATGCAAATCCGTGGAACCTCAAAACTAAGGAAATAGCTCATGAACACGTCCGTAAAATGCGAAACGACAAGCTTTGGTCTTAACTTAATAATGTAACGGTCCGACGCCATGCAAATCGCCTCGAACCCAAAAATTGTATGTCAGAGCTCATGAAACGACCATAGAACGCGAAAAAAATGAGTTTTTGGTCATAAATGTAAAGCATGTATCGGTTCTTACGAGGGATGCGAATCGCCCTGGAACCCATAAAATTTGGGCAATATCTCTTGAAAACGGCCATAAAACGCGAAAACGATGAGTTTTTTGTCATAACTCTCAAACATGTATCGGGTCTTACGAGCCTTGCAACGCTTTGGAACCCCAAAATTGTGGGCAATAGCTCATGAAAACGGCCATAAACGCTAAAACTACGAGTTTTGGTCTTAACTCTCAAACATTTATCTGCCCTAAAGCCATGCAACGCCTCGAAAACCCCAAAACTGTGCAATAACTCATGAAAATGGCTATAAAACGCAAAAGGATGAGTTTTTGGTCATAACTCGAACATGTTTTGGTCTTATCGCCATTGTAATTCGCCTCAAACCCCAAAACTGGGCTATAGCTCATGAAAACGACCATATAACGCTAACCGAAGTTTTTGGTCATAAATCTCAAACATGTATCGGGTTTTACGAGTCATGCAAATCGCCGAACCCAAAAAATGTGGGAAATAGCTCATGAAAACGTCAGAAACGCGAAAACGATGAGTTTTTGGTCCTAACTCCCAAACATGTATCGGGTCCTACGAGCCATGGAATCGCCTAAAACCCAAAACTGGGAAATAGCTCATGAAAACGACTATAAACGCGAAAACGACCTTTTGGTCATACCTCTCAAACATGTATCAGTCTTACGAGCCATGCAAACGTTGGAACCCGAGAAATATGGGCAATGGCTTATGAAAGTGGCCATAAAACACGAAAACGATGACTTTTTTGTCTTAACTCTCAACCATGAATCTGGTCTTAAGGGCATGCGTATCCCCCTGGAAATCCAAAAGTATGGGAACTATCTCATGAAACGGCCACAAAACACAAAACGACAAGTTTTTGGTCATGCCTCAAATATGTATCGGGTCTTACGGTGATGCAAATCGTGGAACCTCAAAACTAAGGGAAATAGCTCATGAACACGTCTGTAAAATGCAAAACGACAAATCGCTTGGTCTTAACTTAATAATGTACGGGTCCGACGGCCATGCAAATCGCCTTGAACCCAAAAAATTGTATGTCAGAGCTCATGAAAACGACCATAGAACGCGAAAAATAATGAGTTTTTGGTCATAAATGTAAAACATGTATCGGGTCTTACGAGGGATGCGAATCGCCTGGAACCCATAAAATTTGGGCAATATCTCTGAAAACGGCCATAAAACGCGAAAACGATGAGTTTTTGTCATAACTCTCAAACATGTATCGGGTCTTACGAGCCTTGCAAATCGCCTTGAACCCCAAAATTGTGGGCAATAGCTCATGAAAACGGCCATAAACGCTAAAACTACGAAGTTTTGGTCTTAACTCTCAAACATTTATCGGTCTCTAAAGCCATGCAACGCCTCAAACCCCAAAACTGTGGCAATAACTCATGAAAATGGCTATAAAACGCTAAAAGGATGAGTTTTTGGTCATAACTCATGAACATGTTTTGGGTCTTATCATTGTAATTCGCCTCAAACCCCAAAACTGTGGGCTATAGCCCAAAACGACCATATAACGCGAAACCGATTTAATTTTTGGTCATAAATCTCAAACATGTATCGGGTTTTACGAGTCATGCAAATCGCCCTGGAACCCAAAAAATGTGGGAAATAGCTCATGAAAACGGCCATAAAACGCGAAAACGATGAGTTTTTGGTCCTAACTCCCAAACATGTATCGGGTCTTACGAGCCATGGAAATCGCCCTAAAACCCAAAACTGTGGGCAATAGCTCATGAAAACGACCATAAACGCGAAAACGATGACCTTTTGGTCATACCTCTCAAACATGTATCACGTCACGAGCCATGCAAACGCGTTGGAACCCGAGAAATATGGGCAATAGCTTATGAAAATGGCCATAAAACGTGAAAACGATGACTTTTTCGTCTTAACTCTCAACCATGAATCTGGTCTTAAGGGCATGCATATCCCCCCGGAAATCCAAAACTATGGGAACTAACTCATGAAACGGCCACAAAACACAAAAACGACAAGTTTTTGGTCATGCCCTCAAATATGTATCGGGTCTTACGGGTGATGCAAATCCCCGTGGAACCTCAAAACTAAGAGAAATAGCTCATGAACACGTCCGTAAAATGCGAAAACGACAACTGTTTGGTCTTAACTCTTAATAATGTATCGGGTCCGACGCCATGCAAATCGCCTTGAACCCAAAAAATTGTATGTCGTAGCTCATGAAAACGACCATAGAACGCGAAAATAATGAGTTTTTGGTCATAAATGTAAAACATGTATCGGGTCTTACGAGGGATGCGAATCGCCTGAACCCATAAAATGTGGGCAATGTCTCTTGAAAGCGGCCATAAAACGCGAAAACGATGAGTTTTTTTGTCATAACTCTCAAACTTGTATCGGGTCCACGAGCCTTGCAAATCGCTTTGGAACCCCAAAATTGTGGGCAATAGCTCATGAAAACGGCCATAAACGCGAAAACTACGAAGTTTTGGTCTTAACTCTCAAACATTTATCGGGTCTAAAGCCATGCAACGCCTCGAAACCCCAAAATCGTGCAATAACTCATGAAAATGGCTATAAAACGCGAAAAGGATGAGTTTTTGGTCATAACTCGCGAACATGTTTTGGGTCTTACTATCATTGTAATTCGCCCTCAAACCCCAAAACTGTGGGCTATAGCCCATGAAAACGACCATATAACGCGAAACTGACGAGTTTTTGGTCATAAATCTCAAACATGTATCGGGTTTTACAAGTCATGCAAATCGCCCTGGAACCCAAAAAATGTGGGAAATAGCTCATGAAAACGGCCATAAAACGCGAAAACGATGAGTTTTTGGTCCTAACTCCCAAACATGTATCGGGTCCTACGAGCCATGGAAATCGCCCTAAAACCCAAAACTGTGGGCAATAGCTCATGAAAACGACCATAAACGCGAAAACGACGACCTTTTGGTCATACCTCTCAAACATGTATCAGGTCTTATGAGCCATGCAAATCGCCTTGGAACCCCAAAATTGTGGGCAATAGCTCATGAAAACGGCCATAAACGCGAAAACTACGAGTTTTTGGTCTTCACTCTCAAACATTTATCGGGTCTCTAAATCCATGCAAATCGCCCTGAAACCCCCAAAACTGTGTGGAATAACTCATGAAAATGGCTATAAAACGCGAAAAGGATGAGTTTTTGGTCATAACTCGCGAACATGTTTTGGGTCTTACTGTCATTGTAATTCGCCCTCAAACCCCAAAACTGTGGGCTATAGCTCATGAAAACGACCATATAACGCGAAACTGACGAGTTTTTGGTCATAAATCTCAAACATGTATCGGGTTTTACGAGTCATGCAAATCGCCCTGGAACCCAAAAAATGTGGGAAATAGCTCATGAAAACGGCCATAAAACGCGAAAACGATGAGTTTTTGGTCCTAACTCCCAAACATGTATCGGGTCTTACGAGCCATGGAAATTGCCCTAAAACCCAAAACTGTGGGCAAGAGCTCATGAAAACGACCATAAACGCGAAAACGACGACCTTTTGGTCATACCTCTCAAACATGTATCAGGTCTTACGAGCCATGCAAATCGCCTTGGAACCCCAAAATTGTGGGCAATAGCTCATGAAAACGGCCATAAACGCGAAAACTACGAGTTTTTGGTCTTAACTCTCAAACATTTATCGGGTCTCTAAATCCATGCAAATCGCCCTGAAACCCCAAAAACTGTGGGCAATAACTCATGAAAATGGCTATAAAACGCGAAAACGATGAGTTTTGGTCATAACTCATGAACATGTTTTGGGTCTTATCATTGTAATTCGCCTCAAACCCCAAAACTATGGGCTATAGCTCATGAAAACACATATAACGCGAAACGACGAAGTTTTGGTCATAAATCAAACATGTATCGGGTTTTAAGAGTCATGCAAATCGCCCAGAACCCAAAAAAATGGGAAATAGCTCATGAAAACGCCATAAAACGCGAAAACGATGAGTTTTTGGTCCTAACTCCCAAACATGTATCGGGTCTTACGAGCCATGGAAATTGCCCTAAAACCCAAAACCTGGGCAAGAGCTCATGAAAACGACCATAAACGCGAAAACGATTTTTTTGGTCATACCTCTCAAACATGTATCAGTCTTACGAGCCATGCAAACGCTGGAACCCGAGAAATATGGGCAATAGCTATGAAAATGGCCATAAACGCGAAAACGATGACTTTTTTCGTCTTAACTCTCAACCATGAATCTGGTCTTAAGGGCATGCATATCCCTCGAAATCCAAAACTATGGGAACTAACTCATGAAACGCACAAAACACAAAACGACAAGTTTTTGGTCATGCCTCAAATATGTATCGGGTCTTACGGTGATGCAAACTCGTGGAACCTCAAAACTAAGGGAAATAGCTCATGAACACGTCCGTAAAATGCGAAAACGACAACCTTTGGTCTTAACTTTAATAATGTAACGGTCCGACGGACCATGCAAATCGCCCTTGAACCCAAAAATTGTATGCTGTAGCTCATGAAAACGACCATAGAACGCGAAAATAATGAGTTTTTGGTCATAAATGTAAAACATGTATCGGGTCTTACGAGGGATGCGAATCGCCCTGGAACCCATAAAATTTGGGCAATATCTCTTGAAAACGGCCATAAAACGCGAAAACGATGAGTTTTTTGTCATAACTCTCAAACATGTATCGGGTCTTACGAGCCTTGCAAATCGCCTTGGAACCCCAAAATTGTGGGCAATAGCTCATGAAAACGGCCATAAACGCGAAAACTACGAGTTTTTGGTCTTAACTCTCAAACATTTATCGGGTATCTAAAGCCATGCAAATCGCCCTGAAACCCCCAAAACTGTGTGCAATAACTCATGAAAATGGCTATAAAACGCGAAAAGGATGAGTTTTTGGTCATAACTCGCGAACATGTTTTGGGTCTTACTGTCATTGTAATTCGCCCTCAAACCCCAAAACTGTGGGCTATAGCTCATGAAAACGACCATATAACGCGAACCGATTTAATTTTTGGTCATAAATCTCAAACATGTATCGGGTTTTACGAGTCATGCAAATCGCCCTGGAACCCAAAAAATGTGGGAAATAGCTCATGAAAACGGCCATAAAACGCGAAAACGATGAGTTTTTGGTCCTAACTCCCAAACATGTATCGGGTCCTACGAGCCATGGAAATCGCCCTAAAACCCAAAACTGTGGGAAATAGCTCATGAAAACGACCATAAACGCGAAAACGACGACCTTTTGGTCATACCTCTCAAACATGTATCGGGTCTTACGAGCCATGCAAACGCTTGGAACCCGAGAAATATGGGCAATAGCTTATGAAAATGGCCATAAACGCGAAAACGATGACTTTTTCGGCCTTAACTCTCAACCATGAATCTGGTCTTAAGGGCATGCGATCCCCGAAATCCAAAACTATGGGAACTAACTCATGAAACGCCACAAAACACAAAACGACAAGTTTTTGGTCATGCCTCAAATATGTATCGGGTCCACGGTGATGCAAATCGTGGAACCTCAAAACTAAGGGAAATAGCTCATGAACACGTCTGAAATGCGAAAACGACAACCGCTTTTGGTCTTAACTTTAATAATGTAACGGGTCTGACGGGCCATGCAAATCGCCCTTGAACCCAAAAATTGTATGCTGTAGCTCATGAAAACGACCATAGAACGCGAAAATAATGAGTTTTTGGTCATAACTCTAAAACATGTCTCGGGTCTTAGGGATGCGAATCGCCTGGAACCCATAAAATTTGGGCAATATCTTGAAAACGCCATAAACGCGAAACGATGAGGTTTTTGTCATAACTCTCAAACATGTATCGGGTCTTACGAGCCTTGCAAATCGCCTTGGAACCCCAAAATTGTGGGCAATAGCTCATGAAAACGGCCATAAACGCGAAAACTACGAGTTTTTGGTCTTAACTCTCAAACATTTATCGGGTCTCTAAAGCCATGCAAATCGCCCTGGAACCCCAGAACTGTGCAATAACTCATGAAAATGGCTATAAAACGCTAAAAGGATGAGTTTTGGTCATAATCATGAACATGTTTTGGTCTTATCATCATTGTAATTCGCCTCAAACCCCAAAACTGGGCTATAGCCCATGAAAACACTCATATAACGCGAAACTGACGAGTTTTTGGTCATAAATCTCAAACATGTATCGGGTTTTACGAGTCATGCAAATCGCCCTGGAACCCAAAAAATGTGGGAAATAGCTCATGAAAACGGCCATAAAACGCGAAAACGATGAGTTTTTGGTCCTAACTCCCAAACATGTATCGGGTCCTACGAGCCATGGAAATCGCCCTAAAACCCAAAACTGTGGGCAAGAGCTCATGAAAACGACCATAAACGCGAAAACGACGACCTTTTGGTCATACCTCTCAAACATGTATCAGGTCTTACGAGCCATGCAAATCGCCTTGGAACCCCAAAATTGTGGGCAATAGCTCATGAAAACGGCCATAAACGCGAAAACTACGAGTTTTTGGTCTTAACTCTCAAACATTTATCGGGTCTCTAAATCCATGCAAATCGCCCTGAAACCCCAAAAACTGTGGGCAATAACTCATGAAAATGGCTGTAAAATGCGATGAGTTTTTGGTCATAACTCGCGAACATGTTTTGGGTCTTACTGTCATTGTAATTCGCCCTCAAACCCCAAAACTATGGGCTATAGCTCATGAAAACGACCATATAACGCGAAACTGACGAGTTTTTGGTCATAAATCTCAAACATGTATCGGGTTTTAAGAGTCATGCAAATCGCCCTGTAACCCAAAAAATGTGGGAAATAGCTCATGAAAACGGCCATAAAACGCGAAAACGATGAGTTTTTGGTCCTAACTCCCAAACATGTATCGGGTCTTACGAGCCATGGAAATTGCCCTAAAACCCAAAACCGTGGGCAAGAGCTCATGAAAACGACCATAAACGCGAAAACGACGACCTTTTGGTCATACCTCTCAAACATGTATCAGGTCTTACGAGCCATGCAAACTCCTTGGAACCCGAGAAATATGGGCAATAGCTTATGAAAATGGCCATAAAACGCGAAAACGATGACTTTTTCGTCTTAACTCTCAACCATGAATCTGGTCTTAAGGGCATGCATATCCCCCCGGAAATCCAAAACTATGGGAACTAACTCATGAAACGGCCACAAAACACAAAAACGACAAGTTTTTGGTCATGCCCTCAAATATGTATCGGGTCTTACGGGTGATGCAAATCCCCGTGGAACCTCAAAACTAAGGGAAATAGCTCATGAACACGTCCGTAAAATGCGAAAACGACAACTGTTTGGTCTTAACTCTTAATAATGTAACGGGTCTGACGGGCCATGCAAATCGCCCTTGAACCCAAAAATTGTATGCTGTAGCTCATGAAAACGACCATAGAACGCGAAAATAATGAGTTTTTGGTCATAAATGTAAAACATGTATCGGGTCTTACGAGGGATGCGAATCGCCCTGGAACCCATAAAATTTGGGCAATATCTCTTGAAAACGGCCATAAAACGCGAAAACGATGAGTTTTTTGTCATAACTCTCAAACATGTATCGGGTCTTACGAGCCTTGCAAATCGCCTTGGAACCCCAAAATTGTGGGCAATAGCTCATGAAAACGGCCATAAACGCGAAAACTACGAGTTTTTGGTCTTAACTCTCAAACATTTATCGGGTATCTAAAGCCATGCAAATCGCCTGAAACCCCAAAACTGGTGCAATAACTCATGAAAATGGCTATAAACGCTAAAAGGATGAGTTTTTGGTCATAACTCGCGAACATGTTTTGGGTCTTATCATTGTAATTCGCCCTCAAACCCCAAAACTGTGGGCTATAGCCCATGAAAACGACCATATAACGCGAAACCGACGAGTTTTTGGTCATAAATCTCAAACATGTATCGGGTTTTACGAGTTATGCAAATCGCCCTGAAACCCCCAAAACTGTGTGCAATAACTCATGAAAATGGCTATAAAACGCGAAAAGGATGAGTTTTTGGTCATAACTCTCATACATGTTTTAGGGTCCTACGAGCCATGGAAATAGCCCTAAAACCCAAAAGTGTGGGCAATAGCTCATGAAAACGACCATAAACGCAAAAACGACGACCTTTTGGTCATACCTCTCAAACATGTATCAGGTCTTACGAGCCATGCAAACGCGTTGGAACCCGAGAAATATGGGCAATAGCTTATTAAAATGGCCATAAAACGCGAAAACGATGACTTTTTCGTCTTAACTCTCAACCATGAATCTGGTCTTAAGGGCATGCGATCCCCCGAAATCCCAAAACTATGGGAACTAACTCATGAAACGCCACAAAACACAAAACGACAAGTTTTTGGTCATGCCTCAAATATGTATGTCTTCTTCACGGTGATGCAACCGTGGAACCTCAAAACTAAGGGAAATAGCTCATGAACACGCCATAAAATGCGAAAACGACAACTGTTTGGTCTTAACTCTTAATAATGTATCGGTTTGACGAGCCATGCAAATCGCCTTGAACCCAAAAATTGTATGTTGTAGCTCATGAAAACGACCATAAACGAAAATAATGAGTTTTTGGTCATAAATGTAAAACATGTATCGGGTCTTACGAGGGATGCGAATCGCCCTGGAACCCAAAGAATTTGGGAAATAGCTCATGAACACGTCCGTAAAATGCGAAAACGACAACTGTTTGGTCTTAACTCTTAAACATGTATCAGGTCTTACGAGCCTTGCAAATCGCCTTGGAACCCCAAAATTGTGGGCAATAGCTCATGAAAACGGCCATAAACGCGAAAACTACGAGTTTTTGGTCTTAACTCTCAAACATTTATCGGGTCTCTAAAGCCATGCAAATCGCCCTGAAACCAAAACTATGTGCAATAACTCATGAAAATGGCTATAAAACGCGAAAAGGATGAGTTTTTGGTCATAATCATGAACATGTTTTGGGTCTGCCATTGTAAAGCCTCAAACCTCAAAACTGTGGCTATAGCCCATGAAAACGCACTATAACGCGAAAACGACGAGTTTTGGTCATAAATCTCAAACATGTATCGGGTTTTACGAGTCATGCAAATCGCCTGAACCCAAAAAATGTGGGAAATAGCTCATGAAAACGCCATAAAACGCGAAAACGATGAGTTTTTGGTCCTAACTCCCAAACATGTATCGGGTCTACGAGCCATGGAAATCGCCTAAAACCCAAAAATTTGGCAATAGCTCATGAAAACGGCCATAAACCACGAAAACGATTAGTTTTTTGGTCATACCTCTCAAACATGTATCGGTCTTATGAGCCATGCAAATCGCCTTGGAACCCCAAAATTGTGGGCAATAGCTCATGAAAACGGCCATAAACGCGAAAAACTACGAAGTTTTTGGTCTTAACTCTCAAACATTTATCGGTCTAAATCCATGCAAATCGCCTGAAACCCCAAAACTGTGGGCAATAACTCATGAAAATGGCTATAAAATGCGAGGATGAGTTTTTGGTCATAACTCGCGAACATGTTTTGGGTCTTACTGTCATTGTAATTCGCCCTCAAACCCCAAAACTGTGGGCTATAGCTCATGAAAACGACCATATAACGCGAAACTGACGAGTTTTTGGTCATAAATCTCAAACATGTATCGGGTTTTACGAGTCATGCAAATCGCCCTGGAACCCAAAAATGTGGGAAATAGCTCATGAAAACGGCCATAAAACGCGAAAACGATGAGTTTTTGGTCCTAACTCCCAAACATGTATCGGGTCTTACGAGCCATGGAAATTGCCCTAAAACCCAAAACCGTGGGCAAGAGCTCATGAAAACGACCATAAACGCGAAAACGACGACCTTTTGGTCATACCTCTCAAACATGTATCAGGTCTTACGAGCCATGCAAACGCGTTGGAACCCGAGAAATATGGGCAATAGCTTATGAAAATGGCCATAAAACGCGAAAACGATGACTTTTTCGTCTTAACTCTCAACCATGAATCTGGTCTTAAGGGCATGCATATCCCCCTGGAAATCCAAAACTATGGGAACTAACTCATGAAACGGCCACAAAACACAAAAACGACAAGTTTTTGGTCATGCCCTCAAATATGTATCGGGTCTTACGGGTGATGCAAATCCCCGTGGAACCTCAAAACTAAGGGAAATAGCTCATGAACACGTCCGTAAAATGCGAAAACGACAACTGTTTGGTCTTAACTCTTAATAATGTAACGGTCCGACGGCCATGCAAATCGCCTTGAACCCAAAAATTGTATGTCAGAGCTCATGAAAACGACCATAGAACGCGAAAATAATGAGTTTTTGGTCATAAATGTAAAACATGTATCGGGTCTACGAGGGATGCGAATCGCCCTGGAACCCATAAAATTTGGGCAATATCTCTTGAAAACGGCCATAAAACGCGAAAACGATGAGTTTTTTGTCATAACTCTCAAACATGTATCGGGTCTTACGAGCCTTGCAAATCGCCTTGGAACCCCAAAATTGTGGGCAATAGCTCATGAAAACGGCCATAAACGCGAAAACTACGAGTTTTTGGTCTTAACTCTCAAACATTTATCGGGTCTCTAAAGCCATGCAAATCGCCCTGAAACCCCCAAAACTGTGTGCAATAACTCATGAAAATGGCTATAAAACGCGAAAAGGATGAGTTTTTGGTCATAACTCGCGAACATGTTTTGGGTCTTACTGTCATTGTAATTCGCCCTCAAACCCCAAAACTGTGGGCTATAGCCCATGAAAACGACCATATAACGCGAAACTGACGAGTTTTTGGTCATAAATCTCAAACATGTATCGGGTTTTACGAGTCATGCAAATCGCCCTGGAACCCAAAAAATGTGGGAAATAGCTCATGAAAACGGCCATAAAACGCGAAAACGATGAGTTTTGGTCCTAACTCCCAAACATGTATCGGGTCCTACGAGCCATGGAAATCGCCCTAAAACCCAAAACTGTGGGCAATAGCTCATGAAAACGACCATAAACGCGAAAACGACGACCTTTTGGTCATACCTCTCAAACATGTATCAGGTCTTATGAGCCATGCAAATCGCCTTGGAACCCCAAAATTGTGGGCAATAGCTCATGAAAACGGCCATAAACGCGAAAACTACGAGTTTTTGGTCTTAACTCTCAAACATTTATCGGGTCTCTAAATCCATGCAAATCGCCCTGAAACCCCAAAAACTGTGGGCAATAACTCATGAAAATGGCTGTAAAACGGCGAGTTTTTGGTCATAACTCATGAACATTTTTGGGTCTTATCACATTGTAATTCGCCTCAAACCCCAAAACTGGGCTATAGCTCATGAAAACGACCATATAACGCGAAACGACGAAGTTTTGGTCATAAATCTCAAACATGTATCGGGTTTTACGAGTCATGCAAATCGCCTGAACCCAAAATTTGGGAAATAGCTCATGAAAATGGCCATAAAACGCGAAAACGATGAGTTTTTGGTCCTAACTCCCAAACATGTATCGGGTCTTACGAGCCATGGAAATCGCCCTAAAACCCAAAACTGTGGGCAAGAGCTCATGAAAACGACCATAAACACGAAAACGACGACCTTTTGGTCATACCTCTCAAACATGTATCAGGTCTTACGAGCCATGCAAACGCGTTGGAACCCGAGAAATATGGGCAATAGCTAATGAAAATGGCCATAAAACGCGAAAACGATGACTTTTTCGTCTTAACTCTCAACCATGAATCTGGTCTTAAGGGCATGCATATCCCCCCGGAAATCCAAAACTATGGGAACTAACTCATGAAACGGCCAAAAAACACAAAAACGACAAGTTTTTGGTCATGCCCTCAAATATGTATCGGGTCTTACGGGTGATGCAAATCCTCGTGGAACCTCAAAACTAAGGGAAATAGCTCATGAACACATCCGTAAAATGCGAAAACGACAACTGTTTGGTCTTAACTCTTAATAATGTAACGGGTCTGACGGGCCATGCAAATCGCCTTGAACCCAAAAATTGTATGTCAGAGCTCATGAAAACGACCATAGAACGCGAAAATAATGAGTTTTTGGTCATAAATGTAAAACATGTATCGGGTCTTACGAGGGATGCGAATCGCCCTGGAACCCATAAAATTTGGGCAATATCTCTTGAAAACGGCCATAAAACGCGAAAACGATGAGTTTTTTGTCATAACTCTCAAACATGTATCGGGTCTTACGAGCCTTGCAAATTGCCTTGGAACCCCAAAATTGTGGGCAATAGCTCATGAAAACGGCCATAAACGCGAAAACTACGAGTTTTTGGTCTTAACTCTCAAACATTTATCGGGTCTCTAAAGCCATGCAAATCGCCCTGAAACCCCCAAAACTGTGTGCAATAACTCATGAAAATGGCTATAAAACGCTAAAAGGATGAGTTTTTGGTCATAACTCGCGAACATGTTTTGGGTCTTACTGTCATTGTAATTCGCCCTCAAACCCAAAACTATGGGCTATAGCTCATGAAAACGACCATATAACGCGAAACTGACGAGTTTTTGGTCATAAATCTCAAACATGTATCGGGTTTTACGAGTCATGCAAATCGCCCTGGAACCCAAAAAATGTGGGAAATAGCTCATGAAAACGGCCATAAAACGCGAAAACGATGAGTTTTTGGTCCTAACTCCCAAACATGTATCGGGTCCTACGAGCCATGGAAATCGCCCTAAAACCCAAAACTGTGGGCAATAGCTCATGAAAACGACCATAAACGCGAAAACGACGACCTTTTGGTCATACCTCTCAAACATGTATCAGGTCTTATGAGCCATGCAAATCGCCTTGGAACCCCAAAATTGTGGGCAATAGCTCATGAAAACGGCCATAAACGCGAAAACTACGAGTTTTTGGTCTTAACTCTCAAACATTTATCGGGTCTCTAAATCCATGCAAATCGCCCTGAAACCCCAAAAACTGTGGGCAATAACTCATGAAAATGGCTGTAAAATGCGATGAGTTTTTGGTCATAACTCGCGAACATGTTTTGGGTCTTACTGTCATTGTAATTCGCCCTCAAACCCCAAAACTGTGGGCTATAGCTCATGAAAACGACCATATAACGCGAAACTGACGAGTTTTTGGTCATAAATCTCAAACATGTATCGGGTTTTACGAGTCATGCAAATCGCCCTGGAACCCAAGAATTGTGGGAAATAGCTCATGAAACGGCCATAAACGCGAAAACGATGAGTTTTGGTCCTAACTCCCAAACATGTATCGGGTCTTACGAGCCATGGAAATCGCCTAAAAACCCAAAACTGGGCAAGAGCTCATGAAAACGACCATAAACGCGAAAACGACGACCTTTTGGTCATACCTCTCAAACATGTATCAGTCTTACGAGCCATGCAAACGCTTGGAACCCGAGAAATATGGGCAATAGCTTATGAAAATGGCCATAAAACGCGAAAACGATGACTTTTTCGCCTTAACTCTCAACCATGAATCTGGTCTTAAGGGCATGCATATCCTCGAAATCCAAAACTATGGGAACTAACTCATGAACGGCCACAAAACACAAAACGACAAGTTTTTGGTCATGCCTCAAATATGTATCGGGTCTTACGGTGATGCAAATCTCGTGGAACCTCAAAACTAAGGGAAATAGCTCATGAACACGTCCGAAATGCGAAAACGCCAACTGCTTTGGTCTTAACTTAATAATGTAACGGTCCGACGGGCAATGCAAATCGCCCTTGAGCCCAAAAATTGTCTCATGAAAACGACCATAGAACGCGAAAATAATGAGTTTTTGGTCATAAATGTAAAACATGTATCGGGTCTTACGAGGGATGCGAATCGCCCTGGAACCCATAAAATTTGGGCAATATCTCTTGAAAACGGCCATAAAACGCGAAAACGATGAGTTTTTTGTCATAACTCTCAAACATGTATCGGGTCTTACGAGCCTTGCAAATTGCCTTGGAACCCCAAAATTGTGGGCAATAGCTCATGAAAACGGCCATAAACGCGAAAACTACGAGTTTTTGGTCTTAACTCTCAAACATTTATCGGGTCTCTAAAGCCATGCAAATCGCCCTGAAACCCCCAAAACTGTGTGCAATAACTCATGAAAATGGCTATAAAACGCAAAAAGGATGAGTTTTTGGTCATAACTCGCGAACATGTTTTGGGTCTTACTGTCATTGTAATTCGCCCTCAAACCCCAAAACTGTGGGCTATAGCCCATGAAAACGACCATATAACGCGAAACTGACGAGTTTTTGGTCATAAATCTCAAACATGTATCGGGTTTTACGAGTCATGCAAATCGCCCTGGAACCCAAAAAATGTGGGAAATAGCTCATGAAAACGGCCATAAAACGCGAAAACGATGAGTTTTTGGTCCTAACTCCCAAACATGTATCGGGTCCTACGAGCCATGGAAATCGCCCTAAAACCCAAAACTGTGGGCAATAGCTCATGAAAACGACCATAAACGCGAAAACGACGACCTTTTGGTCATACCTCTCAAACATGTATCAGGTCTTATGAGCCATGCAAATCGCCTTGGAACCCCAAAATTGTGGGCAATAGCTCATGAAAACGGCCATAAACGCGAAAACTACGAGTTTTTGGTCTTAACTCTCAAACATTTATCGGGTCTCTAAATCCATGCAAATCGCCCTGAAACCCCAAAAACTGTGGGCAATAACTCATGAAAATGGCTGTAAAATGCGATGAGTTTTTGGTCATAACTCGCGAACATGTTTTGGGTCTTACTGTCATTGTAATTCGCCCTCAAACCCCAAAACTGTGGGCTATAGCTCATGAAAACGACCATATAACGCGAAACTGACGAGTTTTTGGTCATAAATCTCAAACATGTATCGGGTTTTACGAGTCATGCAAATCGCCCTGGAACCCAAAAATGTGGGAAATAGCTCATGAAAACGGCCATAAAACGCGAAAACGATGAGTTTTTGGTCCTAACTCCCAAACATGTATCGGGTCTTACGAGCCATGGAAATCGCCCTAAAACCCAAAACTGTGGGCAAGAGCTCATGAAAACGACCATAAACGCGAAAACGACGACCTTTTGGTCATACCTCTCAAACATGTATCAGGTCTTACGAGCCATGCAAACGCGTTGGAACCCGAGAAATATGGGCAATAGCTTATGAAAATGGCCATAAAACGCGAAAACGATGACTTTTTCGTCTTAACTCTCAACCATGAATCTGGTCTTAAGGGCATGCATATCCCCCCGGAAATCCAAAACTATGGGAACTAACTCATGAAACGGCCGCAAAACACAAAAACGACAAGTTTTTGGTCATGCCCTCAAATATGTATCGGGTCTTACGGGTGATGCAAATCCTCGTGGAACCTCAAAACTAAGGGAAATAGCTCATGAACACGTCCGTAAAATGCGAAAACGACAACTGTTTGGTCTTAACTCTTAATAATGTAACGGTCCGACGCCATGCAAATCGCCTTGAACCCAAAAATTGTATGTCAGAGCTCATGAAAACGACCATAGAACGCGAAAATAATGAGTTTTTGGTCATAAATGTAAAACATGTATCGGGTCGTACGAGGGATGCGAATCGCCCTGGAACCCATAAAATGTGGGCAATGTCTCTTGAAAACGGCCATAAAACGCGAAAACCATGAGTTTTTTGTCATAACTCTCAAACATGTATCGGGTCTTACGAGCCTTGCAAATTGCCTTGGAACCCCAAAATTGTGGGCAATAGCTCATGAAAACGGCCATAAACGCGAAAACTACGAGTTTTTGGTCTTAACTCTCAAACATTTATCGGGTCTCTAAAGCCATGCAAATCTCCCTGAAACCCCCAAAACTGTGGGCAATAGCTCATGAAAATGGCTATCAAACGCGAAAACGATGAGTTTTTGGTCATAATCATGAACATGTTTTGGGTCTTACTGTCATTGTAATCGCCTCAAACCCCAAAACTGGGCTATAGCCCATGAAAACGACCATATAACGCGAAACTGACGAGTTTTTGGTCATAAATCTCAAACATGTATCGGGTTTTACGAGCCAGGCAAATCGCCTTGGAACCCAAAAAATGTGGGAAATAGCTCATGAAAACGCCATAAACGCGAAAACGATGAGTTTTTGGTCCTAACTCCCAAACATGTATCGGGTCCCACGAGCCATGGAAATCGCCCTAAAACCCAAAACTGTGGGCAATAGCTCATGAAAACGACCATAAACGCGAAAACGACTTTTTGGTCATACCTCTCAAACATGTATCAGGTCTTATGAGCCATGCAAATCGCCTTGGAACCCCAAAATTGTGGGCGATAGCTCATGAAAACAGCCATAAACCGGAAAACTACGAGTTTTTGGTCTTAACTCTCAAACATTTATCGGGTCTCTAAATCCATGCAAATCGCCCTGAAACCCCAAAAACTGTGGGCAATAACTCATGAAAATGGCTGTAAAATGCGATGAGTTTTTGGTCATAACTCGCGAACATGTTTTGGGTCTTACTGTCATTGTAATTCGCCCTCAAACCCCAAAACTGTGGGCTATAGCTCATGAAAACGACCATATAACGCGAAACTGACGAGTTTTTGGTCATAAATCTCAAACATGTATCGGGTTTTACGAGTCATGCAAATCGCCCTGGAACCCAAAAATGTGGGAAATAGCTCATGAAAACGGCCATAAAACGCGAAAACGATGAGTTTTTGGTCCTAACTCCCAAACATGTATCGGGTCTTACGAGCCATGGAAATCGCCCTAAAACCCAAAACTGTGGGCAAGAGCTCATGAAAACGACCATAAACGCGAAAACGACGACCTTTTGGTCATACCTCTCAAACATGTATCAGGTCTTACGAGCCATGCAAACGCGTTGGAAGCCGAGAAATATGGGCAATAGCTTATGAAAATGGCCATAAACGCGAAAACGATGACTTTTTCCTCTTAACTCTCAACCATGAATCTGGTCTTAAGGGCATGCATATCCCCCTGGAAATCCAAAACTATGGGAACTAACTCATGAAACGGCCACAAAACACAAAAACGACAAGTTTTTGGTCATGCCCTCAAATATGTATCGGGTCTTACGGGTGATGCAAATCCCCGTGGAACCTCAAAACTAAGGGAAATAGCTCATGAACACGTCCGTAAAATGCGAAAACGACAACTGTTTGGTCTTAACTCTTAATAATGTAACGGTCCGACGCCATGCAAATCGCCCTTGAACCCAAAAATTGTGGGCTATAGCTCATGAAAACGACCATAGAACGCGGAAATAATGAGTTTTTGGTCAGAAATGTAAAACATGTATCGGGTCTTACGAGGGATGCGAATCGCCCTAGAACCCACAAAATTTGGGCAATATGTCTTGAAAACGGCCATAAAACGCGAAAACGATGAGTTTTTTGTCATAACTCTCAAACATGTATCGGGTCTTACGAGCCTTGCAAATCGCCTTGGAAACCCAAAATTGTGGGCAATAGCTCATGAAAACGGCCATAAACACGAAAACTACGAGTTTTTGGTCTTAACTCTCAAACATTTATCGGGTCCCTAAAGCCATGCAAATCGCCTTGGAACCCCAAAATTGTGGGCAATAGCTCATGAAAATGGCTATAAAACGCTAAAAGGATGAGTTTTTGGTCATAACTCGCGAACATGTTTTGGGTCTTACTATCATTGTAATTCGCCCTCAAACCCCAAAACTGTGGGCTATAGCCCATGAAAACGACCATATAACGCGAAACTGACGAGTTTTTGGTCATAAATCTCAAACATGTATCGGGTTTTACGAGTCATGCAAATCGCCCTGGAACCCAAAAAATGTGGGAAATAGCTCATGAAAACGGCCATAAAACGCGAAAACGATGAGTTTTTGGTCCTAACTCCCAAACATGTATCGGGTCCTACGAGCCATGGAAATCGCCCTAAAACCCAAAACTGTGGGCAATAGCTCATGAAAACGACCATAAACGCGAAAACGACGACCTTTTGGTCATACCTCTCAAACATGTATCAGGTCTTATGAGCCATGCAAATCGCCTTGGAACCCCAAAATTGTGGGCAATAGCTCATGAAAACGGCCATAAACGCGAAAACTACGAGTTTTTGGTCTTAACTCTCAAACATTTATCGGGTCTCTAAATCCATGCAAATCGCCCTGAAACCCCAAAAACTGTGGGCAATAACTCATGAAAATGGCTGTAAAATGCGATGAGTTTTTGGTCATAACTCGCGAACATGTTTTGGGTCTTATCACATTGTAATTCGCCTCAAACCCCAAAACTGTGGGCTATAGCTCATGAAAACCATATATAACGCGAAATCGAAGTTTTGGTCATAAATCTCAAACATGTATCGGGTTTTACGAGTCATGCAAATCGCCTGAACCCAAAAATGTGGGAAATAGCTCATGAAAACGGCCATAAAACGCGAAAACGATGAGTTTTTGGTCCTAACTCCCAAACATGTATCGGGTCCTACGAGCCATGGAAATCGCCCTAAAACCCAAAACTGTGGGCAAGAGCTCATGAAAATGACCATAAACGCGAAAACGACGACCTTTTGGTCATACCTCTCAAACATGTATCAGGTCTTACGAGCCATGCAAACGCGTTGGAACCCGAGAAATATGGGCAATAGCTAATGAAAATGGCCATAAAACGCGAAAACGATGACTTTTTCGTCTTAACTCTCAACCATGAATCTGGTCTTAAGGGCATGCATATCCCCCCGGAAATCCAAAACTATGGGAACTAACTCATGAAACGGCCACAAAACACAAAAACGACAAGTTTTTGGTCATGCCCTCAAATATGTATCGGGCCTTACGGGTGATGCAAATCCCCGTGGAACCACAAAACTATGGGAAATAGCTCATGAACACGTCCGTAAAATGCGAAAACGACAACTGTTTGGTCTTAACTCTTAATAATGAAACGGGTCTGACGGGCCATGCAAATCGCCCTTGAACCCAAAAATTGTATGCTATAGCTCATGAAAACGACCATAGACCGGGAAAATAATGAGTTTTTGGTCATAAATGTAAAACATGTATCGGGTCTTACGAGGGATGCGAATCGCCCTGGAACCCATAAAATTTGGGAAATATCTCTTGAAAACGGCCATAAAACGCGAAAAACGATGAGTTTTTTGTCATAACTCTCAAACAGGTATCGGGTCTTACGAGCCTTGCAAATCGCCTTGGAACCCCAAAATTGTGGGCAATAGCTCATGAAAACGGCCATAAACGCGAAAACTACGAGTTTTTGGTCTTAACTCTCAAACATTTATCGGGTCTCTAAAGCCATGCAAATCGCCCTGAAACCCCCAAAACTGTGTGCAATAACTCATGAAAATGGCTATAAAACGCTAAAAGGATGAGTTTTTGGTCATAACTCGCGAACATGTTTTGGGTCTTACTGTCATTGTAATTCGCCCTCAAACCCCAAAACTGTGGGCTATAGCCCATGAAAACGACCATATAACGCGAAACTGACGAGTTTTTGGTCATAAATCTCAAACATGTATCGGGTTTTACGAGTCATGCAAATCGCCTCGAACCCAAAAAATGTGGAAATAGCTCATGAACACGCCCATAAAACGCGAAAACGATGAGTTTTTGGTCCTAACTCCCAAACATGTATCGGGTCCTACGAGCCATGGAAATCGCCCTAAAACCCAAAACTGTGGGCAATAGCTCATGAAAACGACCATAAACGCGAAAACGGCGACCTTTTGGTCATACCTCTCAAACATGTATCAGGTCTTATGAGCCATGCAAATCGCCTTGGAACCCCAAAATTGTGGGCAATAGCTCATGAAAACGGCCATAAACGCGAAAACTACGAGTTTTTGGTCTTAACTCTCAAACATTTATCGGGTCTCTAAATCCATGCAAATCGCCCTGAAACCCCAAAAACTGTGGGCAATAACTCATGAAAATGGCTGTAAAATGCGATGAGTTTTTGGTCATAACTCGCGAACATGTTTTGGGTCTTACTGTCATTGTAATTCGCCCTCAAACCCCAAAACTGTGGGCTATAGCTCATGAAAACGACCATATAACGCGAAACTGACGAGTTTTTGGTCATAAATCTCAAACATGTATCGGGTTTTACAAGTCATGCAAATCGCCCTGGAACCCAAAAAATGTGGGAAATAGCTCATGAAAACGGCCATAAAACGCGAAAACGATGAGTTTTTGGTCCTAACTCCCAAACATGTATCGGGTCTTACGAGCCATGGAAATCGCCCTAAAACCCAAAACCGTGGGCAAGAGCTCATGAAAACGACCATAAACGCGAAAACGACGACCTTTTGGTCATACCTCTCAAACATGTATCAGGTCTTACGAGCCATGCAAACGGGTTGGAACCCGAGAAATATGGGCAATAGCTTATGAAAATGGCCATAAAACGCGAAAACGATGACTTTTTCGTCTTAACTCTCAACCATGAATCTGGTCTTAAGGGCATGCATATCCCCCCGGAAATCCAAAACTATGGGAACTAACTCATGAAACGGCCACAAAACACAAAAACGACAAGTTTTTGGTCATGCCCTCAAATATGTATCGGGTCTTACGGGTGATGCAAATCCCCGTGTAACCTCAAAACTAAGGGAAATAGCTCATGAACACGTCCGTAAAATGCGAAAACGACAACTGTTTGGTCTTAACTCTTAATAATGTAACGGGTCTGACGGGCCATGCAAATCACCCTTGAACCCAAAAACATGAAAACGACCATAGAACGCGAAAATAATGAGTTTTTGGTCATAAATGTAAAACATGTATCGGGTCTTACGAGGGATGCGAATCGCCCTGGAACCCATAAAATTTGGGCAATATCTCTTGAAAACGGCCATAAAACGCGAAAACGATGAGTTTTTTGTCATAACTCTCAAACATGTATCGGGTCTTACGAGCCTTGCAAATTGCCTTGGAACCCCAAAATTGTGGGCAATAGCTCATGAAAACGGCCATAAACGCAAAAACTACGAGTTTTTGGTCTTAACTCTCAATCATTTATCGGGTCTCTAAAGCCATGCAAATCGCCCTGAAACCCCCAAAACTGTGTGCAATAACTCATGAAAATGGCTATAAAACGCGAAAAGGATGAGTTTTTGGTCATAACTCGCGAACATGTTTTGGGTCTTACTGTCATTGTAATTCGCCCTCAAACCCCAAAACTGTGGGCTATAGCCCATGAAAACGACCATATAACGCGAAACTGACGAGTTTTTGGTCATAAATCTCAAACATGTATCGGGTTTTACGAGTCATGCAAATCGCCCTGGAACCCAAAAAATGTGGGAAATAGCTCATGAAAACGGCCATAAAACGCGAAAACGATGAGTTTTTGGTCCTAACTCCCAAACATGTATCGGGTCCTACGAGCCATGGAAATCTCCCTAAAACCCAAAACTGTGGGCAATTTCTCATGAAAACGACCATAAACGCGAAAACGACGACCTTTTGGTCATACCTCTCAAACATGTATCAGGTCTTACGAGCCATGCAAACGCGTTGGAACCCGAGAAATATGGGCAATAGCTTATGAAAATGGCCATAAAACGTGAAAACGATGACTTTTTCGTCTTAACTCTCAACCATGAATCTGGTCTTAAGGGCATGCGTATCCCCCCGAAAATCCAAAACTATGGGAACTAACTCATGAAACGGCCACAAAACACAAAAACGACAAGTTTTTGGTCATGCCCTCAAATATGTATCGGGTCTTACGGGTGATGCAAATCCTCGTGGAACCTCAAAACTAAGGGAAATAGCTCATGAACACGTCCGTAAAATGCGAAAACGACAACTGTTTGGTCTTAACTCTTAATAATGTAACGGGTCTGACGGGCCATGCAAATCGCCCTTGAACCCAAAAATTGTATGTCAGAGCTCATGAAAACGACCATAGAACGCGAAAATAATGAGTTTTTGGTCATAAATGTAAAACATGTATCGGGTCTTACGAGGGATGCGAATCGCCCTGGAACCCATAAAATTTGGGGAATATCTCTTGAAAACGGCCATAAAACGCGAAAACGATGAGTTTTTTGTCATAACTCTCAAACATGTATCGGGTCTTACGAGCCATGCAAATCGCCTTGGAACCCCAAAATTGTGGGCAATAGCTCATGAAAACGGCCATAAACGCGAAAACTACGAGTTTTTGGTCTTAACTCTCAAACATTTATCGGGTCTCTAAATCCATGCAAATCGCCCTGAAACCCCAAAAACTGTGGGCAATAACTCATGAAAATGGCTGTAAAATGCGATGAGTTTTTGGTCATAACTCGCGAACATGTTTTGGGTCTTACTGTCATTGTAATTCGCCCTCAAACCCCAAAACTGTGGGCTATAGCTCATGAAAACGACCATATAACGCGAAACTGACGAATTTTTGGTCATAAATCTCAAACATGTATCGGGTTTTACGAGTCATGCAAATCGCCCTGGAACCCAAAAAATGTGGGAAATAGCTCATGAAAACGGCCATAAAACGCGAAAACGATGAGTTTTTGGTCCTAACTCCCAAACATGTATCGGGTCCTACGAGCCATGGAAATCGCCCTAAAACCCAAAACTGTGGGAAATAGCTCATGAAAACGACCATAAACGCGAAAACGACGACCTTTTGGTCATACCTCTCAAACATGTATCAGGTCTTACGAGCCATGCAAACGCGTTGGAACCCGAGAAATATGGGCAATAGCTTATGAAAATGGCCATAAAACGCGAAAACGATGACTTTTTCGTCTTAACTCTCAACCATGAATCTGGTCTTAAGGGCATGCGTATCCCCCCGGAAATCCAAAACTATGGGAACTAACTCATGAAAAGGCCACAAAACACAAAAACGACAAGTATGTATCGGGTCTTACGGGTGATGCAAATCCTCGTGGAACCTCAAAACTAAGGGAAATAGCTCATGAACACATCCGTAAAATGCGAAAACGACAACTGTTTGGTCTTAACTCTTAATAATGTAACGGGTCTGACGGGCCATGCAAATCGCCCTTGAACCCAAAAATTGTATGCTGTAGCTCATGAAAACGACCATAGAACGCGAAAATAATGAGTTTTTGGTCATAAATGTAAAACATGTATCGGGTCTTACGAGGGATGCGAATCGCCCTGGAACCCATAAAATTTGGGCAATATCTCTTGAAAACGGCCATAAAACGCGAAAACGATGAGTTTTTTGTCATAACTCTCAAACATGTATCGGGTCTTACGAGCCTTGGAACCCCAAAATTGTGGGCAATAGCTCATGAAAACGGCCATAAACGCGAAAACTACGAGTTTTTGGTCTTAACTCTCAAACATTTATCGGGTCTCTAAAGCCATGCAAATCGCCCTGAAACCCCCAAAACTGTGTGCAATAACTCATGAAAATGGCTATAAAACGCGAAAAGGATGAGTTTTTGGTCATAACTCGCGAACATGTTTTGGGTCTTACTGTCATTGTAATTCGCCCTCAAACCCCAAAACTGTGGGCTATAGCTCATGAAAACGACCATATAACGCGAAACTGACGAGTTTTTGGTCATAAATCTCAAACATGTATCGGGTTTTACGAGTCATGCAAATCGCCCTGGAACCCAAAAAATGTGGGAAATAGCTCATGAAAACGGCCATAAAACGCGAAAACGATGAGTTTTTGGTCCTAACTCCCAAACATGTATCGGGTCCTACGAGCCATGGAAATCGCCCTAAAACCCAAAACTGTGGGCAAGAGCTCATGAAAACGACCATAAACGCGAAAACGACGACCTTTTGGTCATACCTCTCAAACATGTAGCAGGTCTTACGAGCCATGCAAACGCGTTGGAACCCGAGAAATATGGGCAATAGCTTATGAAAATGGCCATAAAACGCGAAAACGATGACTTTTTCGTCTTAACTCTCAACCATGAATCTGGTCTTAAGGGCATGCATATCCCCCCGGAAATCCAAAACTATGGGAACTAACTCATGAAACGGCCGCAAAACACAAAAACGACAAGTTTTTGGTCATGCCCTCAAATATGTATCGGGTCTTACGGGTGATGCAAATCCTCGTGGAACCTCAAAACTAAGGGAAATAGCTCATGAACACGTCCGTAAAATGCGAAAACGACAACTGTTTGGTCTTAACTCTTAATAATGTAACGGGTCTGACGGGCCATGCAAATCGCCCTTGAACCCAAAAATTGTATGCTGTAGCTCATGAAAACGACCATAGAACGCGAAAATAATGAGTTTTTGGTCATAAATGTAAAACATGTATCGGGTCTTACGAGGGATGCGAATCGCCCTGGAACCCATAAAATTTGGGCAATATCTCTTGAAAACGGCCATAAAACGCGAAAACGATGAGTTTTTTGTCATAACTCTCAAACATGTATCGGGTCTTACGAGCCTTGCAAATCGCCTTGGAACCCCAAAATTGTGGGCAATAACTCATTAAAATGGCCATAAACGCGAAAACTACGAAGTTTTTGGTCTTAACTCTCAAACATTTATCGGGTCTCTAAAGCCATGCAAATCGCTCAAACCCCAAAACTGTGCAATAACTCATGAAAATGGCTATAAACGCGAAAAGGATGAGTTTTGGTCATAACTCGCGAACATGTTTTGGGTCTTATCATTGTAATTCGCCTCAAACCCCAAAACTGTGGGCTATAGCTCATGAAAACCATATAACGCTAAATCGACGAAGTTTTGGTCATAAATCTCAAACATGTATCGGGTTTTACGAGTCATGCAAATCGCCCTGGAACCCAAAAAATGTGGGAAATAGCTCATGAAAACGGCCATAAAACGCGAAAACGATGAGTTTTTGGTCCTAACTCCCAAACATGTATCGGGTCCTACGAGCCATGGAAATCGCCCTAAAACCCAAAACTGTGGGCAAGAGCTCATGAAAACGACCATAAACGCGAAAACGACGACCTTTTGGTCATACCTCTCAAACATGTATCAGGTCTTACGAGCCATGCAAACGCGTTGGAACCCGAGAAATATGGGCAATAGCTTATGAAAATGGCCATAAAACGCGAAAACGATGACTTTTTCGTCTTAACTCTCAACCATGAATCTGGTCTTAAGGGCATGCATATCCCCCCGGAAATCCAAAACTATGGGAACTAACTCATGAAACGGCCACAAAACACAAAAACGACAAGTTTTTGGTCATGCCTCAACACGATCGGGTCTTACGGGTGATGCAAATCCCCGTGGAACCTCAAAACTAAGGGAAATAGGTCATGAACACGTCCGTAAAATGCGAAAACGATAACTGTTTGGTCTTAACTCTTAATAATGTAACGGGTCTGACGGGCCATGCAAATCGCCCTTGAACCCAAAAATTGTATGCTATAGCTCATGAAAACGACCATAGAACGCGAAAATAATGAGTTTTTGGTCATAAATGTAAAACATGTATCGGGTCTTATGAGGGATGCGAATCGCCCTGGAACCCATAAAATTTGGGCAATATCTCTTGAAAACCGCCATAAAACGCGAAATGATAAGTTTTTCTGTCATAACTCTCAAACATGTATCAGGTCTTACGAGCCTTGCAAATCGCCTTTGGAACCCCAAAATTGTGGGCAATAGCTCATGAAAACGGCCATAAACGCGAAAACTACGAGTTTTTGGTCTTAACTCTCAAACATTTATCGGGTCTCTAAAGCCATGCAAATCGCCCTGAAACCCCCAAAACTGTGGGCAATAACTCATGAAAATGGCTACAAAACGCGAAAAGGATGAGTTTTTGGTCATAACTCGCGAACATGTTTTGGGTCTTACTGTCATTGTAATTCGCCCTCAAACCCCAAAACTGTGGGCTATAGCTCATGAAAACGACCATATAACTCCAAACTGACGAGTTTTTGGTCATAAATCTCAAACATGTATCGGGTTTTACGAGTCATGCATCGCCCTGGAACCCAAAAAATGTGGGAAATAGCTCATGAAAACGGCCATAAAACGCGAAAACGATGAGTTTTTGGTCCTAACTCCCAAACATGTATCGGGTCTTACGAGCCATGGAAATCGCCCTAAAACCCAAAACTGTGGGCAATAGCTCATGAAAACGACCATAAACGCGAAAACGACCTTTTGGTCATACCTCTCAAACATGTATCAGGTCTTACGAGCCATGCAAACGCGTTGGAACCCGAGAAATATGGGCAATAGCTTATGAAAATGGCCATAAAACGCGAAACGATGACTTTTTCGTCTTAACTCTCAACCATGAATCTGGTCTTAAGGGCATGCATATCCCCCCGGAAATCCAAAACTATGGGAACTAACTCATGAAACGGCCACAAAACACAAAAACGACAAGTTTTTGGTCATGCCCTCAAATATGTATCGGGTCTTACGGGTGATGCAAATCCCCGTGGAACCTCAAAACTAAGGGAAATAGGTCATGAACACGTCCGTAAAATGCGAAAACGACAACTGTTTGGTCTTAACTCTTAATAATGTAACGGGTCTGACGGGCCATGCAAATCGCCCTTGAACCCAAAAATTGTATGCTATAGCTCATGAAAACGACCATAGAACGCGAAAATAATGAGTTTTTGGTCATAAATGTAAAACATGTATCGGGTCTTACGACGGATGCGAATCGCCCTGGAACCCATAAAATTTGGGCAATATCTCTTGAAAACCGCCATAAAACGCGAAAACGATGAGTTTTTTGTCATAACTCTCAAACATGTATCGGGTCTTACGAGCCTTGCAAATCTCCTTGGAACCCCAAAATTGTGGGCAATAGCTCATGAAAACGGCCATCAACGCGAAAACTACGAGTTTTTGGTCTTAACTCTCAAACATTTATCGGGTCTCTAAAGCCATGCAAATCGCCCTGAAACCCCCAAAACTGTGGGCAATAACTCATGAAAATGGCTATAAAACGCGAAAAGGATGAGTTTTTGGTCATAACTCGCGAACATGTTTTGGGTCTTACTGTCATTGTAATTCGCCCTCAAACCCCAAAACTGTGGGCTATAGCTCATGAAAACGACCATATAACGCGAAACTGACGAGTTTTTGGTCATAAATCTCAAACATGTATCGGGTTTTACGAGTCATGCATCGCCCTGGAACCCAAAAAATGTGGGAAATAGCTCATGAAAACGGCCATAAAACGCGAAAACGATGAGTTTTTGGTCCTAACTCCCAAACATGTATCGGGTCTTACGAGCCATGGAAATCGCCCTAAAACCCAAAACTGTGGGCAATAGCTCATGAAAACGACCATAAACGCGAAAACGACGACCTTTTGGTCATACCTCTCAAACATGTATCAGGTCTTACGAGCCATGCAAACGCGTTGGAACCCGAGAAATATGGGCAATAGCTTATGAAAATGGCCATAAAACGCGAAAACGATGACTTTTTCGTCTTAACTCTCAACCATGAATCTGGTCTTAAGGGCATGCATATCCCCCCCGAAATCCAAAACTATGGGAACTAACTCATGAAACGGCCACAAAACACAAAAACGACAAGTTTTTGGTCATGCCCTCAAATATGTATCGGGTCTTACGGGTGATGCAAATCCCCGTGGAACCTCAAAACTAAGGGAAATAGGTCATGAACACGTCCGTAAAATGCGAAAACGACAACTGTTTGGTCTTAACTCTTAATAATGTAACGGGTCTGACGGGCCATGCAAATCGCCCTTGAACCCAAAAATTGTATGCTATAGCTCATGAAAACGACCATAGAACGCGAAAATAATGAGTTTTTGGTCATAAATGTAAAACATGTATCGGGTCTTACGACGGATGCGAATCGCCCTGGAACCCATAAAATTTGGGCAATATCTCTTGAAAACGGCCATAAAACGCGAAAACGATGAGTTTTTTGTCATAAATCTCAAACATGTATCGGGTCTTACGAGCCTTGCAAACCGCCTTGGAACCCCAAAATTGTGGGCAATAGCTCATGAAAACGGCCATAAACGCGAAAACTACGAGTTTTTGGTCTTAACTCTCAAACATTTATCGGGTCTCTAAAGCCATGCAACGCCTCAAACCCCAAAACTGTGGGCAATAACTCATTAAAATGGCTACAAAACGAAAAGGATGAGTTTTTGGTCATAACTCATGAACATGTTTTGGGTCATCGTCATTGTAATTCGCCCTCAAACCCCAAAACTGTGGGCTATAGCTCATGAAAACGACCATATAACTCGAAACTGACGAGTTTTTGGTCATAAATCTCAAACATGTATCGGGTTTTACGAGTCATGCATCGCCCTGGAACCCAAAAAATGTGGGAAATAGCTCATGAAAACGGCCATAAAACGCGAAAACGATGAGTTTTTGGTCCTAACTCCCAAACATGTATCGGGTCTTACGAGCCATGGAAATCGCCCTAAAACCCAAAACTGTGGGCAATAGCTCATGAAAACGACCATAAACGCGAAAACGACGACCTTTTGGTCATACCTCTCAAACATGTATCAGGTCTTACGAGCCATGCAAACGCGTTGGAACCCGAGAAATATGGGCAATAGCTTATGAAAATGGCCATAAAACGCGAAAACGATGACTTTTTCGTCTTAACTCTCAACCATGAATCTGGTCTTCAGGGCATGCATATCCCCTCCGAAATCCAAAACTATGGGAACTAACTCATGAAACGGCCACAAAACACAAAAACGACAAGTTTTGGTCATGCCTCAAATATGTATCGGGTCTTACGGTGATGCAAATCTCGTGGAACCTCAAAACTAAGGGAAATAGGTCATGAACACGTCCGTAAAATGCAAAACGACAAATCGCTTGGTCTTAACTCTTAATAATGTAACGGGTCTGACGGGCCATGCAAATCGCCCTTGAACCCAAAAAATTGTATGCTATAGCTCATGAAAACGACCATAGAACGCGAAAATAATGAGTTTTTGGTCATAAATGTAAAACATGTATCGGGTCTTACGAGGGATGCGAATCGCCCTGGAACCCATAAAATTTGGGCAATATCTCTTGAAAACGGCCATAAAACGCGAAAACGATGAGTTTTTTGTCATAACTCTCAAACATGTATCGGGTCTTACGAGCCTTGCAAATCGCCTTGGAACCCCAAAATTGTGGGCAATAGCTCATGAAAACGGCCATAAACGCGAAAACTACGAGTTTTTGGTCTTAACTCTCAAACATTTATCGGGTCTCTAAAGCCATGCAAATCGCCCTGAAACCCCCAAAACTGTGGGCAATAACTCATGAAAATGGCTATAAAACGCGAAAAGGATGAGTTTTTGGTCATAACTCGCGAACATGTTTTGGGTCTTACTGTCATTGTAATTCACCCTCAAACCCCAAAACTGTGGGCTATAGCTCATGAAAACGACCATATAACTCAAATCGACGAAGTTTTGGTCATAAATCTCAAACATGTATCGGGTTTACGAGTCATGCATCGCCTCGAACCCAAAAAATGTGGGAAATAGCTCATGAAAAAGGCCATAAAACGTGAAAACGATGAGTTTTTGGTCCTAACTCCCAAACATGTATCGGGTCTTACGAGCCATGGAAATCGCCCTAAAACCCAAAACTGTGGGCAATAGCTCATGAAAACGACCATAAACGCGAAAACGATGACCTTTTGGTCATACCTCTCAAACATGTATCAGTCTTACGAGCCATGCAAACGTTGGAACCCGAGAAATATGGGCAATAGCTTATGAAAATGGCCATAAAACGCGAAAACGATGACTTTTTCGTCTTAACTCTCAACCATGAATCTGGTCTTAAGGGCATGCATATCCCCCCCGAAATCCAAAACTATGGGAACTAACTCATGAAACGGCCACAAAACACAAAAACGACAAGTTTTTGGTCATGCCCTCAAATATGTATCGGGTCTTACGGGTGATGCAAATCCCCGTGGAACCTCAAAACTAAGGGAAATAGGTCATGAACACGTCCGTAAAATGCGAAAACGACAACTGTTTGGTCTTAACTCTTAATAATGTAACGGGTCTGACGGGCCATGCAAATCGCCCTTGAACCCAAAAATTGTATGCTATAGCTCATGAAAACGACCATAGAACGCGAAAATAATGAGTTTTTGGTCATAAATGTAAAACATGTATCGGGTCTTACGAGGGATGCGAATCGCCCTGGAACCCATAAAATTTGGGCAATATCTCTTGAAAACGGCCATAAAACGCGAAAATGATGAGTTTTTTGTCATAACTCTCAAACATGTATCGGGTCTTACGAGCCTTGCAAATCGCCTTGGAACCCCAAAATTGTGGGCAATAGCTCATGAAAACGGCCATAAACGCGAAAACTACGAGTTTTTGGTCTTAACTCTCAAACATTTATCGGGTCTCTAAAGCCATGCAAATCGCCCTGAAACCCCCAAAACTGTGGGCAATAACTCATGAAAATGGCTATAAAACGCGAAAACGATGAGTTTTTGGTCATAACTCGCGAACATGTTTTGGTTCGTACTGTCATTGTAATTCGCCCTCACACCCCAAAACTGTGGGCTATAGCTCATGAAAACGACCATATAACGCGAAACTGACGAGTTTTTGCTCATAAATCTAAAACATGTATCGGGTTTGACGAGTCATGCATCGCCCTGGAACCCAAAAAATGTGGGAAATAGCTCATGAAAACGGCCATAAAACGCGAAAACGATGAGTTTTTGGTCCTAACTCCCAAACATGTATCGGGTCTTACGAGCCATGGAAATCGCCCTAAAACCCAAAACTGTGGGCAATAGCTCATGAAAACGACCATAAACGCGAAAACGACGACCTTTTGGTCATACCTCTCAAACATGTATCAGGTCTTACGAGCCATGCAAACGCGTTGGAACCCGAGAAATATGGGCAATAGCTTATGAAAATGGCCATAAAACGCGAAACGATGACTTTTTCGTCTTAACTCTCAACCATGAATCTGGTCTTAAGGGCATGCATATCCCCCCGGAAATCCAAAACTATGGCAACTAACTCATGTAACGGCCACAAAACACAAAAACGACAAGTTTTTGGTCATGCCCTCAAATATGTATCGGGTCTTACGGGTGATGGAAATCCCCGTGGAACCTCAAAACTAAGGGAAATAGGTCATGAACACGTCCGTAAAATGCGAAAACGACAATTGTTTGGTCTTAACTCTTAATAATGTAACGGGTCTGACGGGCCATGCAAATCGCCCTTGAACCCAAAAATTGTATGCTATAGCTCATGAAAACGACCATAGAACGCGAAAATAATGCGTTTTTGGTCATAAATGTAAAACATGTATCGGGTCTTACGAGCGATGCGAATCGCCCTGGAACCCATAAAATGTGGGCAATATCTCTTGAAAACGGCCATAAAACGCGAAAATGATAAGTTTTTCTGTCATAACTCTCAAACATGTATCAGGTCTTACGAGCCTTGCAAATCGCCTTGGAACCCCAAAATTGTGGGCAATAGCTCATGAAAACGGCCATAAACGCGAAAACTACGAGTTTTTGGTCTTAACTCTCAAACATTTATCGGGTCTCTAAAGCCATGCAAATCGCCCTGAAACCCAAAACTGGGCAATAACTCATGAAAATGGCTATAAACGCGAAAAGGATGAGTTTTTGGTCATAACTTCGAACATGTTTTGGGTCTTATCATTGTAATTCGCCCTCAAACCCCAAAACTGTGGGCTATAGCTCATGAAAACGACCATATAACGCGAAACTGACGAGTTTTTGGTCATAAATCTCAAACATGTATCGGGTTTTACGAGTCATGCAAATCGCCCTGGAACCCAAAAATGTGGGAAATAGCTCATGAAAACGGCCATAAAACGCGAAAATGATGAGTTTTTGGTCCTAACTCCCAAACATGTATCGGGTCTTACGAGCCATGGAAATCGCCCTAAAACCCAAAACTGTGGGCAATAGCTCATGAAAACGACCATAAATGCGAAAACGACGACCTTTTGGTCATACCTCTCAAACATGTATCAGGTCTTACGAGCCATGCAAACGCGTTGGAACCCGAGAAATATGGGCAATAGCTTATGAAAATGGCCATAAAACGCGAAAACGATGACTTTTTCGTCTTAACTCTCAACCATGAATCTGGTCTTAAGGGCATGCATATCCCCCCGGAAATCCAAAACTATGGGAACTAACTCATGAAACGGCCACAAAACACAAAAACGACAAGTTTTTGGTCATGCCCTCAAATATGTATCGGGTCTTACGGGTGATGCAAATCCCCGTGGAACCTCAAAACTAAGGGAAATAGCTCATGAACACGTCCGTAAAATGCGAAAACGACAACTGTTTGGTCTTAACTCTTAATAATGTAACGGGTCTGACGGGCCATGCAAATCGCCCTTGAACCCAAAAATTGTATGCTATAGCTCATGAAAACGACCATAGAACGCGAAAATAATGAGTTTTTGGTCATAAATGTAAAACATGTATCGGGTCTTACGAGGGATGCGAATCGCCCTAGAACCCATAAAATTTTTTTTTTGAGGGTAAGGAACCCATAAAATTTGGGCAATATCTCTTGAAAACGGCCATAAAACGCGAAAACGATGAGTTTTTTGTCATAACTCTCAAACATGCACTAGTGGAAACGAGGGCTTTTGTCGATCCCGAAAATGGGCTTTAACACCGGTTCTTCTACGAACCGGTGTTAAAGGGGGGGCCGTACCAGCGTGGCCTCTGCGGCATTAAAGGAGCCCCCCCTTTAACACCGGTTCGCACCGGTTCGTGCCACGAACCGGTGTTAAAGGTCCCTCCACCAGTGGCCCGCGGACCCCCCCCTTTAACACCGGTTCGTGGCACGAACCGGTGTTAAAGGGGTGGGGGCTATATAAGACACCACCCCAGCCCACACACACCCCACTCTTCCATTGTTTCACATTTTGGAGCCTAACAAGAGGGTGTGAAGAGTGCTAGTTTGTGTTTTTTTCATATGCACTAGAGGTGTTCGGTGAAATGCCCGAGAGCTCAAAATAAGCTTTATTGTTGCTCTTTCCGTCTCGGTCGAGGTCGGCAACTATAGTTTCATGTGTCATTGATGTACTATATATATAAATGGTCATCTCCCTATTATTTTTTGATATATACTACATATTAATGCAGATGAATCGGCAATGGATGTACGGTGACCGCCGCACTTCCGAGTACATTACGGGCCTCCAAAATTTCATCGTTGTGGCTAATGCAAACTGTAGTCACAATGGTTTTATGTGCTGTCCGTGTGTTCACTGTCAGAACAAGAAAGACTACTCAAATACCAGAACCATTCACGCCCACCTGCTTCGATCTGGTTTCATGCCCAGCTATAATTGTTGGACCAAGCACGGAGAAAAGGGGTTGTGATGGAAGACAACGAAGAAGAAGAGGATGATGAAAACTATCATAATATGTATCCCGAATATGATGATAATGCAACGGAGGTAGATAATGAAGATCAAGAGGGAGCAGATGGGCCCGCTGATGACGATCTTGGTCGGGCCATTCCGATGCAAAGGAAGAATGTGAAACTGAAAAGGAGAAGGAGAAGCTGGAGCAGATGTTAAAGGATCACAAAACATTGTTGTATCCAACTTGCGAAGATGGCCAAAAAGCTAGGTGCCACATCGGATTTGCTGCAATGGAAGGCAGAGAATGGTGTGACCGACAACAAGATTTTCAAAGTTGTTGGTAAAATGAAGAATCTTCTTCCAAGAAATAATGAGTTGCCCGACAAGACATACCAAGCAAAGAAGGTTGTTGCCCTCTAGGATTAGACGTGCGTAAGATACATGCCTGCATTAATGACGCATCCTCTACCGCGGTGAGAAGTACGAGAATTTGGATGCATGCCCGGTATGCACCGCATCAAGTATAAGATCGACGAGACGATCTCGGCGATGTTGAGGGCGAGGCCCCTAGGAAGAAGGTTCCGCCAAGGTTATGTGGTATGCTCCTATAATACCACGGTTAAAACGCTCTTCGTAAATAAAGAGCATGCCAAGTTGTTGCGATGGCACATGGAAGATCAGAAGAAAGACGCGATGTTGAGACACCCGATGGGTCACAGTGGAGAAAAGTCGAGCGAGAGTACCCGACTTTGCACGTGACGCAAGGAACTTAAGGTTTGGTCTAAGTACGACGGCATGAATCCTTTTGGTGAGCAGAGCTGCAGTCACAAAGACCTGGCCTGTGACCCTATGTATCTATAACCTTCCTCCTTGGTTGTGTATGAAGAGGAAGTTCATTATGATGCCAGCTCATCCAAGGCCCGAGGCAACCCAAGAACATTGATGTGTACCTAAGGCCATTAGTTGAAGAACTTTTACAGCTGGGCCAAACCAGGTGTACGTATGTGGGATGAGCACAAAGGGGAGCCATTTGACCCACGAGCATTGCTTTTCAGAACCATCAATGATTGGCTCGCTTAGTAACATTTCAGGCATAAACAAGGGATACAATGCATGCACACTGTTTAGATGATACTGAAAGTGTATATTTGGATAAATGTAAGAAGGTTGTGTACCTAGGGTATCGCCGATTTCTTCCGAACTCGCATCCAAGAAGAAAGAAAGGCAAGCATTTCAAACGTCGCGTAACCCGGAGGAAGCCTGTCCGCATCGTGAGGAGGTATTTGGTATGGTCAAGGACCTAGAAGTAATCTTTGGAAAAGGTCCCGGCAGTCTATCTGTTCAATGACGATGTCGGACACGCCCATGTGGAAGAAGCAATCTATATTTTGGGACCTACCCTATTGAAAGTCTTAGAGGTCCGCTCTTCAATCGACGTGATGCACGTGACGAAGAATGTTTGCGTGAACCTGCTAGGATTTCTAGGAGTGTATGGGAAGACAAAATATACACCGACAGACCAAGAACGCCTCAAGGCCCTCAAGAGCCTATGCATCCCGAGAACGAAGGGTAAACGATGCCACTTAACTCCCCGCCTACGCTCTTACCAAAGCAGAGAAGGAAATCTTTTTTGAATGTCTGAGTAGTATCAAGGTCCCGTCTGGCTTCTCGTCGAATATAAAGGGAATAATAAATATGGCAGAGAAAAAATTCCAAAACCTGAAGTCTCATGACTGCCACGTGATTATGAGACAATTGCTTCCGATAGCATTGAGGGGGCTTCTACCTGAAAATGTTCGAGTACCCATTGTGAAGCTATGTGCATTTCTCAATGCAAAGGTAATCGATCCAGAAAGCCTACCAGGGTTACAGACAGATGTGGCCCAATGTCTTGTCAGCTTTGAGTTGGTGTTTCCACCATCCTTCTTCAATATTATGACGCATCTCCTGGTTCACCTAGTAGAAGAGATTGACATTCTCGGTCCTGTATTTCTACACAATATGTTCCCCTTTGAGAGGTACATGGGAGTCTTAAAGAAATATGTTCATAACTGCTAGGCCGTAAGGAAGCATCTCCAAGGGCTATGTAAGAGGAGGTCATTGAGTTCGTGTTGATTTTATTCGACCTTAAGGCGATTGGTGTTCCGAATCCGACATGAGGGAGATCGTGGAAAAGGCACCCTAGGATGTAAAGCAATGATATGTAGGGACGGCATTCTCTCAATCAAGCACACTACACGGTTTTACAAAGATCTATCTTGGTTGCCCGTATATCAATGAACACAAGAATTTAATACGCCTCAAACACCCGGGCATCGATGAATGGATTATAAGTGAACACATGGCGAGTTTTGGCGGTGGCTGCAAAGACTTCTCACGAATAACACCACTGTTAGGGATCACCAGATTTTGTTGTAGGACACCTTCGATCAGATGTACTTTCCAAGGGTACGAGATAAATGGGAATACATTTTACACGATAGGCCAAGATAAAAGAGCACCAACCAAAACAGTGGTGTACGCTCGATGCAAAGAAGACAATGGGCAAAAGACCACGATTATGGGTTCATAGAGGAGATATGGGAACTTGACTATGGACCTAATTTTAAGGTCCCCTTGTTTCGATGCAAATGGGTCAAGCTAACAGGAGGAGGGGTTGAGGTAGACAAGAAGTACGAAATGACAACGGTGGATCTCAACAATCTTATGAAGAACTTAGACGAACCATTCGTCCTAGCCAATGATGTGGCTCAGTTTTCTATGTGAAGGACATGTCCTCCGCACCAAAAAAAAGAAAAATATGCAAACGAATACATCATATGATGAGCCAAAGGCCACATAGTTCTTTCAGGAAAAGAAACATCGTGGGAATCGAGGACAAGATGTACATGTCAAGATTATAATAAGTTTGATGAAATTCGCCTTCACAGTGAAAACTGACCCAAGCATTCCGTTAAGTAAAGAAGATGCTCCATGGTTACGACTGAAGCGATCATAAGGAAGGGCATATGCCAAGAAGTTCATGCTCATATTATGTAACTCTAGTTCATGTTTTTAATACATGTCTTGAGTGTTAGTCATGTTTTGTGGATGGACCGGGAGTATGAGAAGAAGTTGTCCCGATTCGTACTTACCATTAAGATCTGATCTCCAAACGCGCGCGGTCACATATTAGGGAGTGCCTCTATGACCAGTTTCTTGGAGATGCCGGAGGACTAGGCTCCGTCGGCATCTCCCTGAAACTGGCCGTAGTGGTGTGCTCGCTATCGAAAACCGTCTTGCAGCTTTGTAACTTGTCTAACTAGATCAATACACCAGGAGCTAACTAATTTCACATATTAGGAGTGCCTCTATGACCAGTTTTCGAGATGCCGAGGATCTGGCTCCGGCATCTCCCCGAATCTGGCCGTCGTGGTGTCCCCGCCTCAAACCGGCCGAGGACTGGACTAACAAGGATGCCTATTTATAGTACAAGCAGCTCGACATAGTGTTGACACTTACAAAATAATGTCGACACTCACTTTATATTAGTCCCGGTTGGTGTCTCCAACCGACTAAAGGTTCATCTTTAGTCCCGTTGGTGACACCATCCGGACAAGGTACACGCCAGACGACATAATGTCGACATGCACTCACCTCTATTATTAGTGCTGATTGTTTTGTCCCTTGGTGTCTCCAACCGGACTAAGAGTTCATCTTTAGTCCCTTGGTGTCTCCAACCGGACTAAAGGTTCATCCCGCCATTTTTCTTCCCGCCATTTTTCTTCCCGCCATTTTTCCCGCCATTTTTTCTTCCCGCCATTCTTCCCTCCGCTTCTTCCCGCTAGTTCACTATATATATATGTAGGGGTTGGCCTCCATTGTCATTGCACATCTCTAGACTCATATCTCGCAACCTCATCACTCTTTCCCATGGCTTCCACCGTAGCACTAACCCCTGTGGAGGCGGAGGCGCTTTGCTCGAACACCCCGCCGCCGGCCATCGTGTCCCCGCTTACCGGATGCCGAAGGCCGGAGGTGTGCCGTTCCTCCTGTCCCTCTAGGTGTGGCGCCGGATGGCCATCACGAACCACTACTACTTCGAGCTCACGCCGAGCAGCGAGGAATCCCAGATGGCATCCCGACTATTTCTCTACTTGGGAAGCCTTCTTCGTGGATCGGCATGAGAGGGCGCCGCCAGCACGAGGAGGACGGCCCACCTCCTCCTAACTTCAACGAGGCCGGCCGGCTATGGTGGCGCGTCGACTCTCCAGAGGCCATGGCCTATGACACCGCCGCCGACTCTAACCCCGTCTGCGCTACCCTCAAGTCCTACCCACGCTACCCTCAAGTCCAGCCCACGCTGCATTTCCAGAGGTTCAATTACGGTGACCCCGACGACGACAATGATGACGGGCGCGGCGAAATGACGACTACAAAGGGCGTAGTATTACAGGTGTAGGCAGAGCATGACTAAATCACTCCAACATTCCGAACAAGTTCGCCGATTGTTACTTAATCTGCCATGTATCTTAATTTTCAGTTCTTTATGTATCTTAATTTTCAGTTCCGGCCATTTGTAACTTAATCTGCCATGTATCTTAATTTTCAGTTCTTTTATATATCTTAAAAAAGCCCCTTTAATGCATGAAATAAGTGTTTATTTATTTTAAAAAATTTCATGTAAAGTAAATATAAAAATCATTTACATGAATGGATAGATATTATTTTTCTGAAAATTATGATATATTATTAATATTTTTTTGAGTTGAAATGAAAAAGATATGAATTTTCTAAATTCATATCATATTTTTTGAATTAAAAAAGCCCCTTTAATGCATGAAATAAGTGTTTATTTATTTTAAAAAATTTCATGTAAAGTAAATATAAAATGATTTACATGAATGGATAGATATTATTTTTCTGAAAATTATGATATATTATTCATATTTTTCTGAGTTGAAATGAAAAAGATATGAATTTTCTAAATTTCATATCATATTTTTTGAATTAAAAAAGCCCCTGAAATAAATGCCCTTTAAAGGGGGGGCATTTATTTCGTTTCCCGCGCGCACCCCCCCCTTTAACACCGGTTCCAGCCACGAACCGGTGTTAAAGGGGGGGTGGGTAATAAATGCGCTGAAACACACTTCTTTAACACCGTTCGTTCGAACCGTGTTAAAGGGGGTAATAAATGCTGAATTTCTTTAACACCGGTTCCAGCCACGAACCGGTGTTAAAGGGGGGGTGTATTTATTCACCTTCCTCCCCTTCCTTTCTTCCCCCACTGAGCCAGATCGATCGATAGCGCCGCCCCCGACCCGCCGTCTCGCCGCCGCCGCTTCAGAGCCCGACCATTGCCTCCGCCCCGACCGTCTGCCCGCCGCCGGAGCTCGAGGTTCGCCCGACCTCTCTTCCCGCATCCTTCCTCCTTTAACACCTCCTTCCGCCACCGGCCGCCCTCCCAGGCAGCAGGTTGCCGCCCGCACCTCGCCGCCAGCCGCCGCCCCGCCGCCACCGCTGCTCGCCTCCATCCGCCACCACTTCCTCTCAGAGTAGACCGGGCAGGCCAGCGAGCGAGACGGCCGACGAGGGTGCGGCGCGGCACGGCGAAGCCTGCTGTTCGCGCGAGGGCGCGGCTGCTGCCGGCGAGGGCGTCGAGCTCGGTTGCCAGCGCGCTGGCCGGGCGAGGGCGCGGAGCGGCGAGCTCGCTGCACGGCGAGGGCGCTGGGCGTGGCGGCGCTGGCGAGCTCGGTTACGGCGAGGGCGAGCCCCTCTCCTCGCGTGTGAGCTTGCTCAGATGGATGGTCGAGGTTAGGGATGACGGTGGGTCCAGCTGACGAGGGCGCAAGGTTGGCGTGGCGAGGCCGTGGTCGGGCTCGGGCTTGGCGTCGGGGAAGTGCGGAGGCGGCGCCGACGGCCCCGGTGGCGGCCAGGCGTCGCAGAAGGAGGTGTGGGGAGGGCCCCGGCGGCGGAGGTTGGGGCGCTGAGGACGATCGGCCGGAGGGAGAGGCAAGGGCGCGGCGCTCGGCCCAGCGAGCTCATCGAGTGGCGACGGGAGAGGTAGACAGAAGCAGAGGCGAGGCGGACGGCCAGCGGAGGAGGCCGCGGCTCGCCGCACGGGCAACTATAGGAGTCATGGGTGGGTCGACGCCCTGGCGGAGGGGTGGCAGGGGAGTTTGATGGGAGGGCGGGTGACGCCGGAGGTGGGAACCGCGTTAAGAGGGAGATCTGGCGCAGCTTGTTGAGCAGAGGACAAACCCAGTGAACATTGTCGTTGTATCTTGTGATTGCTATATTAATATAGCGGCGCAAGACTATTTCGAGGAGCCTGACCATCTCGCTCTCTTCCCTGCAGAGCGCCTCGCCACGCCGCCGGAGCTCGTGAGGCCACGCCTCAACGCCGACGCCGCCCGACAAGCCCGCCGCTAGCACCGCCGCCCGACGAGACCGCCGCATCCGTCCGACGAGCACCGCCGCCCGACGAGACCAACGTCACCCCACCGGTGAGCGCCACGTGTCTGACACGTGTGTGATTGCTGACTCAGCCTGATTAAAACTTGTTTACTCGATAAATTGTACTACATGCATAGATTAAAACTTGTATACAAATTGGACCTCTGACTCATTTGTGTATTTATTTGTGTATTTTGGTATGAATAATATGTATATTTGTGTATGAATCCAAGTCCACTTGAATGTTTACACTCTTACTCTAGATAATATTATTGTTTTAGAAACTATGGATCCACTTAGTAGAAACCTTGAAGAAGAAGAAATAATGGAGAACATTATTGATGAGGACACCTCACAATATCTGAACTTGGAGGGACATGACGACGACAGCTCAAGTACTAGTCATGGAGAAGATGAAGACCGTGAACGCAATTTAATGGTTACAAAGTCCGCGAGGTATATGCATTGATTAAGCCTCAGCTGACTTCAACCAACAATCTTCTTCTACATGTATTAATTAACGCCTCTTTCTTCTTTTAGCCCTCGGGATCGACCAGCCAGCAACCATCTTCTTCTACGAAAAAGAGCAAGCGAGGCGCGAGCCAGCGGTTGAAAGATCGTGCAAAGTTCACGATCGAAGCAGTCCGTGTTGATGGCAGGCCGATGGAGCCCAAGAAGGCCGCAGACAAATTTATACGTCAGTCGGAGTTCTTGTTAGGGACCAAATCCCAATCATAATTGAATATTGAATAAGCCAAAGAAGGGTGACGGTACCTTTGTCGATGATGAGATCCAAAGAAACGCTTTGAATGTTGTTGGTAAATTTCACCCTTCCGCCAGAGGAGGATGAAAACAACCCGGTTATAAAGAAAAAGGTCAAAGTGTGGACTCTAAAGAAGATGGCTGAGGCTTTCCGCAACTGGAAGACAAAATTGAACAAATTTGTCAAAGCTCGCGAGACTCCAAATTTCGAAGACGCATATTATGCGAAGATAAGACCTCACTGGCCCGAATTTGAGACATATAAAAAAAGTGCTATAGCTAAAAAGAGGTCAGAAACCAATACGCTTAATGCCCTGAAGAAGGAATATCACCAGAGGACGGGGTCAGGTGGCTACATATCTCAGAGGCCTAAGTGGGAGGAAGCTGAGAGGGCCCAGCGCGAGAGAGGGATCACACCCCAGACATATGGGTGGGACCTACGTGCAAAGACTTGGTTCTACGGAATTGGGGCAAGGTTGGACCCAGAAACAGGATTGTGTATCTTCCCAACCATCCTTGCCAAACCCGTCACTGAACTCATCACGGCATACGAGGAAACATCCGCTAGGATCTTCCATCCCGACAGAGAGAATGACCAGCTCACACGCCATCGGTAAAAAGAACACCTGGACATGCACGAGGCTGTGGGGTATGACGTGGAAGGATGGGTTTGCCGACCGGAGCGACTCTTACAGATGGCGCGCAAAAGAAAAAGAGCGCACAGATCGGATGACACAGATAGAACATGCACTTGCGGCTGCAGACGCAAGTGAATGCACAACAGAGCCATCAAGCTACCGCCCATCTCAGCGGCATGAAGAGCCTGCATTGAAGCTGCCCGCCTAGACTCTGCGCGGAAAAGCAGTGTGGCTTCCACGGAGAACGTGCAGCCAACGCTTGAAATGACGGGTCCTCGATACCCCGTTGATGAGATCACGGAGAGCGAACACGCTGAGCTGCATGTGAGATTAATGGGCTTATCCATTAAGGTGGCTGTCGGCTATGCCTTACCTCCTGTAGCTGGTGGAACTTACCACTGCCGACCGATTCTAGATGGCTATGCTATTGTCGGGGTGGATGAGGTTGTGAAGGAATATGAGGAAGCACAGCTTGACCATGCTACAGGTGAAGGGGAAACTCAACTCAAATTTGCAGTGAAAACAACCATTCTTTGGAAGAAGGAACACATTGTGCTTCCAAATTAGAGGTCACTGGCACCCCTGTCTCCGCAGCGTCAGTAGTCTGAGCCGCTTCAGCCATCTCTCTTGGGCAGCCATCTCCGCCCGTCTGCCCATCTCTCTCAAGGCAGCCATCTCCGCCCGTCACCATCTCTCTGCAGCCATCTCCGACCCGTCGACCATCTCTGCTTGGCAGCCATCTCCGCCCACGACCATCTCCGGTGCTTCAGCCATCTCTCAACAGAAGCGGAAGAGCACTGCCACGAGGAGCATCGAGCACTGCCACAAAGAAATCCACAGAAACCGACGCCAAAGAGTTCAAAAACTACGCCCGCAGCCTTCCGCCAAGCCATTGTCGGTTTTACCGTGGAATCGCAGCGACGAGGAGACCAATAGGATCTCGGAGAACAGGTCAAGAAATTCTTTGCACCTAGACGGGCCGAGCCAAAGGAGAAAATAAATCCGCGGTGGTGGAGAAGTTTTACAAAAATCTTTTGAAACCTGAAACCCCACTTGTGCCGGACTACGAGCGCCAGATTTTGAAGGCGGATGCAAGGCGCCGTAGGGAGACTGAAAGTAGCAGTCGTGAGGCACCCTAGAAAACAGTTCCCATGCTCGGAGAGCAGGAAAACCAATCATGTGCCCCGCTCCAAATGTTTGACAAACGGACGCCTCCCGTAGATGATTACGAGGCAGAGCTACAAAGAAAGGCCAATGAGATGGGGATGACTTACATTGCATACTTGAACATCATGGGAGACAACTTGCCCAAATGCGATGTCAACCCCATACAGCCATGGAAGTATGGGAAGAATCTCGTCAAGAAAGAGGAGCTCAAGAATCTACCAACAAAGATGCGAAAATTGCACAAGTGGTACCTTCATTTCTGCAAGACGAGAAAAGAAGAATGGATCACGGCGCATATAAGAGATGAGATTTTCTTGTGCGGAGACGACGCGATCGACTTCAACATTCAAGACTTGCATTTTCTATTCAATCAGAAGGAACTCGACAAATCTGCCATCAGCCTTTATTGTGTGTAAGTACTATTTGACTTCATTAATTGCATGTATATATATATGCTCACCATATATGTATATACTATTATGCAGGAAAAAGGTTATGGAATGCATGAAAGGAGGCCCTTTTGACATTGGGTTCGTTGACCCAAATAGAGTTCATGAAGAAGTGGTAAGAGACAAACCCGGCAACAGAAGATTACTTGCTAAAGTCTTTATCGAGACAACAAACCAAAAGGAAATACTATTGCCTTACAACTTCTCGTGAGTACCCTCTCTCTTGTACACATTCGCTTCGCTTACTCGATGTTAAGTGTAATCGATGATGAGTTATGCGTGCGTAGGTTCCACTTTATTCGCTAGTCATTCAACCCGACTCAGAAAAGTCCTTGTCATGGACTCGTTACGAAAAGAAAAGAGCTATGGGCAGACTTTGAGAGATGCTCCGAGGTAATTTCAATCATATTATCGCACTAGATCGGCAACTTTCGTGACAATAAGTAATTAATTACTCCTTTATCCATTTTCTTTGTCGGACAGGTTTGAAAATGTTCACGGGCAGGGCCGTGGGTGAATGGTCAGAAGAACTAAAATTTGTAGACCAAAATGTAAGTAATACTAGCTAGCTTCCAATTCCATTATATCATGCTTTATTGATTATTATTTTGATTGAACTCTCTATTCTCGTAAAGTGCGCGCATCAAGGACACGGCAATAACTTATGTGGGTATTATGTTTGCGAATTCATTCGCAACACGATATGTGCGACATGCCAAGCCGCACTAGAACAACTTAGAGTAAGTAAACAAAGTCCACAACATTATTTTATTACCATCCATTGTGTTGAGTTTTATTCTTATATATATATTGACAGCCCATTCTTCATATATATTCGGATCGAACGGATGCGGGACCAACTCCTACCATTTGAACGCATACGAGCCATTCAAGAGGAATTGGCGGGGTTCATACTTGATGAGGTCGTCACGCCTGGCGGAGAACTCTATAGATATCCACCAAAATGAACGATGACGATGTATGTGCCGATGGCGATGTATGTGCCGATGACGATGTTTGTGTATAATAATAGTTGCTTAATTATTCATGTACTCGTATGTACCGATGACGATTTATAAGTATACCGCTCCCGATCGATTTCCCCTCCCCTCCCGCAGTAAATACGCCTTAACGGGCAGAGGCGGTTCCGCCGCGGCAGATTTAGGCCGTTTTCCTGCCGCGGCAGAAGAACCTTTAACACCGGTTCCAGATACGAACCGGTGTTAAAGGGGGGGGGGCCTGAGGCCTGTGGCAGCCCCACGTGCGCCACCCTTTAATACCGGTTCGTATAGGAACCGGTGTTAAAGGGGCCCCCCCTCTAACACCGAACCCTCAACAACGGTTGGGGAACCGCTGTTAGAGGGCCCTCCCAACCGGAGTTAAAGGGGGGCTCTGCACTAGTGATGTATCGGGTCTTACGAGCCTTGCAAATCGCCTTGGAACCCCAAAATTGTGGGCAATAGCTCATGAAAACGGCCATAAACGCGAAAACTACGAGTTTTTGGTCTTAACTCTAAAACATTTATCGGGTCTCTAAAGCCATGCAAATCGCCCTGAAACCCCCAAAACAGTGGGCAATAACTCATGAAAATGGCTATAAAACGCGAAAACGATGAGTTTTTGGTCATAACTCGCGAACATGTTTTGGTTCGTACTGTCATTGTAATTCGCCCTCACACCCCAAAACTGTGGGCTATAGCTCATGAAAATGACCATATAACGCGAAACTGACGAGTTTTTGCTCATAAATCTAAAACATGTATCGGGTTTGACGAGTCATGCATCGCCCTGGAACCCAAAAAATGTGGGAAATAGCTCATGAAAACGGCCATAAAACGCGAAAACGATGAGTTTTTGGTCATACCTCTCAAACATGTATCAGGTCTTACGAGCCATGCAAACGCGTTGGAACCCGAGAAATATGGGCAATAGCTTATGAAAATGGCCATAAAACGCGAAAACGATGACTTTTTCGTCTTAACTCTCAACCATGAATCTGGTCTTAAGGGCATGCATATCCCCCCGAAAATCCAAAACTATGGCAACTAACTCATGTAACGGCCACAAAACACAAAAACGACAAGTTTTTGGTCATGCCCTCAAATATGTATCGGGTCTTACGGGTGATGCAAATCCCCGTGGAACCTCAAAACTAAGGGAAATAGGTCATGAACACGTCCGTAAAATCCGAAAACGACAATTGTTTGGTCTTAACTCTTAATAATGTAACGGGTCTGACGGGCCATGCAAATCGCCCTTGAACCCAAAAATTGTATGCTATAGCTCATGAAAACGACCATAGAACACGAAAATAATGCGTTTTTGGTCATAAATGTAAAACATGTATCGGGTCTTACGAGGGATGCGAATCGCCCTGGAACCCATAAAATGTGGGCAATATCTCTTGAAAACGGCCATAAAACGCGAAAACGATAAGTTTTTCTGTCATAACTCTCAAACATGTATCAGGTCTTACGAGCCTTGCAAATCGCCTTGGAACCCCAAAATTGTGGGCAATAGCTCATGAAAACGGCCATAAACGCGAAAACTACGAGTTTTTGGTCTTAACTCTCAAACATTTATCGGGTCTCTAAAGCCATGCAAATCGCTCTGAAACCCCCAAAACCGTGGGCAATAACTCATGAAAATGGCTATAAAACGCGAAAAGGATGTGTTTTTGGTCATAACTCGCGAACATGTTTTGGGTCTTACTGTCATTGTAATTCGCCCTCAAACCCCAAAACTGTGGGCTATAGCTCATGAAAACGACCATATAACGCGAAACTGACGAGTTTTTGGTCATAAATCTCAAACATGTATCGGGTTTTACGAGTCATGCATCGCCCTGGAACCCAAAAAATGTGGGAAATAGCTCATGAAAACGGCCATAAAACGCGAAAACGATGAGTTTTTGGTCCTAACTCCCAAACATGTATCGGGTCTTACGAGCCATGGAAATCGCCCTAAAACCCAAAACTATGGGCAATAGCTCATGAAAACGACGACCTTTTGGTCATACCTCTCAAACATGTATCAGGTCTTACGAGCCATGCAAACGCGTTGGAACCCGAGAAATATGGGCAATAGCTTATGAAAATGGCCATAAAACGCGAAAACGATGACTTTTTCGTCTTAACTCTCAACCATGAATCTGGTCTTAAGGGCATGCATATCCCCCTGGAAATCCAAAACTATGGGAACTAACTCATGAAACGGCCACAAAACACAAAAACGACAAGTTTTTGGTCATTCCCTAAAATACGTATCGGGTCTTACGGGTGATGCAAATCCCCGTGGAACCTCAAAACTAAGGGAAATAGCTCATGAACACATCCGTAAAATGCGAAAACGACAACTGTTTGGTCTTAACTCTTAATAATGTAACGGGTCTGACGGGCCATGCAAATCGCCCTTGAACCCAAAAATTGTATGCTGTAGCTCATGAAAACGACCATAGAACGCGAAAATAATGAGTTTTTGGTCATAAATGTAAAGCATGTATCGGGTCTTACGAGGGATGCGAATCGCCCTCGAACCCATAAAACGTGGGCAATATCTCTTGAAAACGGCCATAAAACGCGAAAACAATGAGTTTTTTGTCATAACTCTCAAACATGTATCGGGTCTTACGAGCCTTGCAAATCGCCTTGGAACCCCAAAATTGTGGGCAATAAATCATGAAAACGGCCATAAACGCGAAAACTACGAGTTTTGGTCTTAACTCTCAAACACTTATCGGGTCTCTAAAGCCATGCAAATCGCCCTGAAACCCCCAAACTGGTGCAATAACTCATGAAAATGGCTATAAAGCGAAAAGGATGAGTTTTGGTCATAACTTCATGAACATGTTTTGGGTCTTACTGTCATTGTAAATAGCCCTCAAACCCCAAAACTGTGGGCTATAGCTCATGAAAACGACCATATAACGTGGCCAGACGAGTTTTTGGTCATAAATCTCAAACATGTATCGGGTTTCTGAGTCATGCAAATCGCCTGGAACCCAAAAAATGTGGGAAATAGCTCATGAAAGCGGCCTTAAAGGCGAAAACGATGAGTTTTTGGTCCTAACTCCCAAACATGTATCGGGTCTTACGAGCCATGGAAATCGCCCTAAAACCCAAAACTGTGGGCAATAGCTCATGAAAACGACCATAAACGCGAAAACGACGACCTTTTGGTCATACCTCTCAAACATGTATCAGGTCTTACGAGCCATGCAAACGCGTTGGAACCCGAGAAATATGGGCAATAGCTTATGAAAATGGCCATAAAACGCGAAAACGATGACTTTTTCGTCTTAACTCTCAACCATGAATCTGGTCTTAAGGGCATGCATATCCCCCCGGAAATCCAAAACTATGGGAACTAACTCATGAAACGGCCACAAAACACAAAAACGACAAGTTTTTGGTCATGCCCTCAAATATGTATCGGGTCTTACGGGTGATGCAAATCCCCGTGGAACCTCAAAACTAAGGGAAATAGCTCATGAACACGTCCGTAAAATGCGAAAACGACAACTGTTTGGTCTTAACTCTTAATAATGTAACGGGTCTGACGGGCCATGCAAATCGCCCTTGAACCCAAAAATTGTATGCTATAGCTCATGAAAACGACCATAGAACGCGAAAATAATGAGTTTTTGGTCATAAATGTAAAACATGTATCGGGTCTTACGACGGATGCGAATCGCCCTGGAACCCATAAAATTTGGGCAATATCTCTTGAAAACGGCCATAAAACGCGAAAACGATGAGTTTTTTGTCATAAATCTCAAACATGTATCGGGTCTTACGAGCCTTGCAAACCGCCTTGGAACCCCAAAATTGTGGGCAATAGCTCATGAAAACGGCCATAAACGCGAAAACTACGAGTTTTTGGTCTTAACTCTCAAACATTTATCGGGTCTCTAAAGCCATGCAAATCGCCCTGAAACCCCCAAAACTGTGGGCAATAACTCATGAAAATGGCTATAAAACGCGAAAACGATGAGTTTTTGGTCATAACTCGCGAACATGTTTTGGGTCTTACTGTCATTGTAATTCGCCCTCAAACCCCAAAACTGTGGGCTATAGCTCATGAAAACGACCATATAACGCGAAACTGACGAGTTTTTGGTCATAAATCTCAAACATGTATCGGGTTTTACGAGTCATGCAAATCGCCCTGGAACCCAAAAAATGTGGGAAATAGCTCATGAAAACAGCCATAAAACGCGAAAACGATGAGTTTTTGGTCCTAACTCCCAAACATGTATCGGGTCCTACGAGCCATGGAAATCGCCCTAAAACCCAAAACTGTGGGCAATAGCTCATGAAAACGACCATAAACGCGAAAACGACGACCTTTTGGTCATACCTCTCAAACATGTATCAGGTCTTATGAGCCATGCAAATCGCCTTGGAACCCCAAAATTGTGGGCAATAGCTCATGAAAACCGCCATAAACGCGAAAACTACGAGTTTTTGGTCTTAACTCTCAAACATTTATCGGGTCTCTAAATCCATGCAAATCGCCCTGAAACCCCAAAAACTGTGGGCAATAACTCATGAAAATGGCTGTAAAATGCGAAAAGAATGAGTTTTTGGTCATAACTCGCGAACATGTTTTGGGTCTTACTGTCATTGTAATTCGCCCTCAAACCTCAAAACTGTGGGCTATAGCTCATGAAAACGACCATATAACGCGAAACTGACGAGTTTTTGGTCATAAATCTCAAACATGTATCGGGTTTTACGAGTCATGCAAATCGCCCTGGAACCCAAAAAATGTGGGAAATAGCTCATGAAAACGGCCATAAAACGCGACAACGATGAGTTTTTGGTCCTAACTCCCAAACATGTATCGGGTCTTACGAGCCATGGAAATCGCCCTAAAACCCAAAACTGTGGGCAATAGCTCATGAAAACGACCATAAGCGCAAAACGACGACCTTTTGGTCATACCTCTCAAACATGTATCAGGTCTTACGAGCCATGCAAACGCGTTGGAACCCGAGAAATATGGGCAATAGCTTATGAAAATGGCCATAAAACGCGAAAACGATGACTTTTTCGTCTTAACTCTCAACCATGAATCTGGTCTTAAGGGCATGCATATCCCCCCGGAAATCCAAAACTATGGGAACTAACTCATGAAACGGCCACAAAACACAAAAACGACAAGTTTTTGGTCATGCCCTCAAATATGTATCGGGTCTTACGGGTGATGCAAATCCTCGTGGAACCTCAAAACTAAGGGAAATAGCTCATGAACACGTCCGTAAAATGCGAAAACGACAACTGTTTGGTCTTAACTCTTAATAATGTAACGGGTCTGACGGGCCATGCAAATCGCCCTTGAACCCAAAAATTGTATGCTATAGCTCATGAAAACGACCATAGAACGCGAAAATAATGAGTTTTTGGTCATAAATGTAAAACATGTATCGGGTCTTACGAGGGATGCGAATCGCCCTGGAACCCATAAAATTTGGGCAATATCTCTTGAAAACGGCCATAAAACGCGAAAACGATGATTTTTTGTCATAACTCTCAAACATGTATCGGGTCTTACGAGCCTTGCAAATCGCCTTGGAACCCCAAAATTGTGGGCAATAGCTCATGAAAACGGCCATAAGCGAAAACTACGAGTTTTGGTCTTAACTCTCAAACATTTATCGGGTCTCTAAAGCCATGCAAATCGCCTGAAACCCCCAAAACTGTGCAATAACTCATGAAAATGGCTATAAAAGCGAAAAGGATGAGTTTTGGTCATAACTTCATGAACATGTTTTGGGTCTTCTTGTCATTGTAATTAGCCCTCAAACCCCAAAGCTGTGGGCTATAGCTCATGAAAGCGACCATATAACTTGGCCCAGCGAGTTTTGGTCATAAATCTCAAACATGTATCGGGTTTCTGAGTCATGCAAATCGCCTGGAACCCAAAAAATGTGGGAAATAGCTCATGAAAGCGGCCATAAAAGCGAAAGCGATGAGTTTTGGTCCTAACTCCCAAACATGTATTGGGTCCTACGAGCCATGGAAATCGCCCTAAAACCCAAAACTGTGGGCAATAGCTCATGAAAAGCGACCATAAGCAGCAGCGACCTTTTGGTCATACCTCTCAAACATGTATCAGGTCTTACGAGCCATGCACACGCGTTGGAACCCGAGAAATATGGGCAATAGCTTATGAAAATGGCCATAAAACGCGAAAACGATGACTTTTTCGTCTTAACTCTCAACCATGAATCTGGTCTTAAGGGCATGCATATCCCCCTGGAAATCCAAAACTATGGGAACTAACTCATGAAACGGCCACAAAACACAAAAACGACAAGTTTTTGGTCATGCCCTCAAATATGTATCGGGTCTTACGGGTGATGCAAATCCCCGTGGAACCTCAAAACTAAGGGAAATAGCTCATGAACACGTCCGTAAAATGCGAAAACGACAACTGTTTGGTCTTAACTCTTAATAATGTATCGGGTCTGACGGGCCATGCAAATCGCCCTTGAACCCAAAAATTGTGGGCTATAGCTCATGAAAACGACCATAGAACGCGAAAATAATGAGTTTTTGGTCATAAATGTAAAACATGTATCGGGTCTTACGAGGGATGCGAATCGCCCTGGAACCCATAAAATTTGGGCAATATCTCTTGAAAACGGCCATAAAACGCGAAAAGGATGAGTTTTTCTGTCATAACTCTCAAACATGTATCAGGTCTTACGAGCCTTGCAAATCGCCTTCGAACCCCAAAATTGTGGGCAATAGCTCATGAAAACGGCCATAAACGCGAAAACTACGAGTTTTTGGTCTTAACTCTCAAACATTTATCGGGTCTCTAAAGCCATGCAAATCGCCCTGAAACCCCCAAAACTGTGGGCAATAACTCATGAAAATGGCTATAAAACATGAAAACGATGAGTTTTTGGTCATAACTCTCAAACATGTTTTGGGTCTTACTGTCATTGTAATTCGCCCTCAAACCCCAAAACTGTGGGCTATAGCTCATGAAAACGACCATATAACGCGAAACTGACGAGTTTTTGGTCATAAATCTCAAACATGTATCGGGTTTTACGAGTCATGCAAATCGCCCTGGAACCCAAAAAATGTGGGAAATAGCTCATGAAAGCGGCCATAAAAGCGAAAGCGATGAGTTTTGGTCCTAACTCCCAAACATGTATCGGGTCTTACGAGCCATGGAAATCGCCTAAAACCCAAAGCTGTGGCAATAGCTCATGAAAAGCGACCATAAGCAGCAGCGACCTTTTGGTCATACCTCTCAAACATGTATCAGGTCTTACGAGCCATGCAAACGCGTTGGAACAAGAGAAATATGGGCAATAGCTTATGAAAATGGCCATAAAACGCGAAACGATGACTTTTTCGTCTTAATTCTCAACCATGAATCTGGTCTTAAGGGCATGCATATCCCCCCGGAAATCCAAAACTATGGGAACTAACTCATGAAACGACCACAAAACACAAAAACGACAAGTTTTTGGTCATGCCCTCAAATATGTATCGGGTCTTACGGGTGATGCAAATCCCCGTGGAACCTCAAAACTAAGGGAAATAGGTCATGAACACGTCCGTAAAATGCGAAAACGACAACTGTTTGGTCTTAACTCTTAATAATGTAACGGGTCTGACAGCCATGCAAATCGCCTATGAACCCAAAAATTGTATGCTATAGCTCATGAAAACGACCATAGAACGCGAAAATAACGAGTTTTTGGTCATAAATGCAAAACATGTATCGGGTCTTACGAGGGATGCGAATCGCCAAGGAACCCATAAAATGTGGGCAATATCTCTTGAAAACGGCCATAAAACGCGAAAACAATGAGTTTTTTGTCATAACTCTCAAACATGTATCGGGTCTTACGAGCCTTGCAAATCGCCTTGGAACCCCAAAATTGAGGGCAATAGCTCATGAAAACGGCCATAAACGCGAAAACTACGAGTTTTTGGTCTTAACTCTCAAACATTTATCGGGTCTCTAAAGCCATGCAAATCGCCCTGAAACCCCCAAAACTGTGTGCAATAACTCATGAAAATGGCTATAAAACGCGAAAAGGATGAGTTTTTGGTCATAACTCTCATACATGTTTTGTGTCTTCTTGTCATTGTAATCGCCCTCAAACCCCAAAACTGTGGGCTATAGCTCATGAAAGCGACCATATAACGCGAAGCGAGTTTTGGTCATAAATCTCAAACATGTATCGGGTTTCTGAGTCATGCAAATCGCCTGGAACCCAAAAATGTGGGAAATAGCTCATGAAAGCGGCCATAAAAGCGAAAGCGATGAGTTTTGGTCCTAACTCCCAAACATGTATCGGGTCTTACGAGCCATGGAAATCGCCTAAAACCCAAAGCTGTGGGCAATAGCTCATGAAAGCGACCATAAGCGAAAGCAGCGACCTTTTGGTCATACCTCTCAAACATGTATCGGTCTTACGAGCCATGCAAAGCGTTGGAACCCGAGAAATATGGGCAATAGCTTATGAAAATGGCCATAAAAGCGAAGCGATGACTTTTAGTCTTAACTCTCAACCATGAATCTGGTCTTAAGGGCATGCATATCCCCCTGGAAATCCAAAACTATGGGAACTAACTCATGAAACGGCCACAAAACACAAAAACGACAAGTTTTTGGTCATGCCCTCAAATATGTATCGGGTCTTACGGGTGATGCAAATCCCCGTGGAACCTCAAAACTAAGGGAAATAGCTCATGAGCACGTCCGTAAATGCGAAAACGACAACTGTTTGGTCTTAACTCGTAATAATGTAACGGGTCTGACGGGCCATGCAAATCGCCCTTGAACCCAAAAATTGTATGCTATAGCTCATGAAAACGACCATAGAGCGCGAAAATAATGAGTTTTTGGTCATAAATGTAAAACATGTATCGGGTCTTACGAGGGATGCGAATCGCCCTGGAACCCATAAAATTTGGGCAATATCTCTTGAAAACGGCCAGAAAACGCGAAAACGATGAGTTTTTTGTCATAACTCTCAAACATGTATCGGGTCTTACGAGCCCTGCAAATCGCCTTGGAACCCCAAAATTGTGGGCAATAGCTCATGAAAACGACCATAAACGCGAAAACTATGAGTTTTTGCTCTTAACTCTCAAACATTTATCGGGTCTCTAAAGCCATGCAAATCGCCTGAAACCCCAAAACTGTGGGCAATAACTCATGAAAATGGCTATAAAAGCTTGAAAAGGATGAGTTTTGGTCATAACTTCATGAACATGTTTTGGGTCTTCTTGTCATTGTAATTAGCCCTCAAACCCCAAAGCTGTGGCTATAGCTCATGAAAGCGACCATATAACTGGCCAGCGAGTTTTGGTCATAAATCTCAAACATGTATCGGGTTTCTGAGTCATGCAAATCGCCTGGAACCCAAAAATGTGGGAAATAGCTCATGAAAGCGGCCATAAAAGCGAAAGCGATGAGTTTTGGTCCTAACTCCCAAACATGTATCGGGTCTTACGAGCCATGGAAATCGCCTAAAACCCAAAGCTGTGGCAATAGCTCATGAAAGCGACCATAAGCAGCAAAGCGGCGACTTTTTGGTCATACCTCTCAAACATGTATCAGGTCTTACGAGCCATGCAAACGCGTTGGAACCCGAGAAATATGGGCAATAGCTTATGAAAATGGCCATAAAACGCGAAACGATGACTTTTTCGTCTTAACTCTCAACCATGAATCTGGTCTTAAGGGCATGCATATCCCCCCGGAAATCCAAAACTATGGGAACTAACTCATGAAACGGCCACAAAACACAAAAACGACAAGTTTTTGTCATGCCCTCAAATATGTATCGGGTCTTACGGGTGATGCAAATCCCCGTGGAACCTCAAAACTAAGGGAAATAGGTCATGAACACGTCCGTAAAATGCGAAAACGACAACTGTTTGGTCTTAACTCTTCATAATGTAACGGGTCTGACGGGCCATGCAAATCGCCCTTGAACCCAAAAATTGTGGGCTATAGCTCATGAAAACGACCATAGAACGCGAAAATAACGAGTTTTTGGTCATAAATGCAAAACATGTATCGGGTCTTACGAGGGATGCGAATCGCCCTGGAACCCATAAAATGTGGGCAATATCTCTTGAAAACGGCCATAAAACGCGAAAACGATGAGTTTTTTGTCATAACTCTCAAACATGTATCGGGTCTTACGAGCCTTGCAAATCGCCTTGGAAACCCAAAATTGTGGGCAATAGCTCATGAAAACGGCCATAAACGCGAAAACTACGAGTTTTTGGTCTTAACTCTCAAACATTTATCGGGTCTCTAAAGCCATGCAAATCGCCTCAGAAACCCCCAAAGCTGTGGGCAATAACTCATGAAAATGGCTATAAAAGCGAAAAGGATGAGTTTTTGGTCATAACTTCATGAACATGTTTTGGGTCTTCTTGTCATTGTAATTAGCCCTCAAACCCCAAAGCTGTGGCTATAGCTCATGAAAGCGACCATATAACTTGGCCCAGCGAGTTTTGGTCATAAATCTCAAACATGTATCGGGTTTCTGAGTCATGCAAATCGCCTGGAACCCAAAAATGTGGAAATAGCTCATGAAAGCGGCCATAAAAGCGAAAGCGATGAGTTTTTGGTCCTAACTCTCAAACATGTATCAGGTCTTACGAGCCATGCAAAGCGTTGGAACCAGAAATATGGGCAATAGCTTATGAAAATGGCCATAAAAGCGAAGCGATGACTTTTCGTCTTAACTCTCAACCATGAATCTGGTCTTAAGGGCATGCATATCCCCGGAAATCCAAAACTATGGAACTAACTCATGAAGCGGCCACAAAACACAAAAGCGACAAGTTTTTGGTCATGCCCTCAAATATGTATCGGGTCTTACGGTGATGCAAATCCCGTGGAACCTCAAAACTAAGGAAATAGCTCATGAACACGTCAGTAAAATGCGAAAGCGACAACTGTTTGGTCTTAACTCTTAATAATGTAGCGGTACGACGGGCCATGCAAATCGCCTTGAACCCAAAAATTGTATGCTATAGCTCATGAAAGCGACCATAGAACGCGAAAATAATGAGTTTTGGTCATAAATGTAAAACATGTATCGGGTCTTACGAGGGATGCGAATCGCCTACGGAACCCATAAAATTTGGGCAATATCTCTTGAAAAGCGGCCATAAAAGCGAAAGCGATGAGTTTTTGTCATAACTCTCAAACATGTATCGGGTCTTACGAGCCTTGCAAATCGCCTTGGAACCCCAAAATTGTGGGCAATAGCTCATGAAAAGCGGCCATAAGCGAAAACTACGAGTTTTGGTCTTAACTCTCAAACATTTATCGGGTCTCTAAAGCCATGCAAATCGCCTGAAAACCCCAAAACTGGGCAATAACTCATGAAAATGGCTATAAAAGCGAAAAGGATGAGTTTTGGTCATAACTTCATGAACATGTTTTGGGTCTTCTTGTCATTGTAATTAAGCCTCAAACCCCAAAGCTGTGGGCTATAGCTCATGAAAGCGACCATATAACTTGGCCAGCGAGTTTTTGGTCATAAATCTCAAACATGTATCGGGTTTCTGAGTCATGCAAATCGCCTGGAACCCAAAAATGTGGGAAATAGCTCATGAAAGCGGCCATAAAAGCGAAAGCGATGAGTTTTGGTCCTAACTCCCAAACATGTATCGGGTCTTACGAGCCATGGAAATCGCCCTAAAACCCAAAGCTGTGGGCAATAGCTCATGAAAAGCGACCATAAGCAGCAGCGACCTTTTGGTCATACCTCTCAAACATGTATCAGGTCTTACGAGCCATGCAAAGCGTTGGAACCCGAGAAATATGGGCAATAGCTTATGAAAATGGCCATAAAAGCGAAAGCGATGACTTTTCGTCTTAACTCTCAACCATGAATCTGGTCTTAAGGGCATGCATATCCCCGAAATCCAAAACTATGGAACTAACTCATGAAGCAGCCACAAAACACAAAAGCGACAAGTTTTGGTCATGCCCTCAAATATGTATCGGGTCTTACGGGTGATGCAAATCCCGTGGAACCTCAAAACTAAGGAAATAGCTCATGAACACGTCAAGTAAAATCTGAAAGCGACAACTGTTTGGTCTTAACTCTTAATAATGTAGCGGTACGACGGCCATGCAAATCGCCTATGAACCCAAAAATTGTATGCTATAGCTCATGAAAGCGACCATAGAAGCTTGAAAATAATGAGTTTTTGGTCATAAATGTAAAACATGTATCGGGTCTTACGAGGGATGCGAATCGCCTGGAACCCATAAAATTTGGGCAATATCTCTTGAAAAGCGGCCATAAAAGCGAAAGCGATGAGTTTTTGTCATAACTCTCAAACATGTATCGGGTCTTCTGAGCCTTGCAAATCGCCTTGGAACCCCAAAATTGTGGGCAATAGCTCATGAAAAGCGGCCATAAGCTTGAAAACTACGAGTTTTTGGTCTTAACTCTCAAACATTTATCGGGTCTCTAAAGCCATGCAAATCGCCTGAAACCCCAAAACTGGGCAATAACTCATGAAAATGGCTATAAAAGCGAAAAGGATGAGTTTTGGTCATAACTTCATGAACATGTTTTGGGTCTTCTTGTCATTGTAATTAGCCCTCAAACCCCAAAAGCTGTGGGCTATAGCTCATGAAAGCGACCATATAACTGGGCCAGCGGCGAGTTTTTGGTCATAAATCTCAAACATGTATCGGGTTTCTGAGTCATGCAAATCGCCTGGAACCCAAAAATGTGGGAAATAGCTCATGAAAGCGGCCATAAAAGCGAAAGCGATGAGTTTTGGTCCTAACTCCCAAACATGTATCGGGTCTTACGAGCCATGGAAATCGCCTAAAACCCAAAAGCTGTGGGCAATAGCTCATGAAAGCGACCATAAGCAGCGAAAGCGACCTTTTGGTCATACCTCTCAAACATGTATCAGGTCTTACGAGCCATGCAAGCGTTGGAACCAGAAATATGGGCAATAGCTTATGAAAATGGCCATAAAAGCGAAAGCGATGACTTTTTCGTCTTAACTCTCAACCATGAATCTGGTCTTAAGGGCATGCATATCCCCGAAATCCAAAACTATGGGAACTAACTCATGAAAGCGGCCACAAAACACAAAAGCGACAAGTTTTGGTCATGCCCTCAAATATGTATCGGGTCTTACGGTGATGCAAATCCCGTGGAACCTCAAAACTAAGGAAATAGCTCATGAACACGTCAAGTAAAATCGAAAGCGACAACTGTTTGGTCTTAACTCTTAATAATGTAGCAGGTCTGACGGGCCATACAAATCGCCTATGAACCCAAAAATTGTGGGCTATAGCTCATGAAAGCGACCATAGAGCCTTGAAAATAATGAGTTTTGGTCATAAATGTAAAACATGTATCGGGTCTTACGAGGGATGCGAATCGCCTGGAACCCATAAAATTTGGGCAATATCTCTTGAAAAGCGGCCATAAAAGCGAAAGCGATGAGTTTTTGTCATAACTCTCAAACATGTATCGGGTCTTCTGAGCCTTGCAAATCGCCTTGGAACCCCAAAATTGTGGGCAATAGCTCATGAAAAGCGGCCATAAGCGAAAACTACGAGTTTTTGGTCTTAACTCTCAAACATTTATCGGGTCTCTAAAGCCATGCAAATCGCCACGAAACCCCAAAACTGGGCAATAACTCATGAAAATGGCTATAAAAGCGAAAAGGATGAGTTTTTGGTCATAACTTCATGAACATGTTTTGGGTCTTCTTGTCATTGTAATTAGCCCTCAAACCCCAAAGCTGTGGGCTATAGCTCATGAAAGCGACCATATAACTGGCCCAGCGAGTTTTGGTCATAAATCTCAAACATGTATCGGGTTTCTGAGTCATGCAAATCGCCTGGAACCCAAAAAATGTGGGAAATAGCTCATGAAAGCGGCCATAAAAGCGAAAGCGATGAGTTTTGGTCCTAACTCCCAAACATGTATCGGGTCTTACGAGCCATGGAAATCGCCCTAAAACCCAAAGCTGTGGGCAATAGCTCATGAAAAGCGACCATAAGCAGCAGCGACCTTTTGGTCATACCTCTCAAACATGTATCAGGTCTTACGAGCCATGCAAGCGTTGGAACCCGAGAAATATGGGCAATAGCTTATGAAAATGGCCATAAAAGCGAAAGCGATGACTTTTTCGTCTTAACTCTCAACCATGAAGCTGGTCTTAAGGGCATGCATATCCCCCGGGAAATCCAAAACTATGGGAACTATCTCATGAAAACAGCCATAAAACACGAAAACGACAACTTTTTGGTCATGCCCTCAAATATGTATCGGGTCTTACGGTGATGCAAATCCCGTGGAACCTCAAAACTAAGGAAATAGCTCATGAACACGTCCAGTAAAATCGAAAGCGACAAGCTGTTTGGTCTTAACTCTTAATAATGTAGCAGGTCTGACGGGCCATGCAAATCGCCTATGAACCCAAAAATTGTGGGCTATAGCTCATGAAAAGCGACCATAGAGCGAAAATAATGAGTTTTGGTCATAAATGTAAAACATGTATCGGGTCTTACGAGGGATGCGAATCGCCTGGAACCCATAAAATTTGGGCAATATCTCTTGAAAAGCGGCCATAAAAGCGAAAGCGATGAGTTTTTGTCATAACTCTCAAACATGTATCGGGTCTTACGAGCCTTGCAAATCGCCTTGGAACCCCAAAATTGTGGGCAATAGCTCATGAAAAGCGGCCATAAGCGAAAACTACGAGTTTTTGGTCTTAACTCTCAAACATTTATCGGGTCTCTAAAGCCATGCAAATGTACGAAACCCCCAAAGCTGTGGGCAATAACTCATGAAAATGGCTATAAAAGCGAAAAGGATGAGTTTTTGGTCATAACTTCATGAACATGTTTTGGGTCTTCTTGTCATTGTAATTAGCCCTCAAACCCCAAAGCTGTGGGCTATAGCTCATGAAAGCGACCATATCTTGGCCAGCGAGTTTTGGTCATAAATCTCAAACATGTATCGGGTTTCTGAGTCATGCAAATCGCCTGGAACCCAAAAATGTGGGAAATAGCTCATGAAAGCGGCCATAAAAGCGAAAAGCGATGAGTTTTGGTCCTAACTCCCAAACATGTATCGGGTCTTACGAGCCATGGAAATCGCCCTAAAACCCAAAGCTGTGGGCAATAGCTCATGAAAAGCGACCATAAGCAGCAGCGACCTTTTGGTCATACCTCTCAAACATGTATCAGGTCTTACGAGCCATGCAAGCAGCGTTGGAACCGAGAAATATGGGCAATAGCTTATGAAAATGGCCATAAAAGCGAAACCGATGACTTTTTCGTCTTAACTCTCAACCATGAATCTGGTCTTAAGGGCATGCATATCCCCCTGGAAATCCAAAACTATGGGAACTAACTCATGAAACGGCCACAAAACACAAAAACGACAAGTTTTTGGTCATGCCCTCAAATATGTATCGGGTCTTACGAGGGATGCGAATCCCCGTGGAACCTCAAAACTAAGGAAATAGCTCATGAACACGTCCAGTAAAATCTGAAAGCGACAACTGTTTGGTCTTAACTCTTAATAATGTAGCAGATTGACGGGCCATGCAAATCGCCCTATGAACCCAAAAATTGTATGCTATAGCTCATGAAAAGCGACCATAGAGCGAAAATAATGAGTTTTGGTCATAAATGTAAAACATGTATCGGGTCTTACGAGGGATCACGAATCGCCTGGAACCCATAAAATTTGGGCAATATCTCTTGAAAAGCGGCCATAAAAGCGAAAGCGATGAGTTTTTGTCATAACTCTCAAACATGTATCGGGTCTTACGAGCCTTGCAAATCGCCTTGGAACCCCAAAATTGTGGGCAATAGCTCATGAAAAGCGGACCATAAGCGAAAACTACGAGTTTTGGTCTTAACTCTCAAACATTTATCGGGTCTCTAAAGCCATGCAAATCATACAGAAACCCCCAAAGCTGTGGGCAATAACTCATGAAAATGGCTATAAAAGCGAAAAGGATGAGTTTTGGTCATAACTTCATGAACATGTTTTGGGTCTTCTTGTCATTGTAATTAGCCCTCAAACCCCAAAGCTGTGGGCTATAGCTCATGAAAGCGACCATATAACTTTGGGCCCAGCGAGTTTTTGGTCATAAATCTCAAACATGTATCGGGTTTCTGAGTCATGCAAATCGCCTGGAACCCAAAAATGTGGGAAATAGCTCATGAAAGCGGCCATAAAAGCGAAAGCGATGAGTTTTGGTCCTAACTCCCAAACATGTATCGGGTCTTACGAGCCATGGAAATCGCCCTAAAACCCAAAGCTGTGGGCAATAGCTCATGAAAAGCGACCATAAGCAGCAGAAAGCGACCTTTTGGTCATACCTCTCAAACATGTATCAGGTCTTACGAGCCATGCAAGCGTTGGAACCGAGAAATATGGGCAATAGCTTATGAAAATGGCCATAAAAGCGAAGCGATGACTTTTCGTCTTAACTCTCAACCATGAATCTGGTCTTAAGGGCATGCATATCCCCCTAGAAATCCAAAACTATGGGAACTAACTCATGAAACGGCCACAAAACACAAAAACGACATGTTTTTGGTCATGCCCTCAAATATGTATCGGGTCTTACGGGTGATGCAAATCCCCGTGGAACCTCAAAACTAAGGAAATAGCTCATGAACACGTCAAGTAAAATGCGAAAGCGACAAGCTGTTTGGTCTTAACTCTTAATAATGTAGCAGTCGACGGGCCATACAAATCACCTATGAACCCAAAAATTGTATGCTATAGCTCATGAAAGCGACCATAGAGCGAAAATAATGAGTTTTGGTCATAAATGTAAAACATGTATCGGGTCTTACGAGGGATGCGAATCGCCACTGGAACCCATAAAATTTGGGCAATATCTCTTGAAAAGCGGCCATAAAAGCAGAAAGCGATGAGTTTTTGTCATAACTCTCAAACATGTATCGGGTCTTACGAGCCTTGCAAATCGCCTTGGAACCCCAAAATTGTGGGCAATAGCTCATGAAAAGCGGCCATAAGCGAAAACTACGAGTTTTGGTCTTAACTCTCAAACATTTATCGGGTCTCTAAAGCCATGCAAATCGCCTGAAACCCCAAAAGCTGTGGGCAATAACTCATGAAAATGGCTATAAAAGCGAAAAGGATGAGTTTTGGTCATAACTTCATGAACATGTTTTGGGTCTTCTTGTCATTGTAATTAGCCCTCAAACCCCAAAGCTGTGGGCTATAGCTCATGAAAGCGACCATATAATGTGGCAGCGAGTTTTTGGTCATAAATCTCAAACATGTATCGGGTTTCTGAGTCATGCAAATCGCCTGGAACCCAAAAATGTGGGAAATAGCTCATGAAAGCGGCCATAAAAGCGAAAAGCGATGAGTTTTGGTCCTAACTCCCAAACATGTATCGGGTCTTACGAGCCATGGAAATCGCCCTAAAACCCAAAGCTGTGGGCAATAGCTCATGAAAAGCGACCATAAGCAGCAGCGACCTTTTGGTCATACCTCTCAAACATGTATCAGGTCTTACGAGCCATGCAAGCAGCGTTGGAACCAGAAATATGGGCAATAGCTTATGAAAATGGCCATAAAAGCGAAGCGATGACTTTTTCGTCTTAACTCTCAACCATGAATCTGGTCTTAAGGGCATGCATATCCCCGGAAATCAAAACAAAACTATGGGAACTAACTCATGAAGCGGCCACAAAACACAAAAGCGACAAGTTTTGGTCATGCCCTCAAATATGTATCGGGTCTTCGGGTGATGCAAATCCCGTGGAACCTCAAAACTAAGGAAATAGCTCATGAACACGTCCAGTAAAATCACGAAAGCGACAAGCTGTTTGGTCTTAACTCTTAATAATGTAACGGGTCTGACGGGCCATGCAAATCGCCCTTGAACCCAAAAATTGTATGCTGTAGCTCATGAAAGCGACCATAGAGCTTGAAAATAATGAGTTTTGGTCATAAATGTAAAACATGTATCGGGTCTTCTGAGGGATGCGAATCGCCTGGAACCCATAAAATTTGGGCAATATCTCTTGAAAGCGGCCATAAAAGCGAAAGCGATGAGTTTTTGTCATAACTCTCAAACATGTATCGGGTCTTCTGAGCCTTGCAAATCGCCTTGGAACCCCAAAATTGTGGGCAATAGCTCATGAAAAGCGGCCATAAGCGAAAACTACGAGTTTTGGTCTTAACTCTCAAACATTTATCGGGTCTCTAAAGCCATGCAAATCGCCTCAGAAACCCCAAAACTGTGGGCAATAACTCATGAAAATGGCTATAAAAGCGAAAAGGATGAGTTTTTGGTCATAACTTCATGAACATGTTTTGGGTCTTCTTGTCATTGTAATTAGCCCTCAAACCCCAAAGCTGTGGGCTATAGCTCATGAAAAGCGACCATATAGCAAGCCAGCGAGTTTTGGTCATAAATCTCAAACATGTATCGGGTTTCTGAGTCATGCAAATCGCCTGGAACCCAAAAATGTGGGAAATAGCTCATGAAAGCGGCCATAAAAGCAGAAAGCGATGAGTTTTGGTCCTAACTCCCAAACATGTATCGGGTCTTCTGAGCCATGGAAATCGCCCTAAAACCCAAAAGCGTGGGCAATAGCTCATGAAAAGCGACCATAAGCAGCAGCAGCGACCTTTTGGTCATACCTCTCAAACATGTATCAGGTCTTACGAGCCATGCAAGCAGCGTTGGAACCCGAGAAATATGGGCAATAGCTTATGAAAATGGCCATAAAAGCGAAAGCGATGACTTTTCGTCTTAACTCTCAACCATGAATCTGGTCTTAAGGGCATGCATATCCCCGAAATCCAAAACTATGGGAACTAACTCATGAAGCGGCCACAAAACACAAAAAGCGACAAGTTTTGGTCATGCCCTCAAATATGTATCGGGTCTTACGGTGATGCAAATCCCGTGGAACCTCAAAACTAAGGAAATAGCTCATGAACACGTCAAGTAAAATGCGAAAACAAGCTGTTTGGTCTTAACTCTTAATAATGTAGCGGTCTGACGGGCCATGCAAATCCCTATGAACCCAAAAATTGTATGCTATAGCTCATGAAAAGCGACCATAGAGCCTTGAAAATAATGAGTTTTGGTCATAAATGTAAAACATGTATCGGGTCTTCTGAGGGATGCGAATCGCCCTGGAACCCATAAAATTTGGGCAATATCTCTTGAAAAAGGCCATAAAACGCGAAAACGATGAGTTTTGTCTCATAACTCACAAACATGTATCGGGTCTTCTGAGCCTTGCAAATCGCCTTGGAACCCCAAAATTGTGGGCAATAGCTCATGAAAAGCGGCCATAAGCGAAAACTACGAGTTTTGGTCTTAACTCTCAAACATTTATCGGGTCTCTAAAGCCATGCAAATCGCACAGAAACCCCCAAAGCTGTGGGCAATAACTCATGAAAATGGCTATAAAAGCGAAAAGGATGAGTTTTTGGTCATAACTTCATGAACATGTTTTGGGTCTTCTTGTCATTGTAATTAGCCCTCAAACCCCAAAGCTGTGGGCTATAGCTCATGAAAGCGACCATATAATGGCCAGCGAGTTTTTGGTCATAAATCTCAAACATGTATCGGGTTTCTGAGTCATGCAAATCGCCTGGAACCCAAAAATGTGGGAAATAGCTCATGAAAGCGGCCATAAAAGCAGCTTGATGAGTTTTGGTCCTAACTCCCAAACATGTATCGGGTCTTACGAGCCATGGAAATCGCCCTAAAACCCAAAGCTGTGGGCAATAGCTCATGAAAAGCGACCATAAGCAGCAGCGACCTTTTGGTCATACCTCTCAAACATGTATCAGGTCTTACGAGCCATGCAAGCAGCGTTGGAACCGAGAAATATGGGCAATAGCTTATGAAAATGGCCATAAAAGCGAAAGCGATGACTTTTCGTCTTAACTCTCAACCATGAATCTGGTCTTAAGGGCATGCATATCCCGGAAAAATCCAAAACTATGGGAACTAACTCATGAAGCGGCCACAAAACACAAAAGCGACAAGTTTTTGGTCATGCCCTCAAATATGTATCGGGTCTTACGGGTGATGCAAATCCCGTGGAACCTCAAAACTAAGGAAATAGCTCATGAACACGTCAAGTAAAATCTGAAAGCGACAACTGTTTGGTCTTAACTCTTAATAATGTAGCAGGTCTGACGGGCCATGCAAATCGCCCTATGAACCCAAAAATTGTATGCTATAGCTCATGAAAAGCGACCATAGAGCCTTGAAAATAATGAGTTTTGGTCATAAATGTAAAACATGTATCGGGTCTTACGAGGGATGCGAATCGCCTGGAACCCATAAAATTTGGGCAATATCTCTTGAAAAGCGGCCATAAAAGCGAAAGCGATGAGTTTTTGTCATAACTCTCAAACATGTATCGGGTCTTCTGAGCCTTGCAAATCGCCTTGGAACCCCAAAATTGTGGGCAATAGCTCATGAAAAGCGGCCATAAGCGCGAAAACTACGAGTTTTTGGTCTTAACTCTCAAACATTTATCGGGTCTCTAAAGCCATGCAAATCGCCTGAAACCCCCAAACTGCATGGGCAATAACTCATGAAAATGGCTATAAAAGCGAAAAGGATGAGTTTTTGGTCATAACTTCATGAACATGTTTTGGGTCTTCTTGTCATTGTAATTAGCCCTCAAACCCCAAAGCTGTGGGCTATAGCTCATGAAAGCGACCATATCTTGGCCAGCGAGTTTTGGTCATAAATCTCAAACATGTATCGGGTTTCTGAGTCATGCAAATCGCCTGGAACCCAAAAATGTGGGAAATAGCTCATGAAAAGCGGCCATAAAAGCGAAAGCGATGAGTTTTGGTCCTAACTCCCAAACATGTATCGGGTCTTCTGAGCCATGGAAATCGCCTAAAACCCAAAAGCGTGGGCAATAGCTCATGAAAAGCGACCATAAGCAGCAGCGACCTTTTGGTCATACCTCTCAAACATGTATCAGGTCTTCTGAGCCATGCAAGCAGCGTTGGAACCGAGAAATATGGGCAATAGCTTATGAAAATGGCCATAAAAGCGAAAGCGATGACTTTTAAGTCTTAACTCTCAACCATGAATCTGGTCTTAAGGGCATGCATATCCCAGGAAATCAAAACTATGGGAACTAACTCATGAAGCGGCCACAAAACACAAAAAGCGACAAGTTTTGGTCATGCCCTCAAATATGTATCGGGTCTTACGGGTGATGCAAATCCCGTGGAACCTCAAAACTAAGGAAATAGCTCATGAACACGTCAAGTAAAATCACGAAAGCGACAAGCATTTGGTCTTAACTCTTAATAATGTAGCAGGTCGGGCCATGCAAATCGCCTATGAACCCAAAAATTGTATGCTATAGCTCATGAAAAGCGACCATAGAGCTTGAAAATAATGAGTTTTGGTCATAAATGTAAAACATGTATCGGGTCTTCTGAGGGATCACGAATCGCCTGGAACCCATAAAATTTGGGCAATATCTCTTGAAAGCGGCCATAAAAGCGAAAGCGATGAGTTTTTGTCATAACTCTCAAACATGTATCGGGTCTTCTGAGCCTTGCAAATCGCCTTGGAACCCCAAAATTGTGGGCAATAGCTCATGAAAAGCGGACCATAAGCGAAAACTACGAGTTTTGGTCTTAACTCTCAAACATTTATCGGGTCTCTAAAGCCATGCAAATCGTACAGAAACCCCAAAACTGTGGGCAATAACTCATGAAAATGGCTATAAAAGCGAAAAGGATGAGTTTTGGTCATAACTTCATGAACATGTTTTGGGTCTTCTTGTCATTGTAATTAGCCCTCAAACCCCAAAGCTGTGGGCTATAGCTCATGAAAGCGACCATATAACTTGTGGCCAGCGAGTTTTGGTCATAAATCTCAAACATGTATCGGGTTTCTGAGTCATGCAAATCGCCTGGAACCCAAAAATGTGGGAAATAGCTCATGAAAGCGGCCATAAAAGCGAAAGCGATGAGTTTTGGTCCTAACTCCCAAACATGTATCGGGTCTTCTGAGCCATGGAAATCGCCCTAAAACCCAAAGCTGTGGGCAATAGCTCATGAAAAGCGACCATAAGCAGCGACCTTTTGGTCATACCTCTCAAACATGTATCAGGTCTTCTGAGCCATGCAAGCAGCGTTGGAACCGAGAAATATGGGCAATAGCTTATGAAAATGGCCATAAAGCAGCAAGCGATGACTTTTAGTCTTCTTAACTCTCAACCATGAATCTGGTCTTAAGGGCATGCATATCCCCCCAGAAATCCAAAACTATGGGAACTAACTCATGAAACGGCCACAAAACACAAAAACGACAAGTTTTTGTCATGCCCTCAAATATGTATCGGGTCTTACGGGTGATGCAAATCCCGTGGAACCTCAAAACTAAGGAAATAGCTCATGAACACGTCCGTAAAATCACGAAAAGCGACAACTGTTTGGTCTTAACTCTTAATAATGTAGCAGGTCGGACGGGCCATGCAAATCGCCCTATGAACCCAAAAATTGTATGCTATAGCTCATGAAAGCGACCATAGAGCCTTGAAAATAATGAGTTTTGGTCATAAATGTAAAACATGTATCGGGTCTTACGAGGATGCGAATCATACTGGAACCCATAAAATTTGGGCAATATCTCTTGAAAAGCGGCCATAAAAGCGAAAGCGATGAGTTTTTGTCATAACTCTCAAACATGTATCGGGTCTTCTGAGCCTTGCAAATCGCCTTGGAACCCCAAAATTGTGGGCAATAGCTCATGAAAAGCGGCCATAAGCGAAAACTACGAGTTTTGGTCTTAACTCTCAAACATTTATCGGGTCTCTAAAGCCATGCAAATCGCCTACAGAAACCCCCAAAGCATGGGCAATAACTCATGAAAATGGCTATAAAAGCGAAAAGGATGAGTTTTTGGTCATAACTTCATGAACATGTTTTGGGTCTTCTTGTCATTGTAATTAGCCCTCAAACCCCAAAGCTGTGGGCTATAGCTCATGAAAGCGACCATATAACTTGGCCAGCGAGTTTTGGTCATAAATCTCAAACATGTATCGGGTTTCTGAGTCATGCAAATCGCCTGGAACCCAAAAAATGTGGGAAATAGCTCATGAAAAGCCATAAAAGCGAAAGCGATGAGTTTTGGTCCTAACTCCCAAACATGTATCGGGTCTTACGAGCCATGGAAATCGCCCTAAAACCCAAAAGCGTGGGCAATAGCTCATGAAAAGCGACCATAAGCAGCAGCGACCTTTTGGTCATACCTCTCAAACATGTATCAGGTCTTACGAGCCATGCAAGCGTTGGAACCGAGAAATATGGGCAATAGCTTATGAAAATGGCCATAAAAGCGAAAGCGATGACTTTTAAGTCTTAACTCTCAACCATGAATCTGGTCTTAAGGGCATGCATATCACGCCGGAAATCCAAAACTATGGGAACTAACTCATGAAACGGCCACAAAACACAAAAATGACAAGTTTTTGGTCATGCCCTCAAATATGTATCGGGTCTTACGAGTGATGCAAATCCCCGTGGAACCTCAAAACTAAGGGATATAGCTCATGAACACGTCCAGTAAAATCACGAAAGCGACAAGCTGTTTGGTCTTAACTCTTAATAATGTAGCGGTACGTGGGCCATACAAATCGCCTATGAACCCAAAAATTGTATGCTATAGCTCATGAAAGCGACCATAGAGCCTTGAAAATAATGAGTTTTGGTCATAAATGTAAAACATGTATCGGGTCTTCTGAGGGATCACGAATCGCCACGGAACCCATAAAATTTGGGCAATATCTCTTGAAAAGCGGCCATAAAAGCGAAAGCGATGAGTTTTTGTCATAACTCTCAAACATGTATCGGGTCTTCTGAGCCTTGCAAATCGCCTTGGAACCCCAAAATTGTGGGCAATAGCTCATGAAAAGCGGCCATAAGCGAAAACTACGAGTTTTGGTCTTAACTCTCAAACATTTATCGGGTCTCTAAAGCCATGCAAATCGCCTGAAAACCCCCAAAGCGTGGGCAATAACTCATGAAAATGGCTATAAAAGCGAAAAGGATGAGTTTTGGTCATAACTTCATGAACATGTTTTGGGTCTTCTTGTCATTGTAATTAGCCCTCAAACCCCAAAGCTGTGGGCTATAGCTCATGAAAAGCGACCATATATTGTGGCCAGCGAGTTTTGGTCATAAATCTCAAACATGTATCGGGTTTCTGAGTCATGCAAATCGCCTGGAACCCAAAAAATGTGGGAAATAGCTCATGAAAGCGGCCATAAAAGCGAAAGCGATGAGTTTTGGTCCTAACTCCCAAACATGTATCGGGTCTTACGAGCCATGGAAATCGCCCTAAAACCCAAAAGCGTGGGCAATAGCTCATGAAAAGCGACCATAAGCAGCAGCGACCTTTTGGTCATACCTCTCAAACATGTATCAGGTCTTCTGAGCCATGCAAGCAGCGTTGGAACCGAGAAATATGGGCAATAGCTTATGAAAATGGCCATAAAAGCGAAAAGCGATGACTTTTAAGTCTTAACTCTCAACCATGAATCTGGTCTTAAGGGCATGCATATCCCGGAAATCAAAACTATGGAACTAACTCATGAAAGCGGCCACAAAACACAAAAGCGACAAGTTTTGGTCATGCCCTCAAATATGTATCGGGTCTTACGGGTGATGCAAATCCCGTGGAACCTCAAAACTAAGGAAATAGCTCATGAACACGTCCGTAAAATCAAAAGCGACAAGCTGTTTGGTCTTAACTCTTAATAATGTAGCATTACGGCAGGCCATACAAATCGCCCTATGAACCCAAAAATTGTGGGCTATAGCTCATGAAAAGCGACCATAGAGCTTGAAAATAATGAGTTTTGGTCATAAATGTAAAACATGTATCGGGTCTTCTGAGGGATCACGAATCGCCACGGAACCCATAAAATTTGGGCAATATCTCTTGAAAAGCGGCCATAAAGCAGAAAGCGATGAGTTTTTGTCATAACTCTCAAACATGTATCGGGTCTTCTGAGCCTTGCAAATCGCCTTGGAACCCCAAAATTGTGGGCAATAGCTCATGAAAAGCGGCCATAAGCGAAAACTACGAGTTTTGGTCTTAACTCTCAAACATTTATCGGGTCTCTAAAGCCATGCAAATCGCCTGAAACCCCCAAAGCTGTGGGCAATAACTCATGAAAATGGCTATAAAAGCGAAAAGGATGAGTTTTTGGTCATAACTTCATGAACATGTTTTGGGTCTTCTTGTCATTGTAATTAGCCCTCAAACCCCAAAGCGTGGGCTATAGCTCATGAAAAGCGACCATATAACTTGGCCAGCGAGTTTTGGTCATAAATCTCAAACATGTATCGGGTTTCTGAGTCATGCAAATACAGAACCCAAAAATGTGGGAAATAGCTCATGAAAGCGGCCATAAAAGCAGCAGCGATGAGTTTTGGTCCTAACTCCCAAACATGTATCGGGTCTTCTGAGCCATGGAAATCGCCCTAAAACCCAAAGCGTGGGCAATAGCTCATGAAAAGCGACCATAAGCAGCAGCGACCTTTTGGTCATACCTCTCAAACATGTATCAGGTCTTCTGAGCCATGCAAGCAGCGTTGGAACCGAGAAATATGGGCAATAGCTTATGAAAATGGCCATAAAAGCGAAAGCGATGACTTTTTAGTCTTAACTCTCAACCATGAATCTGGTCTTAAGGGCATGCATATCCCCGGAAATCCAAAACTATGGGAACTAACTCATGAAAGCGGCCACAAAACACAAAAGCGACAAGTTTTTGGTCATGCCCTCAAATATGTATCGGGTCTTCTGGGTGATGCAAATCCCGTGGAACCTCAAAACTAAGGAAATAGCTCATGAACACGTCAAGTAAAATCTGAAAGCGACAAGCTGTTTGGTCTTAACTCTTAATAATGTAGCAGATCTGACGGGCCATGCAAATCGCCCTATGAACCCAAAATTGTATGCTATAGCTCATGAAAGCGACCATAGAGCCTTGAAAATAATGAGTTTTGGTCATAAATGTAAAACATGTATCGGGTCTTCTGAGGGATCACGAATCATACTGGAACCCATAAAATTTGGGCAATATCTCTTGAAAAGCGGCCATAAAAGCGAAAGCGATGAGTTTTTGTCATAACTCTCAAACATGTATCGGGTCTTCGAGCCTTGCAAATCGCCTTGGAACCCCAAAATTGTGGGCAATAGCTCATGAAAAGCGGCCATAAGCGAAAACTACGAGTTTTGGTCTTAACTCTCAAACATTTATCGGGTCTCTAAAGCCATGCAAATCGCATACAGAAACCCCAAAACTGTGGGCAATAACTCATGAAAATGGCTATAAAAGCGAAAAGGATGAGTTTTTGGTCATAACTTCATGAACATGTTTTGGGTCTTCTTGTCATTGTAATTAGCCCTCAAACCCCAAAGCTGTGGGCTATAGCTCATAAGAAAGCGACCATATAACTTGGCCAGCGAGTTTTGGTCATAAATCTCAAACATGTATCGGGTTTCTGAGTCATGCAAATCGCCTGGAACCCAAAAATGTGGGAAATAGCTCATGAAAGCGGCCATAAAAGCGAAAGCGATGAGTTTTGGTCCTAACTCCCAAACATGTATCGGGTCTTACGAGCCATGGAAATCGCCCTAAAACCCAAAGCTGTGGGCAATAGCTCATGAAAAGCGACCATAAGCAGCAGCGACCTTTTGGTCATACCTCTCAAACATGTATCGGTCTTACGAGCCATGCAAGCAGCGTTGGAACCGAGAAATATGGGCAATAGCTTATGAAAATGGCCATAAAAGCGAAAGCGATGACTTTTAAGTCTTAACTCTCAACCATGAATCTGGTCTTAAGGGCATGCATATCCCCCCGGAAATCCAAAACTATGGGAACTAACACATGAAACGGCCACAAAACACAAAAACGACAAGTTTTTGGTCATGCTCTCAAACATGTATCGGGGCTTCCGGGTGATGCAAATCCCGTGGAACCTCAAAACTAAGGAAATAGCTCATGAACACGTCCAGTAAAATCTGAAAAGCGACAAGCTGTTTGGTCTTAACTCTTAATAATGTAGCAGATGACGGCCATACAAATCGCCTATGAACCCAAAAATTTGTGGGCTATAGCTCATGAAAAGCGACCATAGAGCCTTGAAAATAATGAGTTTTGGTCATAAATGTAAAACATGTATCGGGTCTTCTGAGGATCACGAATCGCCCTGGAACCCATAAAATTTGGGCAATATCTCTTGAAAAGCGGCCATAAAGCAGCGAAAGCGATGAGTTTTTGTCATAACTCTCAAACATGTATCGGGTCTTCTGAGCCTTGCAAATCGCCTTGGAACCCCAAAATTGTGGGCAATAGCTCATGAAAGCGACCATAAGCGAAAACTACGAGTTTTGGTCTTAACTCTCAAACATTTATCGGGTCTCTAAAGCCATGCAAATCGCCCTGAAACCCCCAAAACTGTGGGCAATAACTCATGAAAATGGCTATAAAATGCGATGAGTTTTTGGTCATAACTTCATGAACATGTTTTGGGTCTTCTTGTCATTGTAATTAAGCCTCAAACCCCAAAGCTGGGCTATAGCTCATGAAAGCGACCATATAACTTGGCCAGCGAGTTTTGGTCATAAATCTCAAACATGTATCGGGTTTCTGAGTCATGCAAATCGCCTGGAACCCAAAAATGTGGGAAATAGCTCATGAAAGCGGCCATAAAAGCGAAAGCTTGATGAGTTTTGGTCCTAACTCCCAAACATGTATCGGGTCTTACGAGCCATGGAAATCGCCCTAAAACCAAAAGCGTGGGCAATAGCTCATGAAAAGCGACCATAAGCAGCAGCAGCGACCTTTTGGTCATACCTCTCAAACATGTATCAGGTCTTCTGAGCCATGCAAAGCGTTGGAACCGAGAAATATGGGCAATAGCTTATGAAAATGGCCATAAAAGCGAAAGCGATGACTTTTAAGTCTTAACTCTCAACCATGAATCTGGTCTTAAGGGCATGCATATCCCCGGAAATCCAAAACTATGGGAACTAACTCATGAAAGCGGCCACAAAACACAAAAAGCGACAAGTTTTGGTCATGCCCTCAAATATGTATCGGGTCTTACGGGTGATGCAAATCCCGTGGAACCTCAAAACTAAGGAAATAGCTCATGAACACGTCAAGTAAAATCTGAAAAGCGACAATTGTTTGGTCTTAACTCTTAATAATGTAGCTTACACGGGCCATGCAAATGTACCTTGAACCCAAAAATTGTATGCTATAGCTCATGAAAGCGACCATAGAGCCTTGAAAATAATGAGTTTTGGTCATAAATGTAAAACATGTATCGGGTCTTCGAGGGATCACGAATCGCACTGGAACCCATAAAATTTGGGCAATATCTCTTGAAAAGCGGCCATAAAAGCGAAAAGCGATGAGTTTTTGTCATAACTCTCAAACATGTATCGGGTCTTCTGAGCCTTGCAAATCGCCTTGGAACCCCAAAATTGTGGGCAATAGCTCATGAAAAGCGACCATAAGCGCGAAAACTACGAGTTTTGGTCTTAACTCTCAAACATTTATCGGGTCTCTAAAGCCATGCAAATCGCTGAAAACCCCCAAAACTGTGGGCAATAACTCATGAAAATGGCTATAAAAGCGAAAAGGATGAGTTTTTGGTCATAACTTCATGAACATGTTTTGGGTCTTCTTGTCATTGTAATTAGCCCTCAAACCCCAAAGCTGTGGGCTATAGCTCATGAAAGCGACCATATAATGGCCCAGCGAGTTTTGGTCATAAATCTCAAACATGTATCGGGTTTCTGAGTCATGCAAATCATACAGAACCCAAAAATGTGGGAAATAGCTCATGAAAGCGGCCATAAAGCAGCGAAAGCGATGAGTTTTGGTCCTAACTCCCAAACATGTATCGGGTCTTCTGAGCCATGGAAATCGCCCTAAAACCCAAAGCTGTGGGCAATAGCTCATGAAAGCGACCATAAGCAGCAGCAGCGACCTTTTGGTCATACCTCTCAAACATGTATCAGGTCTTCTGAGCCATGCAAGCGTTGGAACCGAGAAATATGGGCAATAGCTTATGAAAATGGCCATAAAAGCGAAAGCGATGACTTTTAAGTCTTAACTCTCAACCATGAATCTGGTCTTAAGGGCATGCATATCCCAGGAAATCCAAAACTATGGGAACTAACTCATGAAGCGGCCACAAAACACAAAAGCGACAAGTTTTTGGTCATGCCCTCAAATATGTATCGGGTCTTCTGGTGATGCAAATCCCGTGGAACCTCAAAACTAAGGAAATAGCTCATGAACACGTCAAGTAAAATCGAAAGCGACAAGCATTTGGTCTTAACTCTTAATAATGTATAGGTCTGACGGGCCATGCAAATCGCCTATGAACCCAAAATTGTATGCTATAGCTCATGAAAAGCGACCATAGAAGCTTGAAAATAATGAGTTTTGGTCATAAATGTAAAACATGTATCGGGTCTTCTGAGGATCACGAATCATACGGAACCCATAAAATTTGGGCAATATCTCTTGAAAAGCGGCCATAAAAGCGAAAGCGATGAGTTTTTGTCATAACTCTCAAACATGTATCGGGTCTTCTGAGCCTTGCAAATCGCCTTGGAACCCCAAAATTGTGGGCAATAGCTCATGAAAAGCGACCATAAGCGAAAACTACGAGTTTTGGTCTTAACTCTCAAACATTTATCGGGTCTCTAAAGCCATGCAAATCGCCTGAAACCCCCAAAAGCGTGGGCAATAACTCATGAAAATGGCTATAAAAGCGAAAAGGATGAGTTTTTGGTCATAACTTCATGAACATGTTTTGGGTCTTCTTGTCATTGTAATTAGCCCTCAAACCCCAAAGCATGGGCTATAGCTCATGAAAGCGACCATATCTTGTGGCCAGCGAGTTTTGGTCATAAATCTCAAACATGTATCGGGTTTCTGAGTCATGCAAATCGCCTGGAACCCAAAAATGTGGGAAATAGCTCATGAAAAGCGGCCATAAAAGCAGCGATGAGTTTTGGTCCTAACTCCCAAACATGTATCGGGTCTTACGAGCCATGGAAATCGCCCTAAAACCCAAAAGCGTGGGCAATAGCTCATGAAAGCGACCATAAGCAGCAGCAGCGACCTTTTGGTCATACCTCTCAAACATGTATCAGGTCTTCTGAGCCATGCAAGCAGCGTTGGAACCGAGAAATGTGGGAAATAGCTCATGAAAACGGCCATAAAACGCGAAAACGATGAGTTTTTGGTCTTAACTCTCAACCATGAATCTGGTCTTAAGGGCATGCATATCCCCCTGGAAATCCAAAACTATGGGAACTAACTCATGAAACGGCCACAAAACACAAAAACGACAAGTTTTTGGTCATGCCCTCAAATATGTATCGGGTCTTACGGGTGATGCAAATCCCCGTGGAACCTCAAAACTAAGGGAAATAGCTCATGAACACGTCAAGTAAAATCGAAAGCGACAAGCTGTTTGGTCTTAACTCTTAATAATGTAGCGGTCGTGACGGGCCATACAAATCGCCCTATGAACCCAAAAATTGTATGCTATAGCTCATGAAAAGCGACCATAGAGCGAAAATAATGAGTTTTGGTCATAAATGTAAAACATGTATCGGGTCTTCTGAGGGATCACGAATCATACTGGAACCCATAAAATTTGGGCAATATCTCTTGAAAGCGGCCATAAAAGCGAAAGCGATGAGTTTTTGTCATAACTCTCAAACATGTATCGGGTCTTCTGAGCCTTGCAAATGCCTTGGAACCCCAAAATTGTGGGCAATAGCTCATGAAAAGCGGCCATAAGCGAAAACTACGAGTTTTGGTCTTAACTCTCAAACATTTATCGGGTCTCTAAAGCCATGCAAATCGCCACAGAAACCCCAAAAGTGGGCAATAACTCATGAAAATGGCTATAAAAGCGAAAAGGATGAGTTTTTGGTCATAACTTCATGAACATGTTTTGGGTCTTCTTGTCATTGTAATTAGCCCTCAAACCCCAAAGCTGTGGGCTATAGCTCATGAAAGCGACCATATAACTTGGCCAGCGAGTTTTGGTCATAAATCTCAAACATGTATCGGGTTTCTGAGTCATGCAAATCGCCTGGAACCCAAAAATGTGGGAAATAGCTCATGAAAAGCGGCCATAAAAGCGAAAGCGATGAGTTTTGGTCCTAACTCCCAAACATGTATCGGGTCTTACGAGCCATGGAAATCGCCCTAAAACCCAAAGCGTGGGCAATAGCTCATGAAAAGCGACCATAAGCAGCAGCGACCTTTTGGTCATACCTCTCAAACATGTATCAGGTCTTCTGAGCCATGCAAGCGTTGGAACCGAGAAATATGGGCAATAGCTTATGAAAATGGCCATAAAGCAGCAAGCGATGACTTTTTAGTCTTAACTCTCAACCATGAATCTGGTCTTAAGGGCATGCATATCCCCGGAAATCAAAACTATGGGAACTAACTCATGAAGCGGCCACAAAACACAAAAGCGACAAGTTTTGGTCATGCCCTCAAATATGTATCGGGTCTTCGGGTGATGCAAATCCCGTGGAACCTCAAAACTAAGAAATAGCTCATGAACACGTCAAGTAAAATCTGAAAGCGACAAGCTGTTTGGTCTTAACTCTTAATAATGTAGCAGATTCGGCCAGACCATGCAAATCGCCCTATGAACCCAAAAATTGTATGCTATAGCTCATGAAAGCGACCATAGAGCCTTGAAAATAATGAGTTTTGGTCATAAATGTAAAACATGTATCGGGTCTTCTGAGGGATCACGAATCGCCTGGAACCCATAAAATTTGGGCAATATCTCTTGAAAAGCGGCCATAAAAGCGAAAGCGATGAGTTTTTGTCATAACTCTCAAA
>CP125975.1:1456025-1563009 GCA_030063025.1 Avena longiglumis
ATGACTCAGAAACCCGATACATGTTTGAGATTTATGACCAAAACTCGCTGGCCATGCTATATGGTCGCTTTTCATGAGCTATAGCCCAGCTTTTGGGGTTTGAGGGCGAATTACAATGACAAGAAGACCCAAAACATGTTCATGAAGTTATGACCAAAACTCATCGCTTTCGTGGTTTTATGGCCGCTTTTAATGAGTTATTGCCCAAAGTTTTGGAGTTCTAGGGATTTGCATGGCTTGTAAGATTTAATATTTGAGAGTTACAACCAAAAATTGTTTTTCGATTTTACGGCCGCTTTCATTAGCTATTACCCACAGCTTTGGGCTTGAGATTTACAATGACAAGAAGACCCAATACATGTTTGAGAGTTATGACCAAAACTCATCGCTTTCGCTTTTATAGCCATTTTCATGAGTTATTGCCCACGCTTTTGGGGTTTCTGTATGATTTGCATGGCTTTAGAGACCCGATAAATGTTTGAGAGTTAAGACCAAAACTCGTAGTTTTCGCTTATGGCCGCTTTTCATGAGCTATTGCCCACAATTTTGGGGTTCCAAGGCGATTTGCAAGGCTCAGAAGACCCGATACATGTTTGAGAGTTATGACAAAAACTCATCGCTTTCGCTTTTATGGCCGCTTTCAAGAGATATTGCCCAAATTTTATGGGTTCTGTGGTATTCGTGATCCCTCGTAAGACCCGATACATGTTTTACATTTATGACCAAAACTCATTATTTTCGCTTTCTATGGTCGCTTTTCATGAGCTATAGCCCACAATTTTTGGGTTCAAGGGCATTTGTATGGCCCGTATCTGATACATTATTAAGAGTTAAGACCAAACAGTTGCTTTCGTGATTTTACGGACGTGTTCATGAGCTATTTCCTTAGTTTTGAGGTTCCACGGGATTTGCATCACCCGTAAGACCCGACATATTTGAGGGCATGACCAAAACTTGTCGCTTTTGTGTTTTGTGGCCGCTTCATGAGTTAGTTCCCATAGTTTTGGATTTGTGGGATATGCATGCCCTTAAGACCAGATTCATGGTTGAGAGTTAAGACGAAAAGTCATCGCTTTCGCTTTTATGGCCATTTTCATAAGCTATTGCCCATATTTCTCGGGTTCCAAGGCGCTTGCATGGCTCAGAAGACCTGATACATGTTTGAGAGGTATGACCAAAAGTCGCTGCTGCTTATGGTCGCTTTCATGAGCTATTGCCCACGCTTTGGGTTTTAGGGCGATTTCCATGGCTCGTAAGACCCGATACATGTTTGGGAGTTAGGACCAAAACTCATCGCTGCTTTTATGGCCGCTTTTCATGAGCTATTTCCCACATTTTTGGGTTCCAGGCGATTTGCATGACTCAGAAACCCGATACATGTTTGAGATTTATGACCAAAACTCGCTGGCCACATATATGGTCGCTTTTCATGAGCTATAGCCCACGCTTTGGGGTTTGAGGCTTAATTACAATGACAAGAAGACCCAAAACATGTTCATGAAGTTATGACCAAAACTCATCGCTTTTTTTTTTATTTTTTACCTTTTTTCATTATATATTATACAGTTTTTTCGTTTCTACTGAGATTTTACAACGATCAGAAGACCCACTCATCGCTGCTGTTTTATAGCCATTTTCATGAGTTATTGCCCACAGTTTTGGGGTTTCTGTGGCATTTGCATGGCTTTAGAGACCCGATAAATGTTTGAGAGTTAAGACCAAAACTCGTAGTTTTCGCTTATGGTCGCTTTTCATGAGCTATTGCCCACAATTTTGGGGTTCCAAGGCGATTTGCAAGGCTCAGAAGACCCGATACATGTTTGAGAGTTATGACAAAAACTCATCGCTTTCGCTTATGGCCGCTTTCAAGAGATATTGCCCAAATTTTATGGGTTCCAGTGCGATTCGCGATCCCTCAGAAGACCCGATACATGTTTTACATTTATGACCAAAACTCATTATTTTCGCTGTTTATGGTCGCTTTTCATGAGCTATAGCCCACAATTTTGGGTTCAAGGGCGATTTGTATGGCCCGCCGACATTATACATTATTAAGAGTTAAGACCAAACATTGTCGCTTTGATTTTACGGACGTGTTCATGAGCTATTTCCTTAGTTTTGAGGTTCCACGGATTTGCATCACCAGAAGACCCGATACATATTTGAGGGCATGACCAAAACTTGTCGCTTTTGTGTTTTGTGGCTGCTTCATGAGTTAGTTCCCATAGTTTTGGATTTCTGGGATATGCATGCCCTTAAGACCAGATTCATGGTTGAGAGTTAAGACGAAAAGTCATCGCTTTCGCTTTTATGGCCATTTTCATAAGCTATTGCCCATATTTCGGGTTCCAACGCGCTTGCATGGCTCAGAAGACCGATACATGTTTGAGAGGTATGACCAAAAGTCGCTGCTGCTTATGGTCGCTTTTCATGAGCTATTGCCCACGCTTTGGGTTTTAGGGCGATTTCCATGGCTCGTAAGACCCGATACATGTTTGGGAGTTAGGACCAAAACTCATCGCTGCTTTTATGGCCGCTTTCATGAGCTATTTCCCACATTTTTGGGTTCCAGGTATTTGCATGACTCAGAAACCCGATACATGTTTGAGATTTATGACCAAAACTCTGGGCCAAGTTATATGGTCGCTTTCATGAGCTATAGCCCACGCTTTGGGGTTTGAGGGCTTAATTACAATGACAAGAAGACCCAAAACATGTTCATGAAGTTATGACCAAAAACTCATCGCTGACCAAAACTCATCGCTTTCGGCTTTTATAGCCATTTTCATGAGTTATTGCCCACAGCTTTGGGGGTTTTGTATGCATTTGCATGGCTTTAGAGACCCGATAAATGTTTGAGAGTTAAGACCAAAACTCGTAGTTTTCGCTTATGGCCGCTTTTCATGAGCTATTGCCCACAATTTTGGGGTTCCAAGGCGATTTGCAAGGCTCAGAAGACCCGATACATGTTTGAGAGTTATGACAAAAACTCATCGCTTTTATGGCCGCTTTTCAAGAGATATTGCCCAAATTTTATGGGTTCCAGTATGGCGATGTGATCCCTCAGAAGACCCGATACATGTTTTACATTTATGACCAAAACTCATTATTTTCGCTCTATGGTCGCTTTCATGAGCTATAGCCCACAATTTTTGGGTTCATAGGCGATTTGTATGGCCAGTCGACCCGATACATTATTAAGAGTTAAGACCAAACAATTGTCGCTTTCGTGATTTTACGACGTGTTCATGAGCTATTTCCTTAGTTTTGAGGTTCCACGGGATTTGCATCACCAGAAGACCCGATACATATTTGAGGGCATGACCAAAACTTGTCGCTTTTGTGTTTTGTGGCCGCTTCATGAGTTAGTTCCCATAGTTTTGATTTGTGGGATATGCATGCCCTTAAGACCAGATTCATGGTTGAGAGTTAAGACTAAAAGTCATCGCTGCTTTATGGCCATTTTCATAAGCTATTGCCCATATTTCTGGGTTCCAAGGCGCTTTGCATGGCTCAGAAGACCTGATACATGTTTGAGAGGTATGACCAAAAGTCGCTGCTGCTTATGGTCGCTTTTCATGAGCTATTGCCCACGCTTTGGGTTTTAGGGCGATTTCCATGGCTCGTAAGACCCGATACATGTTTGGGAGTTAGGACCAAAACTCATCGTTGCTGCTTTTATGGCCGCTTTTCATGAGCTATTTCCCACATTTTTGGGTTCCAGGCGATTTGCATGACTCAGAAACCCGATACATGTTTGAGATTTATGACCAAAACTCGCTGGGCCCAAGTTATATGGTCGCTTTCATGAGCTATAGCCCACGCTTTGGGGTTTGAGGGCTTAATTACAATGACAAGAAGACCCAAAACATGTTCATGAAGTTATGACCAAAACTCATCGCTTTGCTTTTATAGCCATTTTCATGAGTTATTGCCCACAGCTTTGGGGGTTTCTGTATGCATTTGCATGGCTTTAGAGACCCGATAATGTTTGAGAGTTAAGACCAAAACTCGTAGTTTTCGCTTTATGGCCGCTTTTCATGAGCTATTGCCCACAATTTTGGGTTCCAAGGCGATTTGCAAGGCTCAGAAGACCCGATACATGTTTGAGAGTTATGACAAAAACTCATCGCTTTGCTGCTTTATGGCCGCTTTTCAAGAGATATTGCCCAAATTTTATGGGTTCTGTGGCGATTCGATCCCTCAGAAGACCCGATACATGTTTTACATTTATGACCAAAACTCATTATTTTCAAGGTTCTATGGTCGCTTTCATGAGCTATAGCCCACAATTTTTGGGTTCATACATTTGTATGGCCCGACTTATACATTATTAAGAGTTAAGACCAAACATTGTCGCTTTTCAGATTTTACTTGACGTGTTCATGAGCTATTTCCTTAGTTTTGAGGTTCCACGGGATTTGCATCACCAGAAGACCCGATACATATTTGAGGGCATGACCAAAACTTGTCGCTTTTGTGTTTTGTGGCCGCTTCATGAGTTAGTTCCCATAGTTTTGGATTTGTGGGATATGCATGCCCTTAAGACCAGATTCATGGTTGAGAGTTAAGACGAAAAGTCATCGCTTTTCGCTTTTATGGCCATTTTCATAAGCTATTGCCCATATTTCTGGGTTCCAAGGCGCTTGCATGGCTCGTAAGACCTGATACATGTTTGAGAGGTATGACCAAAAGTCGCTGCTGCTTATGGTCGCTTTCATGAGCTATTGCCCACGCTTTGGGTTTTAGGGCGATTTCCATGGCTCGTAAGACCCGATACATGTTTGGGAGTTAGGACCAAAACTCATCGCTGCTTTTATGGCTGCTTTCATGAGCTATTTCCCACATTTTTGGGTTCCAGGCGATTTGCATGACTCAGAAACCCGATACATGTTTGAGATTTATGACCAAAACTCGCTGGCCAAGTTATATGGTCGCTTTTCATGAGCTATAGCCCACGCTTTGGGTTTGAGGGCTAATTACAATGACAAGAAGACCCAAAACATGTTCATGAAGTTATGACCAAAACTCATCGCTTTGACCAAAACTCATCGCTGCTTTATAGCCATTTTCATGAGTTATTGCCCACGCTTTGGGGGTTTCTGGCGATTTGCATGGCTTTAGAGACCCGATAAATGTTTGAGAGTTAAGACCAAAACTCGTAGTTTTCGCTTTATGGCCGCTTTTCATGAGCTATTGCCCACAATTTTGGGGTTCCAAGGCATTTGCAAGGCTCAGAAGACCCGATACATGTTTGAGAGTTATGACAAAAACTCATCGCTTTCGCTTTTATGGCCGCTTTTCAAGAGATATTGCCCAAATTTTATGGGTTCCGTGGCATTCGCATCCCTCAGAAGACCCGATACATGTTTTACATTTATGACCAAAACTCATTATTTTCGGTTCTATGGTCGCTTTTCATGAGCTATAGCCCACAATTTTGGGTTCAAGGGCGATTTGTATGGCCCGCCGACCCGATACATTATTAAGAGTTAAGACCAAACAGCTTGTCGCTTTGATTTTACTTGACGTGTTCATGAGCTATTTCCTTAGTTTTGAGGTTCCACGGGATTTGCATCACCCGTAAGACCCGATACATATTTGAGGGCATGACCAAAACTTGTCGCTTTTTGTGTTTTGGCCGCTTCATGAGTTAGTTCCCATAGTTTTGGATTTGTGGGATATGCATGCCCTTAAGACCAGATTCATGGTTGAGAGTTAAGACGAAAAAGTCATCGCTTTCGCTTTATGGCCATTTTCATAAGCTATTGCCCATATTTCTCGGGTTCCAACGCTTGCATGGCTCAGAAGACCTGATACATGTTTGAGAGGTATGACCAAAAAGTCGCTGCTGCTGCTTATGGTCGCTTTTCATGAGCTATTGCCCACGCTTTGGTTTTAGGGCGATTTCCATGGCTCAGAAGACCCGATACATGTTTGGGAGTTAGGACCAAAACTCATCGCTTTCGCTTTTATGGCCGCTTTTCATGAGCTATTTCCCACATTTTTGGGTTCCAGGTGATTTGCATGACTCAGAAACCCGATACATGTTTGAGATTTATGACCAAAACTCGCTGGCCACAAGTTATATGGTCGCTTTCATGAGCTATAGCCCACGCTTTGGGGTTTGAGGGCTAATTACAATGACAAGAAGACCCAAAACATGTTCATGAGTTATGACCAAAAACTCATCGCTTTGTTTTATGGCCGCTTTTAATGAGTTATTGCCCAAAGTTTTGAATACATGTTTGAGAGTTATGACCAAAACTCATCGCTTTTCGTTTTATAGCCATTTTCATGAGTTATTGCCCACAGCTTTGGGGTTTCTGGCGATTTGCATGGCTTTAGAGACCCGATAAATGTTTGAGAGTTAAGACCAAAACTCGTAGTTTTCGCTTTATGGCCGCTTTTCATGAGCTATTGCCCACAATTTTGGGGTTCCAAGGCATTTGCAAGGCTCAGAAGACCCGATACATGTTTGAGAGTTATGACAAAAACTCATCTTTTCGCTGCTTTATGGCCGCTTTTCAAGAGATATTGCCCAAATTTTATGGGTTCCAGGCGATTCGTGATCCCTCGTAAGACCCGATACATGTTTTACATTTATGACCAAAACTCATTATTTTCAGGGTTTCTATGGTCGCTTTTCATGAGCTATAGCCCACAATTTTTGGGTTCATGGGCGATTTGCATGGCCCGTCCGACCCGATACATTATTAAGAGTTAAGACCAAACAGCTTGTCGCTTTTGATTTTACGGACGTGTTCATGAGCTATTTCTTAGTTTTGAGGTTCCACGGATTTGCATCACCCGAAGACCCGATACATATTTGAGGGCATGACCAAAACTTGTCGCTTTTTGTGTTTTGTGGCCGCTTTCATGAGTTAGTTCCCATAGTTTTGGATTTGTGGGATATGCATGCCCTTAAGACCAGATTCATGGTTGAGAGTTAAGACGAAAAAGTCATCGCTTTCGCTTTTATGGCCATTTTCATAAGCTATTGCCCATATTTCGGGTTCCAACGCGCTTGCATGGCTCTGTAAGACCTGATACATGTTTGAGAGGTATGACCAAAAGTCGCTGCTGCTTATGGTCGCTTTTCATGAGCTATTGCCCACAGCTTTGGGTTTAGGGCGATTTCCATGGCTCGTAAGACCCGATACATGTTTGGGAGTTAGGACCAAAACTCATCGCTTGCTGCTTTATGGCCGCTTTTCATGAGCTATTTCCCACATTTTTGGGTTCCAGGGCGATTTGCATGACTCAGAAACCCGATACATGTTTGAGATTTATGACCAAAACTCGCTGGCCAAGTTATATGGTCGCTTTCATGAGCTATAGCCCACGCTTTGGGGTTTGAGGCTTAATTACAATGACAAGAAGACCCAAAACATGTTCATGAAGTTATGACCAAAAACTCATCGCTTTCAAAACTCATCGCTGCTGCTTTTATAGCCATTTTCATGAGTTATTGCCCACAGCTTTGGGGGTTTCTGTATGATTTGCATGGCTTTAGAGACCCGATAAATGTTTGAGAGTTAAGACCAAAACTCGTAGTTTTCGCTTATGGTCGCTTTTCATGAGCTATTGCCCACAATTTTGGGGTTCCAAGGCGATTTGCAAGGCTCAGAAGACCCGATACATGTTTGAGAGTTATGACAAAAACTCATCGCTTTCGCTTTTATGGCCGCTTTTCAAGAGATATTGCCCAAATTTTATGGGTTCCGTGGCATTCGTGATCCCTCGTAAGACCCGATACATGTTTTACATTTATGACCAAAACTCATTATTTTCGCTCTATGGTCGCTTTTCATGAGCTATAGCCCACAATTTTTGGGTTCAAGGGCGATTTGCATGTATGGCCGCGACGATACATTATTAAGAGTTAAGACCAAACATTGTCGCTTTTCGATTTTACGGACGTGTTCATGAGCTATTTCTTAGTTTTGAGGTTCCACGGGATTTGCATCACCCGTAAGACCCGATACATATTTGAGGGCATGACCAAAACTTGTCGCTTTTGTGTTTTGTGGGCTTCATGAGTTAGTTCCCATAGTTTTGGATTTGTGGGGATATGCATGCCCTTAAGACCAGATTCATGGTTGAGAGTTAAGACTTAAAAGTCATCGCTTTCGCTTTTATGGCCATTTTCATAAGCTATTGCCCATATTTCTGGTTCCAAGGCGCTTGCATGGCTCAGAAGACCTGATACATGTTTGAGAGGTATGACCAAAAGTCGCTGCTGCTTATGGTCGCTTTTCATGAGCTATTGCCCACGCTTTTGGGTTTTAGGGCGATTTCCATGGCTCAGAAGACCCGATACATGTTTGGGAGTTAGGACCAAAACTCATCGCTTTCGCTTTTATGGCCGCTTTTCATGAGCTATTTCCCACATTTTTGGGTTCTGTATGATTTGCATGACTCAGAAACCCGATACATGTTTGAGATTTATGACCAAAACTCGCTGGCCAAGTTATATGGTCGCTTTCATGAGCTATAGCCCACAGCTTTGGGGTTTGAGGGCGATTACAATGACAAGAAGACCCAAAACATGTTCATGAAGTTATGACCAAAACTCATCGCTTTCGTGTTTTATGGCCGCTTTTAATGAGTTATTGCCCAAAGTTTTGGAGTTCTAGGGATTTGCATGGCTTGTAAGACTTAATATTTGAGAGTTACAACCAAAAATTGTTTTTCAGATTTTACGGCCGCTTTCATTAGCTATTACCCATTTTTTATGCTCTACTTGAGATTTACAACGATCAGAAGACCCAATACATGTTTGAGAGTTATGACCAAAACTCATCGCTTTCGCTTTTATAGCCATTTTCATGAGTTATTGCCCACGCTTTTGGGGGTTTCGTATGATTTGCATGGCTTTAGAGACCCGATAAATGTTTGAGAGTTAAGACCAAAACTCGTAGTTTTCGCTTTATGGCCGCTTTCATGAGCTATTGCCCACAATTTTGGGGTTCCAAGGCGATTTGCAAGGCTCAGAAGACCCGATACATGTTTGAGAGTTATGACAAAAACTCATCGTTTCAGGCTTTTATGGCCGCTTTTCAAGAGATATTGCCCAAATTTTATGGGTTCCGTGGCATTCGCATCCCTCAGAAGACCCGACATGTTTTACATTTATGACCAAAACTCATTATTTTCAAGCTCTATGGTCGCTTTTCATGAGCTATAGCCCACAATTTTGGGTTCATGGGCGATTTGTATGGCCCGCCGACCCGATACATTATTAAGAGTTAAGACCAAACAGCTTGTCGCTTTCGTGATTTTACTTGGACGTGTTCATGAGCTATTTCTTAGTTTTGAGGTTCCACGGGATTTGCATCACCAGAAGACCCGATACATATTTGAGGGCATGACCAAAAACTTGTCGCTTTTGTGTTTTGTGGCCGCTTCATGAGTTAGTTCCCATAGTTTTGGATTTGTGGGGATATGCATGCCCTTAAGACCAGATTCATGGTTGAGAGTTAAGACGAAAAAGTCATCGCTTTCGCTTTTATGGCCATTTTCATAAGCTATTGCCCATATTTCGGGTTCCAAGGCTTTGCATGGCTCAGAAGACCTGATACATGTTTGAGAGGTATGACCAAAAGTCGCTGCTTTCGCTTATGGTCGCTTTTCATGAGCTATTGCCCACGCTTTTGGTTTTAGGGATTTCCATGGCTCGTAAGACCCGATACATGTTTGGGAGTTAGGACCAAAAACTCATCGCTTTCGCTTTATATGGCTTTCATGAGCTATTTCCCACATTTTTGGGTTCCAGGCGATTTGCATGACTCAGAAACCCGATACATGTTTGAGATTTATGACCAAAACTCGCTGGCCACAAGTATATGGTCGCTTTCATGAGCTATAGCCCACAGCTTTTGGGGTTTGAGGGCTAATTACAATGACAAGAAGACCCAAAACATGTTCATGAGTTATGACCAAAAACTCATCGCTTTCGTGTTTTATGGCCGCTTTTAATGAGTTATTGCCCAAAGTTTTGAGTTCTAGGAATATTTGAGAGTTACAACCAAAAATTGTTTTTCGATTTTACTGCTTTTCATTAGCTATTACCCAGTTTTATGCTCTACTTGAGATTAAGACCCAATACATGTTTGAGAGTTATGACCAAAACTCATCGCTTTCGCTTTTATAGCCATTTTCATGAGTTATTGCCCACGCTTTGGGGGTTTCTGTATGCATTTGCATGGCTTTAGAGACCCGATAAATGTTTGAGAGTTAAGACCAAAACTCGTAGTTTTCGCTGCTTATGGCCGCTTTTCATGAGCTATTGCCCACAATTTTGGGGTTCCAAGGCGATTTGCAAGGCTCGTAAGACCCGATACATGTTTGAGAGTTATGACAAAAACTCATCGCTTTCGCTTTTATGGCCGCTTTTCAAGAGATATTGCCCAAATTTTATGGGTTCCGTGGCGATTCGCATCCCTCAGAAGACCCGATACATGTTTTACATTTATGACCAAAACTCATTATTTTCAAGGTTCTATGGTCGCTTTTCATGAGCTATAGCCCACAATTTTGGGTTCAAGGGCGATTTGCATGGCCCGTTAATTCGTATACATTATTAAGAGTTAAGACCAAACAGCTTGTCGCTTTGATTTTACTGGACGTGTTCATGAGCTATTTCCTTAGTTTTGAGGTTCCACGGATTTGCATCACCCGTAAGACCCGATACATATTTGAGGGCATGACCAAAACTTGTCGCTTTTGTGTTTTGTGGCCGCTTTCATGAGTTAGTTCCCATAGTTTTGGATTTGTGGGGATATGCATGCCCTTAAGACCAGATTCATGGTTGAGAGTTAAGACTTAAAAGTCATCGCTTTCGCTTTATGGCCATTTTCATAAGCTATTGCCCATATTTCTCGGTTCCAAGGCTTTGCATGGCTCGTAAGACCTGATACATGTTTGAGAGGTATGACCAAAAAGTCGCTGCTGCTTATGGTCGCTTTTCATGAGCTATTGCCCACGCTTTGGGTTTTAGGGCGATTTCCATGGCTCAGAAGACCCGATACATGTTTGGGAGTTAGGACCAAAACTCATCGCTTTCGCTTTTATGGCCGCTTTTCATGAGCTATTTCCCACATTTTTGGGTTCCAGGGCGATTTGCATGACTCAGAAACCCGATACATGTTTGAGATTTATGACCAAAACTCGCTGGCCATTATATGGTCGTTTCATGAGCTATAGCCCACGCTTTGGGGTTTGAGGGCTTAATTACAATGACAAGAAGACCCAAAACATGTTCATGAAGTTATGACCAAAAACTCATCGCTTTCGTGTTTTTATGGCCGCTTTTAATGAGTTATTGCCCAAAGTTTTGAGTTCTAGGGATTAATATTTGAGAGTTACAACCAAAAAATTGTTTTTCGTGATTTTACGCTTTCATTAGCTATTACAGATTTACAACGAATCGAAGACCCAATACATGTTTGAGAGTTATGACCAAAACTCATCGCTTTCGCTTTTATAGCCATTTTCATGAGTTATTGCCCACGCTTTGGGGGGTTTCTGGGCATTTGCATGGCTTTAGAGACCCGATAAATGTTTGAGAGTTAAGACCAAAACTCGTAGTTTTCGCTTTATGGCCGCTTTTCATGAGCTATTACCCACAATTTTGGGGTTCCAAGGCGATTTGCAAGGCTCGTAAGACCCGATACATGTTTGAGAGTTATGACAAAAACTCATCGCTGCTGCTTTTATGGCCGCTTTTCAAGAGATATTGCCCAAATTTTATGGGTTCCAGTGGCGATTCGTGATCCCTCAGAAGACCCGATACATGTTTTACATTTATGACCAAAACTCATTATTTTCGCTGTTTATGGTCGCTTTTCATGAGCTATAGCCCACAATTTTTGGGTTCATAGGGCATTTGTATGGCCCAGACCCGATACATTATTAAGAGTTAAGACCAAACATTGTCGCTTTCAGATTTTACGGACGTGTTCATGAGCTATTTCCTTAGTTTTGAGGTTCCACGGGATTTGCATCACCCGTAAGACCCGATACATATTTGAGGGCATGACCAAAACTTGTCGCTTTTGTGTTTTGTGGCCGCTTCATGAGTTAGTTCCCATAGTTTTGGATTTGTGGGGATATGCATGCCCTTAAGACCAGATTCATGGTTGAGAGTTAAGACGAAAAGTCATCGCTTTCGCTTTTATGGCCATTTTCATAAGCTATTGCCCATATTTCTGGGTTCCAAGGCGCTTTGCATGGCTCAGAAGACCTGATACATGTTTGAGAGGTATGACCAAAAGTCGCTGCTGCTTATGGTCGCTTTTCATGAGCTATTGCCCACGCTTTGGGTTTTAGGGCGATTTCCATGGCTCGTAAGACCCGATACATGTTTGGGAGTTAGGACCAAAACTCATCGCTTTCGCTTTTATGGCCGCTTTCATGAGCTATTTCCCACATTTTTGGGTTCCAGGCGATTTGCATGACTCAGAAACCCGATACATGTTTGAGATTTATGACCAAAACTCGCTGGCGCTTATATGGTCGCTTTCATGAGCTATAGCCCACGCTTTTGGGGTTTGAGGGCTAATTACAATGACAAGAAGACCCAAAACATGTTCATGAGTTATGACCAAAAACTCATCGCTTTCGTGTTTTATGGCTTTTAATGAGTTATTGCCCAAAGTTTTGAGTTCTAGGGATTTGCATGGCTTGTAAGATTTAATATTTGAGAGTTACAACCAAAAAATTGTTTTTCGTGATTTTACGGCGCTTCATTAGCTATTACCCACGAGATTTACAACGATCGTAAGACCCAATACATGTTTGAGAGTTATGACCAAAAACTCATCGCTGCTGCTTTTATAGCCATTTTCATGAGTTATTGCCCACGCTTTTGGGGGTTTCTGTATGATTTGCATGGCTTTAGAGACCCGATAAATGTTTGAGAGTTAAGACCAAAACTCGTAGTTTTCGCTTTATGGCCGCTTTTCATGAGCTATTGCCCACAATTTTGGGGTTTCCAAGGCGATTTGCAAGGCTCAGAAGACCCGATACATGTTTGAGAGTTATGACAAAAACTCATCGCTTTCGGCTTTTATGGCCGCTTTCAAGAGATATTGCCCAAATTTTATGGGTTCCAGTATTCGTGATCCCTCAGAAGACCCGATACATGTTTTACATTTATGACCAAAACTCATTATTTTCGCTCTATGGTCGCTTTTCATGAGCTATAGCCCACAATTTTTGGGTTCATGGGCGATTTGTATGGCCCGTCAGACCCGATACATTATTAAGAGTTAAGACCAAACATTGTCGTTTTCGATTTTACTGACGTGTTCATGAGCTATTTCTTAGTTTTGAGGTTCCACGGGATTTGCATCACCAGAAGACCCGATACATATTTGAGGGCATGACCAAAACTTGTCGCTTTTTGTGTTTTGTGGCCGCTTTCATGAGTTAGTTCCCATAGTTTTGGATTTCTGGGGATATGCATGCCCTTAAGACCAGATTCATGGTTGAGAGTTAAGACGAAAAAGTCATCGCTTTCGCTTTATGGCCATTTTCATAAGCTATTGCCCATATTTCGGGTTCCAAGGCGCTTGCATGCATGGCTCGTAAGACCCGATACATGTTTGAGAGGTATGACCAAAAAGTCGCTGCTGCTTATGGTCGCTTTTCATGAGCTATTGCCCACGCTTTTGGGTTTTAGGGCGATTTCCATGGCTCGTAAGACCCGATACATGTTTGGGAGTTAGGACCAAAACTCATCGCTGCTTTTATGGCCGCTTTCATGAGCTATTTCCCACATTTTTGGGTTCCAGGGCGATTTGCATGACTCAGAAACCCGATACATGTTTGAGATTTATGACCAAAACTCGCTGGCCAAGTTATATGGTCGCTTTCATGAGCTATAGCCCACGCTTTGGGGTTTGAGGGCTTAATTACAATGACAAGAAGACCCAAAACATGTTCATGAAGTTATGACCAAAACTCATCGCTTTGTTTTATGGCCGCTTTTAATGAGTTATTGCCCAAAGTTTTGGAGTTCTAGGGATTTGCATGGCTTGTAAGATTTAATATTTGAGAGTTACAACCAAAAATTGTTTTTTCGATTTTACTGCTTTTCATTAGCTATTACCCGAGATTTACAACGACAGAAGACCCAATACATGTTTGAGAGTTATGACCAAAACTCATCGCTTTCTGCTTTATAGCCATTTTCATGAGTTATTGCCCACGCTTTGGGGGTTTCTATGCGATTTGCATGGCTTTAGAGACCCGATAAATGTTTGAGAGTTAAGACCAAAACTCGTAGTTTTCGCTTTATGGTCGCTTTTCATGAGCTATTGCCCACAATTTTGGGGTTCCAAGGATTTGCAAGGCTCAGAAGACCCGATACATGTTTGAGAGTTATGACAAAAACTCATCGCTTTCGCTTTTATGGCCGCTTTTCAAGAGATATTGCCCAAATTTTATGGGTTCCGTGGCGATTCGTGATCCCTCGTAAGACCCGATACATGTTTTACATTTATGACCAAAACTCATTATTTTCGGTTTCTATGGTCGCTTTTCATGAGCTATAGCCCACAATTTTGGGTTCATAGGCGATTTGTATGGCCCGGCCGTATACATTATTAAGAGTTAAGACCAAACAGCTTGTCGCTTTCGTGATTTTACTTGACGTGTTCATGAGCTATTTCCTTAGTTTTGAGGTTCCACGGGATTTGCATCACCAGAAGACCCGATACATATTTGAGGGCATGACCAAAACTTGTCGCTTTTGTGTTTTGTGGCCGCTTTCATGAGTTAGTTCCCATAGTTTTGATTTTGTGGGGATATGCATGCCCTTAAGACCAGATTCATGGTTGAGAGTTAAGACGAAAAGTCATCGTTTCTGCTTTTATGGCCATTTTCATAAGCTATTGCCCATATTTCTGGGTTCCAAGGCGCTTGCATGGCTCAGAAGACCTGATACATGTTTGAGAGGTATGACCAAAAAGTCGCTGCTGCTTATGGTCGCTTTTCATGAGCTATTGCCCACAGCTTTGGGTTTTAGGGCGATTTCCATGGCTCGTAGAAGACCCGATACATGTTTGGGAGTTAGGACCAAAACTCATCGCTTTCGCTTTTATGGCCGCTTTCATGAGCTATTTCCCACATTTTTGGGTTCCAGGCGATTTGCATGACTCAGAAACCCGATACATGTTTGAGATTTATGACCAAAACTCGCTGGCCAAGCTATATGGTCGCTTTCATGAGCTATAGCCCACGCTTTGGGGTTTGAGGGCTAATTACAATGACAAGAAGACCCAAAACATGTTCATGAAGTTATGACCAAAACTCATCGCTTTCGTGTTTTATGGCCGCTTTTAATGAGTTATTGCCCAAAGTTTTGAGTTCTAGGATTTGCATGGCTTGTAAGATTTAATATTTGAGAGTTACAACCAAAAATTGTTTTTCGATTTTACGGCCGCTTTCATTAGCTATTACCCACGCTTCTCACGGAGATTTACAACGATCAGAAGACCCAATACATGTTTGAGAGTTATGACCAAAAACTCATCGCTTTACGCTTTTATAGCCATTTTCATGAGTTATTGCCCACGCTTTGGGGTTTCTATGGCATTTGCATGGCTTTAGAGACCCGATAATGTTTGAGAGTTAAGACCAAAACTCGTAGTTTTCGCTTATGGTCGCTTTTCATGAGCTATTGCCCAATTTTGGGGTTCCAAGGCGATTTGCAAGGCTCGTAAGACCCGATACATGTTTGAGAGTTATGACAAAAACTCATCGCTTTCGCTGCTTTTATGGCCGCTTTTCAAGAGATATTGCCCAAATTTTATGGGTTCCGATTCGTGATCCCTCGTAAGACCCGATACATGTTTTGCATTTATGACCAAAAACTTATTATTTTCGCGTTCTATGGTCGTTTTCATGAGCTATAGCCCACAATTTTTGGGTTCAAGGGCGATTTGCATGGCCCGTCAGACCCGATACATTATTAAGAGTTAAGACCAAACAGTTGTCGTTTTCGCATCTTACGAACGTGTTTATGAGCTATTTCCCTTGGTTTTGAGGTTCCACGGGGATTTGCATCACCCGTAAGACCCGATACATATTTGAGGGCATGACCAAAAACTTGTCGTTTTTGTGTTTTGTGGCCATTTCATGAGTTAGTTCCCATAGTTTTGGATTTCCAGGGGGATATGCATGCCCTTAAGACCAGATTCATGGTTGAGAGTTAAGACGAAAAAGTCATCGTTGCTGCTTTATGGCCATTTTCATAAGCTATTGCCCATATTTCTGGGTTCCAAGGCTTGCATGGCTCGTAAGACCTGATACATGTTTGAGAGGTATGACCAAAAGTCGCTGCTGCTTATGGTCGCTTTTCATGAGCTATTGCCCACGCTTTGGGTTTTAGGGCGATTTCCATGGCTCGTAAGACCCGATACATGTTTGGGAGTTAGGACCAAAACTCATCGTTGCTGCTTTTATGGCCGCTTTTCATGAGCTATTTCCCACATTTTTGGGTTCCAGGGCGATTTGCATGACTCAGAAACCCGATACATGTTTGAGATTTATGACCAAAACTCGCTGGCCAAGTTATATGGTCGCTTTTCATGAGCTATAGCCCACGCTTTTGGGGTTTGAGGGCTAATTACAATGACAAGAAGACCCAAAACATGTTCATGAAGTTATGACCAAAAACTCATCGCTTTCGTGTTTTATGGCCGCTTTTAATGAGTTATTGCCCAAAGTTTTGGAGTTCTAGGGATTTGCATGGCTTGTAAGATTTAATATTTGAGAGTTACAACCAAAAAATTGTTTTTCGTGATTTTACGGCCGCTTTCATTAGCTATTACCCACGCTTTTGCTTCTACTTGAGATTTACAACGATCGAAGACCCAATACATGTTTGAGAGTTATGACCAAAACTCATCGCTTTTGCTTTATAGCCATTTTCATGAGTTATTGCCCACGCTTTGGGGTTTCTGTACATTTGCATGGCTTTAGAGACCCGATAAATGTTTGAGAGTTAAGACCAAAACTCGTAGTTTTCGCTTATGGCCGCTTTTCATGAGCTATTGCCCACAATTTTGGGGTTCCAAGGCGATTTGCAAGGCTCAGAAGACCCGATACATGTTTGAGAGTTATGACAAAAACTCATCGCTGCTTTTTTATGGCGCTTTTCAAGAGATATTGCCCAAATTTTATGGGTTCCAGTGCGATTCGTGATCCCTCAGAAGACCCGATACATGTTTTACATTTATGACCAAAACTCATTATTTTCAAGCTTTATGGTCGCTTTTCATGAGCTATAGCCCACAATTTTTGGGTTCAAGGGCGATTTGTATGGCCTGGCCGACCCGATACATTATTAAGAGTTAAGACCAAACATTGTCGCTTTCGTGATTTTACTGACGTGTTCATGAGCTATTTCCTTAGTTTTGAGGTTCCACGGGATTTGCATCACCCGTAAGACCCGATACATATTTGAGGGCATGACCAAAACTTGTCGCTTTTGTGTTTTGTGGCCGCTTCATGAGTTAGTTCCCATAGTTTTGATTTGTGGGGATATGCATGCCCTTAAGACCAGATTCATGGTTGAGAGTTAAGACGAAAAGTCATCGCTTTGCTTTATGGCCATTTTCATAAGCTATTGCCCATATTTCGGGTTCCAAGGCTTGCATGGCTCGTAAGACCTGATACATGTTTGAGAGGTATGACCAAAAGTCGCTGCTGCTTATGGTCGCTTTTCATGAGCTATTGCCCACGCTTTGGGTTTTAGGGCGATTTCCATGGCTCAGAAGACCCGATACATGTTTGGGAGTTAGGACCAAAACTCATCGCTTTCGCTTTTATGGCCGCTTTTCATGAGCTATTTCCCACATTTTTGGGTTCCAGGCGATTTGCATGACTCAGAAACCCGATACATGTTTGAGATTTATGACCAAAACTCGCTGGCCAAGTTATATGGTCGCTTTCATGAGCTATAGCCCACGCTTTGGGGTTTGAGGGCTTAATTACAATGACAAGAAGACCCAAAACATGTTCATGAAGTTATGACCAAAACTCATCGCTTTTGTTTTATGGCCGCTTTTAATGAGTTATTGCCCAAAGTTTTGGAGTTCTAGGGATTTGCATGGCTTGTAAGATTTAATATTTGAGAGTTACAACCAAAAATTGTTTTATTTTACGGCCGCTTTCATTAGCTATTACCCACTATGTCTACTTGAGATTTACAACGATCGTAAGACCCAATACATGTTTGAGAGTTATGACCAAAACTCATCGCTTTCGCTTTTATAGCCATTTTCATGAGTTATTGCCCACGCTTTTGGGGGTTCTGTGGCGATTTGCATGGCTTTAGAGACCCGATAAATGTTTGAGAGTTAAGACCAAAACTCGTAGTTTTCGCTATATGGCCGCTTTTCATGAGCTATTGCCCACAATTTTGGGGTTCCAAGGCGATTTGCAAGGCTCAGAAGACCCGATACATGTTTGAGAGTTATGACAAAAACTCATCGCTTTCGCTTTTATGGCCGCTTTTCAAGAGATATTGCCCAAATTTTATGGGTTCCGTATGATTCGCATCCCTCAGAAGACCCGATACATGTTTTACATTTATGACCAAAACTCATTATTTTCAAGGTTCTATGGTCGCTTTTCATGAGCTATAGCCCACAATTTTGGGTTCAAGGGCGATTTGCATGGTCTGGCCGACCCGATACATTATTAAGAGTTAAGACCAAACAGCTTGTCGCTTTTCAGATTTTACTGACGTGTTCATGAGCTATTTCCTTAGTTTTGAGGTTCCACGGGATTTGCATCACCCGTAAGACCCGATACATATTTGAGGGCATGACCAAAACTTGTCGCTTTTGTGTTTTGTGGCCGCTTCATGAGTTAGTTCCCATAGTTTTGGATTTGTGGGGATATGCATGCCCTTAAGACCAGATTCATGGTTGAGAGTTAAGACGAAAAGTCATCGCTTTCGCTTTTATGGCCATTTTCATAAGCTATTGCCCATATTTCTGGGTTCCAATGCTTGCATGGCTCGTAAGACCTGATACATGTTTGAGAGGTATGACCAAAAAGTCGCTGCTGCTTATGGTCGCTTTTCATGAGCTATTGCCCACGCTTTGGGTTTTAGGGCGATTTCCATGGCTCAGAAGACCCGATACATGTTTGGGAGTTAGGACCAAAACTCATCGCTGCTGCTTTATGGCCGCTTTTCATGAGCTATTTCCCACATTTTTGGGTTCCAGGGCGATTTGCATGACTCAGAAACCCGATACATGTTTGAGATTTATGACCAAAAACTCGCTGGCCAAGTTATATGGTCGCTTTTCATGAGCTATAGCCCACGCTTTGGGGTTTGAGGCTTAATTACAATGACAAGAAGACCCAAAACATGTTCATGAAGTTATGACCAAAACTCATCGCTTTCGTTTTTTATGGCCGCTTTTAATGAGTTATTGCCCAAAGTTTTGGAGTTCTAGGGATTTGCATGGCTTGTAAGATTTAATATTTGAGAGTTACAACCAAAAATTGTTTTTCGATTTTACCTGCTTTCATTAGCTATTACCCACAGTTTTGCTCTACTGAGATTTACAACGATCGTAAGACCCAATACATGTTTGAGAGTTATGACCAAAACTCATCGCTTACGCTTTTTATAGCCATTTTCATGAGTTATTGCCCACGCTTTTGGGGGTTTCTGTATGATTTGCATGGCTTTAGAGACCCGATAAATGTTTGAGAGTTAAGACCAAAACTCGTAGTTTTCGCTTATGGCCGCTTTTCATGAGCTATTGCCCACAATTTTGGGGTTCCAAGGCGATTTGCAAGGCTCGTAAGACCCGATACATGTTTGAGAGTTATGACAAAAACTCATCGCTTTCGCTGCTTTATGGCCGCTTTTCAAGAGATATTGCCCAAATTTTATGGGTTCTGTATTCGTGATCCCTCGTAAGACCCGATACATGTTTTACATTTATGACCAAAACTCATTATTTTCGCTCTATGGTCGCTTTTCATGAGCTATAGCCCACAATTTTGGGTTCATAGGGCGATTTGCATGGCCCGACCCGATACATTATTAAGAGTTAAGACCAAACAGTTGTCGCTTTTCAGATTTTACTGGACGTGTTCATGAGCTATTTCCTTAGTTTTGAGGTTCCACGGGATTTGCATCACCAGAAGACCCGATACATATTTGAGGGCATGACCAAAAACTTGTCGCTTTTTGTGTTTTGTGGCCGCTTCATGAGTTAGTTCCCATAGTTTTGGATTTGTGGGATATGCATGCCCTTAAGACCAGATTCATGGTTGAGAGTTAAGACGAAAAAGTCATCGCTTTCGCTTTTATGGCCATTTTCATAAGCTATTGCCCATATTTCTGGGTTCCAACGCTGCTTGCATGGCTCAGAAGACCTGATACATGTTTGAGAGGTATGACCAAAAGTCGCTGCTGCTTATGGTCGCTTTTCATGAGCTATTGCCCACGCTTTTGGGTTTTAGGGCGATTTCCATGGCTCAGAAGACCCGATACATGTTTGGGAGTTAGGACCAAAACTCATCGCTTTCGCTTTTATGGCCGCTTTCATGAGCTATTTCCCACATTTTTGGGTTCCAGGCGATTTGCATGACTCAGAAACCCGATACATGTTTGAGATTTATGACCAAAACTCGCTGGCCACAAGTATATGGTCGCTTTCATGAGCTATAGCCCACGCTTTTGGGGTTTGAGGGCTTAATTACAATGACAAGAAGACCCAAAACATGTTCATGAAGTTATGACCAAAACTCATCGCTTTCGTGTTTTATGGCCGCTTTTAATGAGTTATTGCCCAAAGTTTTGGAGTTCTAGGGATTTGCATGGCTTGTAAGATTTAATATTTGAGAGTTACAACCAAAAATTGTTTTTCGTGATTTTACGGCCGCTTTCATTAGCTATTACCCACTTTATGTCTACTTGAGATTTACAACGATCGTAAGACCCAATACATGTTTGAGAGTTATGACCAAAACTCATCGCTTTCATGCTTTATAGCCATTTTCATGAGTTATTGCCCACGCTTTGGGGGTTTCTGTATGATTTGCATGGCTTTAGAGACCCGATAAATGTTTGAGAGTTAAGACCAAAACTCGTAGTTTTCGCTTATGGCCGCTTTTCATGAGCTATTGCCCACAATTTTGGGGTTCCAAGGCGATTTGCAAGGCTCAGAAGACCCGATACATGTTTGAGAGTTATGACAAAAACTCATCGCTGCTGCTTTTATGGCCGCTTTTCAAGAGATATTGCCCAAATTTTATGGGTTCCGTGGCGATTCGTGATCCCTCAGAAGACCCGATACATGTTTTACATTTATGACCAAAACTCATTATTTTCAAGGTTCTATGGTCGCTTTTCATGAGCTATAGCCCACAATTTTTGGGTTCAAGGGCGATTTGCATGGCTGGCCGATTCGATACATTATTAAGAGTTAAGACCAAACAGCTTGTCGCTTTTGATTTTACTGGACGTGTTCATGAGCTATTTCCTTAGTTTTGAGGTTCCACGGGATTTGCATCACCAGAAGACCCGATACATATTTGAGGGCATGACCAAAAACTTGTCGCTTTTGTGTTTTGTGGCCGCTTCATGAGTTAGTTCCCATAGTTTTGGATTTGTGGGGATATGCATGCCCTTAAGACCAGATTCATGGTTGAGAGTTAAGACGAAAAGTCATCGCTTGCTGCTTTTATGGCCATTTTCATAAGCTATTGCCCATATTTCTGGGTTCCAACGCTGCTTGCATGGCTCAGAAGACCCGATACATGTTTGAGAGGTATGACCAAAAAGTCGCTGCTTTCGCTTATGGTCGCTTTTCATGAGCTATTGCCCAGCTTTGGGTTTTAGGGCGATTTCCATGGCTCAGAAGACCCGATACATGTTTGGGAGTTAGGACCAAAACTCATCGCTTTTGCTTTTATGGCCGCTTTTCATGAGCTATTTCCCACATTTTTGGGTTCCAGGCGATTTGCATGACTCAGAAAACCCGATACATGTTTGAGATTTATGACCAAAACTCGCTGGCCAAGTTATATGGTCGCTTTCATGAGCTATAGCCCACGCTTTGGGGTTTGAGGGCTAATTACAATGACAAGAAGACCCAAAACATGTTCATGAAGTTATGACCAAAAACTCATCGCTTTCGTGTTTTATGGCCGCTTTTAATGAGTTATTGCCCAAAGTTTTGGAGTTCTAGGGATTTGCATGGCTTGTAAGATTTAATATTTGAGAGTTACAACCAAAAATTGTTTTATTAGCTATTACCCACTTTTTATGCTCTACTTGAGATTTACAACGATCGTAAGACCCAATACATGTTTGAGAGTTATGACCAAAACTCATCGCTTTCGCTTTTATAGCCATTTTCATGAGTTATTGCCCACGCTTTGGGGGTTTCTGTATGATTTGCATGGCTTTAGAGACCCGATAAATGTTTGAGAGTTAAGACCAAAACTCGTAGTTTTCGCTTATGGCCGCTTTTCATGAGCTATTGCCCACAATTTTGGGGTTCCAAGGCGATTTGCAAGGCTCAGAAGACCCGATACATGTTTGAGAGTTATGACAAAAACTCATCGCTTGCTGCTTTATGGCCGCTTTTCAAGAGATATTGCCCAAATTTTATGGGTTCCGTGGCGATTCGTGATCCCTCAGAAGACCCGATACATGTTTTACATTTATGACCAAAACTCATTATTTTCGGTTTCTATGGTCGCTTTTCATGAGCTATAGCCCACAATTTTTGGGTTCATAGGGCGATTTGCATGGCCCGACCCGATACATTATTAAGAGTTAAGACCAAACAGCTTGTCGCTTTGATTTTACTGGACGTGTTCATGAGCTATTTCCTTAGTTTTGAGGTTCCACGGGATTTGCATCACCCGTAAGACCCGATACATATTTGAGGGCATGACCAAAACTTGTCGCTTTTGTGTTTTGTGGCCGCTTCATGAGTTAGTTCCCATAGTTTTGGATTTCGGGGATATGCATGCCCTTAAGACCAGATTCATGGTTGAGAGTTAAGACGAAAAGTCATCGCTTTCGCTTTTATGGCCATTTTCATAAGCTATTGCCCATATTTCTGGGTTCCAAGGCGCTTTGCATGGCTCAGAAGACCTGATACATGTTTGAGAGGTATGACCAAAAAGTCGCTGCTGCTTATGGTCGCTTTTCATGAGCTATTGCCCACGCTTTGGGTTTTAGGGCGATTTCCATGGCTCAGAAGACCCGATACATGTTTGGGAGTTAGGACCAAAACTCATCGCTGCTTTTATGGCCGCTTTCATGAGCTATTTCCCACATTTTTGGGTTCCAGGCGATTTGCATGACTCAGAAACCCGATACATGTTTGAGATTTATGACCAAAACTCGCTGGGCCCAAGTTATATGGTCGCTTTTCATGAGCTATAGCCCACAGCTTTGGGGTTTGAGGGCTTAATTACAATGACAAGAAGACCCAAAACATGTTCATGAAGTTATGACCAAAACTCATCGCTTTCGTTTTATGGCCGCTTTTAATGAGTTATTGCCCAAAGTTTTGGAGTTCTAGGGATTTGCATGGCTTGTAAGATTTAATATTTGAGAGTTACAACCAAAAATTGTTTTTCGTGATTTTACGGCCGCTTTCATTAGCTATTACCCACAGTTTTGAGATTTACAACGATCAGAAGACCCAATACATGTTTGAGAGTTATGACCAAAAACTCATCGCTTCGCTTTTTATAGCCATTTTCATGAGTTATTGCCCACGCTTTGGGGTTTTGTATGCATTTGCATGGCTTTAGAGACCCGATAAATGTTTGAGAGTTAAGACCAAAACTCGTAGTTTTCGCTTATGGCCGCTTTTCATGAGCTATTGCCCACAATTTTGGGGTTCCAAGGCGATTTGCAAGGCTCAGAAGACCCGATACATGTTTGAGAGTTATGACAAAAACTCATCGCTTTCGCTTTTATGGCCGCTTTTCAAGAGATATTGCCCAAATTTTATGGGTTCCAGGCGATTCGTGATCCCTCAGAAGACCCGATACATGTTTTACATTTATGACCAAAACTCATTATTTTCAAGCTTTATGGTCGCTTTTCATGAGCTATAGCCCACAATTTTGGGTTCATAGGGCGATTTGTATGGCCCGTAAGACCGATACATTATTAAGAGTTAAGACCAAACAGCTTGTCGCTTTTGATTTTACTGGACGTGTTCATGAGCTATTTCCTTAGTTTTGAGGTTCCACGGGATTTGCATCACCCGTAAGACCCGATACATATTTGAGGGCATGACCAAAACTTGTCGCTTTTGTGTTTTGTGGCCGCTTTCATGAGTTAGTTCCCATAGTTTTGGATTTGTGGGATATGCATGCCCTTAAGACCAGATTCATGGTTGAGAGTTAAGACTAAAAAGTCATCGCTGCTGCTTTATGGCCATTTTCATAAGCTATTGCCCATATTTCTGGGTTCCAAGGCGCTTGCATGGCTCAGAAGACCTGATACATGTTTGAGAGGTATGACCAAAAGTCGCTGCTGCTTATGGTCGCTTTTCATGAGCTATTGCCCACGCTTTTGGGGTTTTAGGGCGATTTCCATGGCTCAGAAGACCCGATACATGTTTGGGAGTTAGGACCAAAACTCATCGCTTTCGCTTTTATGGCCGCTTTTCATGAGCTATTTCCCACATTTTTGGGTTCCAGGGCGATTTGCATGACTCAGAAACCCGATACATGTTTGAGATTTATGACCAAAACTCGCTGGGCCAAGTTATATGGTCGCTTTCATGAGCTATAGCCCACGCTTTTGGGGTTTGAGGGCTTAATTACAATGACAAGAAGACCCAAAACATGTTCATGAAGTTATGACCAAAACTCATCGCTTTCGTGTTTTATGGCCGCTTTTAATGAGTTATTGCCCAAAGTTTTGGAGTTCTAGGATTTGCATGGCTTGTAAGATTTAATATTTGAGAGTTACAACCAAAAATTGTTTTTCGATTTTACGGCCGCTTCATTAGCTATTACCCACAGTTTTGCTTCTACTGAGATTTACAACGATCCGAAGACCCAATACATGTTTGAGAGTTATGACCAAAACTCATCGCTTTTCATGCTTTATAGCCATTTTCATGAGTTATTGCCCACGCTTTGGGGGTTTCTGTGGCATTTGCATGGCTTTAGAGACCCGATAAATGTTTGAGAGTTAAGACCAAAACTCGTAGTTTTCGCTGCTTATGGCCGCTTTTCATGAGCTATTGCCCACAATTTTGGGGTTCCAAGGCGATTTGCAAGGCTCGTAAGACCCGATACATGTTTGAGAGTTATGACAAAAACTCATCGCTTTCGCTTTATGGCCGCTTTTCAAGAGATATTGCCCAAATTTTATGGGTTCCAGGCGATTCGTGATCCCTCAGAAGACCCGATACATGTTTTACATTTATGACCAAAACTCATTATTTTCGCTCTATGGTCGCTTTTCATGAGCTATAGCCCACAATTTTTGGGTTCATAGGGCGATTTGTATGGCCCGTCAGACCATTACATTATTAAGAGTTAAGACCAAACAGCTTGTCGCTTTTCAGATTTTACTGGACGTGTTCATGAGCTATTTCCTTAGTTTTGAGGTTCCACGGGATTTGCATCACCCGTAAGACCCGATACATATTTGAGGGCATGACCAAAACTTGTCGCTTTTTGTGTTTTGTGGCCGCTTTCATGAGTTAGTTCCCATAGTTTTGATTTGTGGGGATATGCATGCCCTTAAGACCAGATTCATGGTTGAGAGTTAAGACGAAAAAGTCATCGCTTTCGCTTTTATGGCCATTTTCATAAGCTATTGCCCATATTTCTGGGTTCCAAGGCGCTTGCATGGCTCGTAAGACCTGATACATGTTTGAGAGGTATGACCAAAAGTCGCTGCTTTCGCTTATGGTCGCTTTTCATGAGCTATTGCCCACGCTTTTGGGGTTTTAGGGCGATTTCCATGGCTCAGAAGACCCGATACATGTTTGGGAGTTAGGACCAAAACTCATCGCTGCTTTTATGGCCGCTTTCATGAGCTATTTCCCACATTTTTGGGTTCCAGGCGATTTGCATGACTCAGAAACCCGATACATGTTTGAGATTTATGACCAAAACTCGCTGGCCAAGTTATATGGTCGCTTTCATGAGCTATAGCCCACAGCTTTGGGGTTTGAGGGCTTAATTACAATGACAAGAAGACCCAAAACATGTTCGCGAGAGTTATGCCTAAAAACTCGTCGTTTTCGTGTTTTATGGTCATTTTCATGAGTTATTGCCCACAGTTTTTGGGTTTCAGCCGGATTTGCATGGCTTTAGAGACCCGATAAATGTTTGAGAGTTAAGACCAAAAACTCGTAGTTTTCGCGTTTATGGCCGTTTTCATGAGCTATTGCCCACAATTTTGGGGTTCCAAGGCGATTTGCAAGGCTCAGAAGACCCGATACATGTTTGAGAGTTATGACAAAAACTCATCGCTTTCGCTTTATGGCCGCTTTTCAAGAGATATTGCCCAAATTTTATGGGTTCCGTATGATTCAGATCCCTCAGAAGACCCGATACATGTTTTACATTTATGACCAAAACTCATTATTTTCGCTCTATGGTCGCTTTTCATGAGCTATAGCCCACAATTTTGGGTTCAAGGGCATTTGCATGGCCCGCCGACCCGATACATTATTAAGAGTTAAGACCAAACAGCTTGTCGCTGTCAGATTTTACTGGACGTGTTCATGAGCTATTTCCTTAGTTTTGAGGTTCCACGGGATTTGCATCACCAGAAGACCCGATACATATTTGAGGGCATGACCAAAAACTTGTCGCTTTTGTGTTTTGTGGCCGCTTTCATGAGTTAGTTCCCATAGTTTTGGATTCAGGGGATATGCATGCCCTTAAGACCAGATTCATGGTTGAGAGTTAAGACGAAAAGTCATCGCTTTCGCTTTTATGGCCATTTTCATAAGCTATTGCCCATATTTCTGGGTTCCAAGGCTTTGCATGGCTCAGAAGACCTGATACATGTTTGAGAGGTATGACCAAAAGTCGCTGCTGCTTATGGTCGCTTTTCATGAGCTATTGCCCACAGCTTTGGGTTTAGGGCGATTTCCATGGCTCGTAAGACCCGATACATGTTTGGGAGTTAGGACCAAAACTCATCGCTTTCGCTTTTATGGCCGCTTTCATGAGCTATTTCCCACATTTTTGGGTTCCAGGCGATTTGCATGACTCAGAAACCCGATACATGTTTGAGATTTATGACCAAAACTCGCTGGCAGGTTATATGGTCGCTTTTCATGAGCTATAGCCCACGCTTTGGGGTTTGAGGGCTTAATTACAATGACAAGAAGACCCAAAACATGTTCATGAAGTTATGACCAAAAACTCATCGCTTTGTTTTATGGCCGCTTTTAATGAGTTATTGCCCAAAGTTTTGGAGTTCTAGGGATTTGCATGGCTTGTAAGATTTAATATTTGAGAGTTACAACCAAAAATTGTTTTTCGATTTTACGCCGCTTTCATTAGCTATTACCCATTTTTTGGCGTCTACTTGAGATTTACAACGATCGAAGACCCAATACATGTTTGAGAGTTATGACCAAAACTCATCGCTGCACGCTTTATAGCCATTTTCATGAGTTATTGCCCACAGCTTTGGGGGTTTTCTGTACATTTGCATGGCTTTAGAGACCCGATAAATGTTTGAGAGTTAAGACCAAAACTCGTAGTTTTCGCGCTTATGGCCGCTTTTCATGAGCTATTGCCCACAATTTTGGGGTTCCAAGGCGATTTGCAAGGCTCAGAAGACCCGATACATGTTTGAGAGTTATGACAAAAACTCATCGCTTTCGCTGCTTTATGGCCGCTTTTCAAGAGATATTGCCCAATTTTATGGGTTCCGTGGCATTCGTGATCCCTCAGAAGACCCGATACATGTTTTACATTTATGACCAAAACTCATTATTTTCAAGCTTTATGGTCGCTTTTCATGAGCTATAGCCCACAATTTTTGGGTTCATAGGGCGATTTGTATGGCCTGGCCGATCCCGATACATTATTAAGAGTTAAGACCAAACAGTTGTCGTTTTCGCATTTTACGGACGTGTTCATGAGCTATATCCCTTAGTTTTGAGGTTCCACGGGGATTTGCATCACCCGTAAGACCCGATACATATTTGAGGGCATGACCAAAAACTTGTCATTTTTGTGTTTTGTGGCCGTTTTCATGAGTTAGTTCCCATAGTTTTGATTTGTGGGGATATGCATGCCCTTAAGACCAGATTCATGGTTGAGAGTTAAGACGAAAAAGTCATCGCTTTCGCTTTTATGGCCATTTTCATAAGCTATTGCCCATATTTCTGGGTTCCAATGCTTGCATGGCTCGTAAGACCTGATACATGTTTGAGAGGTATGACCAAAAGTCGCTGCTGCTTATGGTCGCTTTTCATGAGCTATTGCCCACAGCTTTGGGTTTTAGGGCGATTTCCATGGCTCGTAAGACCCGATACATGTTTGGGAGTTAGGACCAAAACTCATCGCTTTCGCTTTTATGGCCGCTTTTCATGAGCTATTTCCCACATTTTTGGGTTCCAGGCATTTGCATGACTCAGAAACCCGATACATGTTTGAGATTTATGACCAAAACTCGCTGGGCCAAGTTATATGGTCGCTTTCATGAGCTATAGCCCACGCTTTGGGGTTTGAGGGCTAATTACAATGACAAGAAGACCCAAAACATGTTCATGAAGTTATGACCAAAACTCATCGCTGTGTTTTATGGCCGCTTTTAATGAGTTATTGCCCAAAGTTTTGGAGTTCTAGGGATTTGCATGGCTTGTAAGATTTAATATTTGAGAGTTACAACCAAAAATTTGTTTTTCGATTTTACGGCCGCTTTCATTAGCTATTACCCACAGTTTTGGCGTTCTACTGAGATTTACAACGATCAGAAGACCCAATACATGTTTGAGAGTTATGACCAAAAACTCATCGCTTCACGCTTTATAGCCATTTTCATGAGTTATTGCCCACGCTTTGGGGGTTTCTGTATGATTTGCATGGCTTTAGAGACCCGATAAATGTTTGAGAGTTAAGACCAAAACTCGTAGTTTTCGCTTATGGCCGCTTTCATGAGCTATTGCCCACAATTTTGGGGTTCCAAGGCGATTTGCAAGGCTCAGAAGACCCGATACATGTTTGAGAGTTATGACAAAAACTCATCGCTTTCTGCTTTTATGGCCGCTTTTCAAGAGATATTGCCCAAATTTTATGGGTTCCGTGGCGATTCGTGATCCCTCGTAAGACCCGATACATGTTTTACATTTATGACCAAAACTCATTATTTTCGCTCTATGGTCGCTTTTCATGAGCTATAGCCCACAATTTTTGGGTTCATAGGGCGATTTGCATGGCCCGTCGACCCGATACATTATTAAGAGTTAAGACCAAACAGCTTGTCGCTTGTGATTTTACTTGGACGTGTTCATGAGCTATTTCCTTAGTTTTGAGGTTCCACGGATTTGCATCACCAGAAGACCCGATACATATTTGAGGGCATGACCAAAACTTGTCGCTTTTTGTGTTTTGTGGCCGCTTTCATGAGTTAGTTCCCATAGTTTTGGATTTGTGGGGATATGCATGCCCTTAAGACCAGATTCATGGTTGAGAGTTAAGACGAAAAAGTCATCGCTGCTGCTTTATGGCCATTTTCATAAGCTATTGCCCATATTTCTCGGGTTCCAACGCTTGCATGGCTCAGAAGACCCGATACATGTTTGAGAGGTATGACCAAAAAGTCGCGCTGCTGCTTATGGTCGCTTTTCATGAGCTATTGCCCACGCTTTTGGGTTTTAGGGCGATTTCCATGGCTCGTAAGACCCGATACATGTTTGGGAGTTAGGACCAAAACTCATCGCTTTCGCTTTTATGGCCGCTTTTCATGAGCTATTTCCCACATTTTTGGGTTCCAGGGCGATTTGCATGACTCAGAAACCCGATACATGTTTGAGATTTATGACCAAAAACTCGCTGGCCAAGTTATATGGTCGCTTTCATGAGCTATAGCCCACAGTTTTGGGTTTGAGGGCTTAATTACAATGACAAGAAGACCCAAAACATGTTCATGAAGTTATGACCAAAACTCATCGCTTTGGTTTTATGGCCATTTTAATGAGTTATTGCCCAAAGTTTTGGGAATAATTTTTGAGAGAGACAAAAAAAAAAAATTTTTTTTTTTTTTTTTACCTTTTTTTTTTTTTTTTTTTTACCCTTTTTTTGCTTCTACTGAGATTTTACAACCATCGTAGCTTTTATAGCCATTTTCATGAGCTATTGCCCAGTTTTGGGGGTTTCTGGCGATTTGCATGGCTTTAGAGACCCGATAAATGTTTGAGAGTTAAGACCAAAACTCGTAGTTTTCGCTTATGGCCGCTTTTCATGAGCTATTGCCCACAATTTTGGGGTTCCAAGGCGATTTGCAAGGCTCAGAAGACCCGATACATGTTTGAGAGTTATGACAAAAACTCATCGCTTTTGCGCTTATGGCCGCTTTTCAAGAGATATTGCCCAAATTTTATGGGTTCCAGGCGATTCGTGATCCCTCGTAAGACCCGATACATGTTTTACATTTATGACCAAAAACTCATTATTTTCGCGTTCTATGGTCGTTTTCATGAGCTATAGCCCACAATTTTTGGGTTCAAGGGCGATTTGCATGGCCCGTCAGACCCGATACATTATTAAGAGTTAAGACCAAACAGCTTGTCGCTTTCGTGATTTTACTGGACGTGTTCATGAGCTATTTCCTTAGTTTTGAGGTTCCACGGGTATTTGCATCACCCGTAAGACCCGATACATATTTGAGGGCATGACCAAAAACTTGTCGTTTTTCTGTTTTGTGGCCGTTTTCATGAGTTAGTTCCCATAGTTTTGGATTTCAGGGGGATATGCATGCCCTTAAGACCAGATTCATGGTTGAGAGTTAAGACGAAAAGTCATCGCTTTCGCTTTTATGGCCATTTTCATAAGCTATTGCCCATATTTCTCGGGTTCCAAGGCGCTTTGCATGGCTCAGAAGACCTGATACATGTTTGAGAGGTATGACCAAAAGTCGCTGCTGCTTATGGTCGCTTTTCATGAGCTATTGCCCACGCTTTGGGTTTTAGGGCGATTTCCATGGCTCAGAAGACCCGATACATGTTTGGGAGTTAGGACCAAAACTCATCGCTTTTGCTTTTATGGCCGCTTTCATGAGCTATTTCCCACATTTTTGGGTTCCAGGCGATTTGCATGACTCAGAAACCCGATACATGTTTGAGATTTATGACCAAAACTCGCTGGGCCAAGTTATATGGTCGCTTTTCATGAGCTATAGCCCACGCTTTGGGGTTTGAGGGCTAATTACAATGACAAGAAGACCCAAAACATGTTCATGAAGTTATGACCAAAACTCATCGCTTTCGTGTTTTATGGCCGCTTTTAATGAGTTATTGCCCAAATTTTGGAGTTCTAGGGATTTGCATGGCTTGTAAGATTTAATATTTGAGAGTTACAACCAAAAATTGTTTTTCGTGATTTTACGGCCGCTTTCATTAGCTATTACCCACGCTTTGGCGTTCTACTTGAGATTTACAACGATCAGAAGACCCAATACATGTTTGAGAGTTATGACCAAAACTCATCGCTTTCATGCTTTTATAGCCATTTTCATGAGTTATTGCCCACAGTTTTGGGGTTTCTGTATGATTTGCATGGCTTTAGAGACCCGATAAATGTTTGAGAGTTAAGACCAAAACTCGTAGTTTTCGCTTATATGGCCGCTTTTCATGAGCTATTGCCCACAATTTTGGGGTTCCAAGGCATTTGCAAGGCTCAGTAAGACCCGATACATGTTTGAGAGTTATGACAAAAACTCATCGCTTTTCGCTTTTATGGCCGCTTTTCAAGAGATATTGCCCAAATTTTATGGGTTCCGTGGCATTCGTGATCCCTCGTAAGACCCGATACATGTTTTACATTTATGACCAAAACTCATTATTTTCGCTCTATGGTCGCTTTTCATGAGCTATAGCCCACAATTTTTGGGTTCATATGCATTTGTATGGCCCGTAATCCGATACATTATTAAGAGTTAAGACCAAACAGCTTGTCGCTTTGATTTTACTGGACGTGTTCATGAGCTATTTCCTTAGTTTTGAGGTTCCACGGGATTTGCATCACCCGTAAGACCCGATACATATTTGAGGGCATGACCAAAACTTGTCGCTTTTGTGTTTTGTGGCCGCTTCATGAGTTAGTTCCCATAGTTTTGGATTTGTGGGGATATGCATGCCCTTAAGACCAGATTCATGGTTGAGAGTTAAGACTAAAAAGTCATCGCTGCTGCTTTTATGGCCATTTTCATAAGCTATTGCCCATATTTCTCGGGTTCCAAGGCGCTTGCATGGCTCAGAAGACCGACATACATGTTTGAGAGGTATGACCAAAAGTCGCTGCTGCTGCTTATGGTCGCTTTCATGAGCTATTGCCCACAGCTTTGGGTTTTAGGGCGATTTCCATGGCTCAGAAGACCCGATACATGTTTGGGAGTTAGGACCAAAACTCATCGCTTTCGCTTTATGGCTGCTTTTCATGAGCTATTTCCCACATTTTTGGGTTCCAGATGATTTGCATGCCTCAGAAACCCGATACATGTTTGAGATTTATGACCAAAAACTCGCTGGCCAAGTTATATGGTCGCTTTCATGAGCTATAGCCCACGCTTTTGGGGTTTGAGGGCTAATTACAATGACAAGAAGACCCAAAACATGTTCATGAAGTTATGACCAAAAACTCATCGCTTTCGTGTTTTATGGCCGCTTTTAATGAGTTATTGCCCAAAGTTTTGGAGTTCTAGGGATTTGCATGGCTTGTAAGATTTAATATTTGAGAGTTACAACCAAAAATTGTTTTTCGATTTTACGGCCGCTTTCATTAGCTATTACCCACGCTTTGAGATTTACAACGATCGTAAGACCCAATACATGTTTGAGAGTTATGACCAAAACTCATCGCTGCTGCTTTATAGCCATTTTCATGAGCTATTGCCCACGCTTTGGGGGTTTCTGTATGCATTTGCATGGCTTTAGAGACCCGATAAATGTTTGAGAGTTAAGACCAAAACTCGTAGTTTTCGCTTATGGCCGCTTTTCATGAGCTATTGCCCACAATTTTGGGGTTCCAAGGCGATTTGCAAGGCTCAGAAGACCCGATACATGTTTGAGAGTTATGACAAAAACTCATCGCTTTCGCTGCTTATGGCCGCTTTTCAAGAGATATTGCCCAAATTTTATGGGTTCCAGGGCGATTCGTGATCCCTCAGAAGACCCGATACATGTTTTACATTTATGACCAAAACTCATTATTTTCGCTCTATGGTCGCTTTTCATGAGCTATAGCCCACAATTTTTGGGTTCATAGGGCGATTTGTATGGTCTGACCGATACATTATTAAGAGTTAAGACCAAACAGCTTGTCGCTTTCGTGATTTTACGGACGTGTTCATGAGCTATTTCCTTAGTTTTGAGGTTCCACGGATTTGCATCACCCGTAAGACCCGATACATATTTGAGGGCATGACCAAAAACTTGTCGCTTTTGTGTTTTGTGGCCGCTTTCATGAGTTAGTTCCCATAGTTTTGGATTTGTGGGGATATGCATGCCCTTAAGACCAGATTCATGGTTGAGAGTTAAGACGAAAAGTCATCGCTTTCGCTTTATGGCCATTTTCATAAGCTATTGCCCATATTTCTGGGTTCCAAGGCGCTTGCATGGCTCAGAAGACCTGATACATGTTTGAGAGGTATGACCAAAAGTCGCCGCTTGCTGCTTATGGTCGCTTTTCATGAGCTATTGCCCACGCTTTGGGTTTTAGGGCGATTTCCATGGCTCGTAAGACCCGATACATGTTTGGGAGTTAGGACCAAAACTCATCGCTGCTTTTATGGCCGCTTTTCATGAGCTATTTCCCACATTTTTGGGTTCCAGGGCGATTTGCATGCCTCAGAAACCCGATACATGTTTGAGATTTATGACCAAAAACTCGCTGGCCATGTTATATGGTCGCTTTCATGAGCTATAGCCCACGCTTTGGGGTTTGAGGGCTAATTACAATGACAAGAAGACCCAAAACATGTTCATGAAGTTATGACCAAAAACTCATCGCTTTCGTGTTTTATGGCCGCTTTTAATGAGTTATTGCCCAAAGTTTTGGAGTTCTAGGGATTTGCATGGCTTGTAAGATTTAATATTTGAGAGTTACAACCAAAAATTGTTTTTCGATTTTACGGCCGCTTTCATTAGCTATTACCCACGCTTTGTTCTACGGAGATTTACAACGATCGTAAGACCCAATACATGTTTGAGAGTTATGACCAAAACTCATCGTTGCTGCTTTTATAGCCATTTTCATGAGCTATTGCCCACGCTTTTGGGGGTTTCTGGGCGATTTGCATGGCTTTAGAGACCCGATAAATGTTTGAGAGTTAAGACCAAAACTCGTAGTTTTCGCTTATGGCCGCTTTTCATGAGCTATTGCCCACAATTTTGGGGTTCCAAGGCGATTTGCAAGGCTCAGAAGACCCGATACATGTTTGAGAGTTATGACAAAAACTCATCGCTTTCGGCTTTTATGGCCGCTTTTCAAGAGATATTGCCCAAATTTTATGGGTTCCAGGGCGATTCGTGATCCCTCGTAAGACCCGATACATGTTTTACATTTATGACCAAAAACTCATTATTTTCGCGTTCTATGGTCGTTTTCATGAGCTATAGCCCACAATTTTTGGGTTCAAGGGCGATTTGCATGGCCCGTCAGACCCGATACATTATTAAGAGTTAAGACCAAACAGTTGTCGTTTTCGCATTTTACGAACGTGTTTATGAGCTATTTCCCTTAGTTTTGAGGTTCCACGGGGATTTGCATCACCCGTAAGACCCGATACATATTTGAGGGCATGACCAAAAACTTGTCGTTTTTATGTTTTGTGGCCGTTTCATGAGTTAGTTCCCATAGTTTTGGATTTGTGGGGATATGCATGCCCTTAAGACCAGATTCATGGTTGAGAGTTAAGACGAAAAGTCATCGCTTTCGCTTTTATGGCCATTTTCATAAGCTATTGCCCATATTTCTGGGTTCCAAGGCGCTTGCATGGCTCAGAAGACCTGATACATGTTTGAGAGGTATGACCAAAAGTCGCCGCTTGCTGCTTATGGTCGCTTTTCATGAGCTATTGCCCACAGCTTTGGGTTTTAGGGCGATTTCCATGGCTCGTAAGACCCGATACATGTTTGGGAGTTAGGACCAAAACTCATCGCTTTCTGCTTTTATGGCCGCTTTTCATGAGCTATTTCCCACATTTTTGGGTTCCAGGCGATTTGCATGCCTCAGAAACCCGATACATGTTTGAGATTTATGACCAAAACTCGCTGGCCAAGTTATATGGTCGCTTTCATGAGCTATAGCCCACGCTTTGGGGTTTGAGGGCTTAATTACAATGACAAGAAGACCCAAAACATGTTCATGAAGTTATGACCAAAAACTCATCGCTTTCGTGTTTTATGGCCGCTTTTAATGAGTTATTGCCCAAAGTTTTGGAGTTCTAGGGATTTGCATGGCTTGTAAGATTTAATATTTGAGAGTTACAACCAAAAATTGTTTTTCGTGATTTTACGGCCGCTTTCATTAGCTATTACCCACAGTTTTGGCGTTTCTGGAGATTTACAACGATCAGAAGACCCAATACATGTTTGAGAGTTATGACCAAAAACTCATCGCTTTCGCTTTTATAGCCATTTTCATGAGCTATTGCCCACGCTTTTGGGGGTTTCTGTATGATTTGCATGGCTTTAGAGACCCGATAAATGTTTGAGAGTTAAGACCAAAACTCGTAGTTTTCGCTTTATGGCCGCTTTCATGAGCTATTGCCCACAATTTTGGGGTTCCAAGGCGATTTGCAAGGCTCAGAAGACCCGATACATGTTTGTGAGTTATGACAAAAAACTCATCGATTTCGCGTTTTATGGCCGTTTTCAAGAGATATTGCCCAAATTTTATGGGTTCCAGGGCGATTCGCATCCCTCGTAAGACCAAATACATGTTTTACATTTATGACCAAAAACTCATTATTTTCGCGTTCTATGGTCGTTTTCATGAGCTATAGCCCACAATTTTTGGGTTCAAGGGCGATTTGCATGGCCCGTCAGACCCGATACATTATTAAGAGTTAAGACCAAACATTTGTCGTTTTCGCATTTTACGGACGTGTTCATGAGCTATATCCCTTAGTTTTGAGGTTCCACGGATTTGCATCACCAGAAGACCCGATACATATTTGAGGGCATGACCAAAAACTTGTCGCTTTTGTGTTTTGTGGCCGCTTTCATGAGTTAGTTCCCATAGTTTTGATTTGTGGGGATATGCATGCCCTTAAGACCAGATTCATGGTTGAGAGTTAAGACTAAAAGTCATCGCTTTCGCTTTTATGGCCATTTTCATAAGCTATTGCCCATATTTCTCGGGTTCCAAGGCCTTTGCATGGCTCGTAAGACCTGATACATGTTTGAGAGGTATGACCAAAAAGTCACCGCTGCTGCTTATGGTCGCTTTTCATGAGCTATTGCCCACGCTTTTGGGTTTTAGGGCGATTTCCATGGCTCAGAAGACCCGATACATGTTTGGGAGTTAGGACCAAAACTCATCGCTTTCGCTTTTATGGCTGCTTTTCATGAGCTATTTCCCACATTTTTGGGTTCCAGGCGATTTGCATGCCTCAGAAACCCGATACATGTTTGAGATTTATGACCAAAAACTCGCTACAAGGTTATATGGTCGCTTTCATGAGCTATAGCCCACGCTTTGGGGTTTGAGGGCTAATTACAATGACAAGAAGACCCAAAACATGTTCATGAAGTTATGACCAAAAACTCATCGCTTTCGTGTTTTATGGCCGCTTTTAATGAGTTATTGCCCAAAGTTTTGGAGTTCTAGGGATTTGCATGGCTTGTAAGATTTAATATTTGAGAGTTACAACCAAAAATTGTTTTTCGTGATTTTACGGCCGCTTTCATTAGCTATTACCCACAGTTTTGCTCTACTTGAGATTTACAACGATCGTAAGACCCAATACATGTTTGAGAGTTATGACCAAAACTCATCGCTTTCGCTTTTATAGCCATTTTCATGAGCTATTGCCCACGCTTTTGGGGGTTTCTGTGGCGATTTGCATGGCTTTAGAGACCCGATAAATGTTTGAGAGTTAAGACCAAAACTCGTAGTTTTCGCTTATGGCCGCTTTTCATGAGCTATTGCCCACAATTTTGGGGTTCCAAGGCGATTTGCAAGGCTCAGAAGACCCGATACATGTTTGAGAGTTATGACAAAAACTCATCGCTTTCGCTTTTATGGCCGCTTTTCAAGAGATATTGCCCAAATTTTATGGGTTCCAGGCGATTCGTGATCCCTCAGAAGACCCGATACATGTTTTACATTTATGACCAAAACTCATTATTTTCGCTCTATGGTCGCTTTTCATGAGCTATAGCCCACAATTTTTGGGTTCATATGGCGGTATGGCCCGACCCGATACATTATTAAGAGTTAAGACCAAACAGCTTGTCGCTTTCGTGATTTTACGGACGTGTTCATGACCTATTTCCCTTAGTTTTGAGGTTCCACGGGGATTTGCATCACCCGTAAGACCCGATACATATTTGAGGGCATGACCAAAAACTTGTCGTTTTTGTGTTTTGTGGCCGTTTCATGAGTTAGTTCCCATAGTTTTGGATTTCCGAGGGGATATGCATGCCCTTAAGACCAGATTCATGGTTGAGAGTTAAGACGAGAAAGTCATCGTTTCGCGTTTTATGGCCATTTTCATAAGCTATTGCCCATATTTCTCGGGTTCCAACGCGTTTGCATGGCTCCTAAGACCTGATACATGTTTGAGAGGTATGACCAAAAAGTCGCTGCTGCTTATGGTCGCTTTTCATGAGCTATTGCCCACGCTTTGGGTTTTAGGGCGATTTCCATGGCTCAGAAGACCCGATACATGTTTGGGAGTTAGGACCAAAACTCATCGCTTTCGCTTTTATGGCCGCTTTTCATGAGCTATTTCCCACATTTTTGGGTTCCAGGTATTTGCATGCCTCAGAAACCCGATACATGTTTGAGATTTATGACCAAAACTCGCTGGCCAAGTTATATGGTCGTTTCATGAGCTATAGCCCACGCTTTGGGGTTTGAGGGCTTAATTACAATGACAAGAAGACCCAAAACATGTTCATGAAGTTATGACCAAAACTCATCGCTTTCGTGTTTTATGGCCGCTTTTAATGAGTTATTGCCCAAAGTTTTGGAGTTCTAGGGATTTGCATGGCTTGTAAGATTTAATATTTGAGAGTTACAACCAAAAATTGTTTTTCGTGATTTTACGGCCGCTTTCATTAGCTATTACCCACAGCTTTATGCTCTACTTGAGATTTACAACGATCGTGAAGACCCAATACATGTTTGAGAGTTATGACCAAAACTCATCGCTTTTGTTTTATAGCCATTTTCATGAGCTATTGCCCACGCTTTTGGGGGTTTCGTATGATTTGCATGGCTTTAGAGACCCGATAAATGTTTGAGAGTGAAGACCAAAAACTCGTAGTTTTCGCGTTTATGGCCGTTTTCATGAGCTATTGCCCACAATTTTGGGGTTCCAAGGCGATTTGCAAGGCCCGTCAGACCCGATACCTGTTTGAGAGTTATGACAAAAACTCATCGCTTTCGCTTTTATGGCCGCTTTTCAAGAGATATTGCCCAAATTTTATGGGTTCCGTGGCGATTCGTGATCCCTCGTAAGACCCGATACATGTTTTACATTTATGACCAAAAACTTATTATTTTCGAGTTCTATGGTCGTTTTCATGAGCTATAGCCCACAATTTTTGGGTTCAAGGGCGATTTGCATGGCCCGTCAGACAAGATACATTATTAAGAGTTAAGACCAAACAGTTGTCGTTTTCGTGATTTTACTGGACGTGTTCATGACCTATTTCCCTTAGTTTTGAGGTTCCACGGGGATTTGCATCACCCGTAAGACCCGATACATATTTGAGGGCATGACCAAAACTTGTCGTTTTTGTGTTTTGTGGCCGTTTCATGAGTTAGTTCCCATAGTTTTGGATTTGGGGGATATGCATGCCCTTAAGACCAGATTCATGGTTGAGAGTTAAGACGAAAAGTCATCGCTGCTGCTTATGGCCATTTTCATAAGCTATTGCCCATATTTCTGGGTTCCAAGGCGCTTTGCATGGCTCGTAAGACCCGATACATGTTTGAGAGGTATGACCAAAAGTCGCTGCTGCTTATGGTCGCTTTCATGAGCTATTGCCCACGCTTTGGGTTTTAGGGCGATTTCCATGGCTCGTAAGACCCGATACATGTTTGGGAGTTAGGACCAAAACTCATCGCTTTTATGGCTGTTTTCATGAGCTATTTCCCACATTTTTGGGTTCCAGGCGATTTGCATGCCTCAGAAACCCGATACATGTTTGAGATTTATGACCAAAACTCGCTGGCCAAGTTATATGGTCGCTTTCATGAGCTATAGCCCACAGCTTTGGGGTTTGAGGGTTAATTACAATGACAAGAAGACCCAAAACATGTTCATGAAGTTATGACCAAAACTCATCGCTTTCGTGTTTTATGGCCGCTTTTAATGAGTTATTGCCCAAAGTTTTGGAGTTCTAGGGATTTGCATGGCTTGTAAGATTTAATATTTGAGAGTTACAACCAAAAATTGTTTTTCGTGATTTTACGCCGCTTTCATTAGCTATTACCCACAGTTTTGGCGCTCTACTTGAGATTTACAACGATCGTAAGACCCAATACATGTTTGAGAGTTATGACCAAAACTCATCGCTTTCGTGTTTTATAGCCATTTTCATGAGCTATTGCCCACGCTTTGGGGGTTTCTGGCGATTTGCATGGCTTTAGAGACCCGATAAATGTTTGAGAGTTAAGACCAAAACTCGTAGTTTTCGCTTATGGTCGCTTTTCATGAGCTATTGCCCACAATTTTGGGGTTCCAAGGCGATTTGCAAGGCTCAGAAGACCCGATACATGTTTGAGAGTTATGACAAAAACTCATCGCTTTCGCTTTTATGGCCGCTTTTCAAGAGATATTGCCCAAATTTTATGGGTTCCGTGGCGATTCGTGATCCCTCGTAGAAGACCCGAAATACATGTTTTACATTTATGACCAAAACTCATTATTTTCAAGCTCTATGGTCGCTTTTCATGAGCTATAGCCCACAATTTTTGGGTTCATAGGGCATTTGCATGGCCCGTCAGACCCGATACATTATTAAGAGTTAAGACCAAACATTTGTCGCTTTCGTGATTTTACTGACGTGTTCATGAGCTATTTCCTTAGTTTTGAGGTTCCACGGATTTGCATCACCCGTAAGACCCGATACATATTTGAGGGCATGACCAAAACTTGTCGCTTTTGTGTTTTGTGGCCGCTTTCATGAGTTAGTTCCCATAGTTTTGATTTGTGGGGATATGCATGCCCTTAAGACCAGATTCATGGTTGAGAGTTAAGACGAAAAGTCATCGCTGCTTTTATGGCCATTTTCATAAGCTATTGCCCATATTTCTGGGTTCCAAGGCGCTTGCATGGCTCGTAAGACCTGATACATGTTTGAGAGGTATGACCAAAAAGTCACCGCTGCTGCTTATGGTCGCTTTTCATGAGCTATTGCCCACAGCTTTGGGTTTTAGGGCGATTTCCATGGCTCGTAAGACCCGATACATGTTTGGGAGTTAGGACCAAAACTCATCGCTTTCGCTTTTATGGCCGCTTTTCATGAGCTATTTCCCACATTTTTGGGTTCCAGGGCGATTTGCATGCCTCAGAAACCCGATACATGTTTGAGATTTATGACCAAAAACTCGCCAAGTTATATGGTCGCTTTCATGAGCTATAGCCCACAGCTTTGGGGTTTGAGGGCTAATTACAATGACAAGAAGACCCAAAACATGTTCATGAAGTTATGACCAAAACTCATCGCTTTCGTGTTTTATGGCCGCTTTTAATGAGTTATTGCCCAAAGTTTTGGAGTTCTAGGGATTTGCATGGCTTGTAAGATTTAATATTTGAGAGTTACAACCAAAAATTTGTTTTTCGTGATTTTACGGCCGCTTTCATTAGCTATTACCCACAGTTTGGCTCTACTTGAGATTTACAACGATCAGAAGACCCAATACATGTTTGAGAGTTATGACCAAAACTCATCGCTGTGTTTTATAGCCATTTTCATGAGCTATTGCCCACGCTTTTGGGGGTTTCTGGCGATTTGCATGGCTTTAGAGACCCGATAAATGTTTGAGAGTTAAGACCAAAACTCGTAGTTTTCGCTTATGGCCGCTTTTCATGAGCTATTGCCCACAATTTTGGGGTTCCAAGGCGATTTGCAAGGCTCAGAAGACCCGATACATGTTTGAGAGTTATGACAAAAACTCATCGCTTTCGCTTTTATGGCCGCTTTTCAAGAGATATTGCCCAAATTTTATGGGTTCCAGGGCGATTCGTGATCCCTCGTAAGACCCGATACATGTTTTACATTTATGACCAAAACTCATTATTTTCAAGGTTTCTATGGTCGCTTTTCATGAGCTAATGCCCACAATTTTTGGGTTCAAGGGCGATTTGTATGGCTCGTCAGACCCGATACATTATTGAGAGGTAAGACCAAACAGCTTGTCGCTTTCAGATTTTACTGGACGTGTTCATGAGCTATTTCCTTAGTTTTGAGGTTCCACGGGATTTGCATCACCCGTAAGACCCGATACATATTTGAGGGCATGACCAAAACTTGTCGCTTTTGTGTTTTGTGGCCGCTTTCATGAGTTAGTTCCCATAGTTTTGATTTGTGGGATATGCATGCCCTTAAGACCAGATTCATGGTTGAGAGTTAAGACGAAAAAGTCATCGCTTTCGCTTTATGGCCATTTTCATAAGCTATTGCCCATATTTCTCGGTTCCAAGGCGCTTGCATGGCTCAGAAGACCTGATACATGTTTGAGAGGTATGACCAAAAAGTCGCTGCTGCTTATGGTCGCTTTTCATGAGCTATTGCCCACGCTTTTGGGTTTTAGGGCGATTTCCATGGCTCGTAAGACCCGATACATGTTTGGGAGTTAGGACCAAAACTCATCGCTGCTGCTTTATGGCCGTTTTCATGAGCTATTTCCCACATTTTTGGGTTCCAGATGTATTGCATGCCTCAGAAACCCGATACATGTTTGAGATTTATGACCAAAACTCGCTGGCCACAAGTATATGGTCGCTTTTCATGAGCTATAGCCCACAGCTTTGGGGTTTGAGGGCTAATTACAATGACAAGAAGACCCAAAACATGTTCATGAAGTTATGACCAAAAACTCATCGCTTTCGTGTTTTATGGCCGCTTTTAATGAGTTATTGCCCAAAGTTTTGGAGTTCTAGGGATTTGCATGGCTTGTAAGATTTAATATTTGAGAGTTACAACCAAAAATTGTTTTTCGTGATTTTACGCCTGCTTTCATTAGCTATTACCCACAGCTTTATGCTCTACTGAGATTTACAACTAATCGAAGACCCAATACATGTTTGAGAGTTATGACCAAAACTCATCGCTTTGTTTTATAGCCATTTTCATGAGCTATTGCCCACGCTTTGGGGGTTTCTATGCATTTGCATGGCTTTAGAGACCCGATAAATGTTTGAGAGTTAAGACCAAAACTCGTAGTTTTCGCTTATGGCCGCTTTTCATGAGCTATTGCCCACAATTTTGGGGTTCCAAGGCGATTTGCAAGGCTCAGAAGACCCGATACATGTTTGAGAGTTATGACAAAAACTCATCGCTTTCGCTTTTATGGCCGCTTTTCAAGAGATATTGCCCAAATTTTATGGGTTCCAGGCGATTCGTGATCCCTCAGAAGACCCGATACATGTTTTACATTTATGACCAAAAACTCATTATTTTCAAGCTCTATGGTCGCTTTTCATGAGCTATAGCCCACAATTTTTGGGTTCATACGATTTGCATGGCCGTCCGACCCGATACATTATTAAGAGTTAAGACCAAACATTTGTCGCTTTCAGATTTTACTGGACGTGTTCATGAGCTATTTCCTTAGTTTTGAGGTTCCACGGGATTTGCATCACCCGTAAGACCCGATACATATTTGAGGGCATGACCAAAACTTGTCGCTTTTGTGTTTTGTGGCCGCTTTCATGAGTTAGTTCCCATAGTTTTGGATTTCAGGGGATATGCATGCCCTTAAGACCAGATTCATGGTTGAGAGTTAAGACGAAAAGTCATCGCTTTCGCTTTTATGGCCATTTTCATAAGCTATTGCCCATATTTCTGGGTTCCAAGGCGCTTGCATGGCTCAGAAGACCTGATACATGTTTGAGAGGTATGACCAAAAGTCGCCGCTGCTGCTTATGGTCGCTTTTCATGAGCTATTGCCCACGCTTTGGGTTTTAGGGCGATTTCCATGGCTCGTAAGACCCGATACATGTTTGGGAGTTAGGACCAAAACTCATCGCTTTCGCTTTTATGGCCGCTTTCATGAGCTATTTCCCACATTTTTGGGTTCTGGCGATTTGCATGCCTCAGAAACCCGATACATGTTTGAGATTTATGACCAAAACTCGCTGGCCAAGTTATATGGTCGCTTTCATGAGCTATAGCCCACAGTTTTGGGGTTTGAGGGCTTAATTACAATGACATGAAGACCCAAAACATGTTCATGAAGTTATGACCAAAACTCATCGCTTTCGTGTTTTATGGCCGCTTTTAATGAGTTATTGCCCAAAGTTTTGGAGTTCTAGGGATTTGCATGGCTTGTAAGATTTAATATTTGAGAGTTACAACCAAAATTTGTTTTTCGATTTTACGGCCGCTTCATTAGCTATTACCCAGCTCTACGCTTGAGATTTACAACGATCGTAAGACCCAATACATGTTTGAGAGTTATGACCAAAACTCATCGCTTTTATAGCCATTTTCATGAGTTATTGCCCACAGTTTTGGGGGTTTCTGTGGCGATTTGCATGGCTTTAGAGACCCGATAAATGTTTGAGAGTTAAGACCAAAACTCGTAGTTTTCGCTTATGGCCCTTTTCATGAGCTATTGCCCACAATTTTGGGGTTCCAAGGCGATTTTCAAGGCTCGTAAGACCCGATACATGTTTGATAGTTATGACAAAAACTCATCGCTTTCGCTTTTATGGCCGCTTTTCAAGAGATATTGCCCAAATTTTATGGGTTCCGTGGCGATTCGTGATCCCTCAGAAGACCCGATACATGTTTTACATTTATGACCAAAACTCATTATTTTCAAGCTCTATGGTCGCTTTTCATGAGCTATAGCCTACAATTTTGGGTTCAAGGGCGATTTGCATGGCCCACGAATCGATACATTATTAAGAGTTAAGACCAAACATTTGTCGCTTTCAGATTTTACTTGACGTGTTCATGAGCTATTTCCTTAGTTTTGAGGTTCCACGGGATTTGCATCACCCGTAAGACCCGATACATATTTGAGGGCATGACCAAAACTTGTCGCTTTTGTGTTTTGTGGCCTTTCATGAGTTAGTTCCATAGTTTTGATTTGTGGGATATGCATGCCCTTAAGACCAGATTCATGGTTGAGAGTTAAGACTTAAAAGTCATCGCTTTCGCTTTTATGGCCATTTTCATAAGCTATTGCCCATATTTCTGGGTTCCAAGGCTGCTTGCATGGCTCGTAAGACCCGATACATGTTTGAGAGGTATGACCAAAAGTCGCCGCTGCTGCTTATGGTCGCTTTTCATGAGCTATTGCCCACGCTTTTGGGTTTTAGGGCGATTTCCATGGCTCGTAAGACCCGATACATGTTTGGGAGTTAGGACCAAAACTCATCGTTTTGCTTTATGGCTGCTTTCATGAGCTATTTCCCACATTTTTGGGTTCCAGGCGATTTGCATGACTCAGAAACCCGATACATGTTTGAGATTTATGACCAAAACTCGCCAAGTTATATGGTCGCTTTTCATGAGCTATAGCCCACGCTTTGGGGTTTGAGGGCTAATTACAATGACAAGAAGACCCAAAACATGTTCATGAAGTTATGACCAAAACTCATCGCTTTCGTGTTTTATGGCCGCTTTTAATGAGTTATTGCCCAAAGTTTTGGAGTTCTAGGGATTTGCATGGCTTGTAAGATTTAATATTTGAGAGTTACAACCAAAAATTGTTTTTCGATTTTACGGCCGCTTTCATTAGCTATTACCCACAGTTTTACGGAGATTTACAACGATCGTAAGACCCAATACATGTTTGAGAGTTATGACCAAAACTCATCGCTTTCGTGTTTTATAGCCATTTTCATGAGTTATTGCCCACGCTTTGGGGGTTTCTGGCGATTTGCATGGCTTTAGAGACCCGATAAATGTTTGAGAGTTAAGACCAAAACTCGTAGTTTTCGCGCTTATGGCCGCTTTTCATGAGCTATTGCCCACAATTTTGGGGTTCCAAGGCGATTTGCAAGGCTCAGAAGACCCGATACATGTTTGAGAGTTATGACAAAAACTCATCGCTTTCGCTTTTATGGCCGCTTTTCAAGAGATATTGCCCAAATTTTATGGGTTCCAGGCGATTCGTGATCCCTCAGTAAGACCCGATACATGTTTTACATTTATGACCAAAAACTCATTATTTTCGCGTTCTATGGTCGTTTTCATGAGCTATAGCCCACAATTTTTGGGTTCAAGGGCGATTTGCATGGCCCGTCAGACCCGATACATTATTAAGAGTTAAGACCAAACAGTCGGACGTGTTCATGAGCTATTTCCCTTAGTTTTGAGGTTCCACGGGGATTTGCATCACCCGTAAGACCCGATACATATTTGAGGGCATGACCAAAAACTTGTCGTTTTTGTGTTTTGTGGCCGTTTCATGAGTTAGTTCCCATAGTTTTGGATTTCCAGGGGGATATGCATGCCCTTAAGACCAGATTCATGGTTGAGAGTTAAGACGAAAAGTCATCGCTTTATGGCCATTTTCATAAGCTATTGCCCATATTTCTCGGGTTCCAAGGCTTTGCATGGCTCAGAAGACCTGATACATGTTTGAGAGGTATGACCAAAAGTCGCTGCTTTCGCTTATGGTCGCTTTCATGAGCTATTGCCCACAATTTTGGGTTTTAGGGCGATTTCCATGGCTCGTAAGACCCGATACATGTTTGGGAGTTAGGACCAAAACTCATCGCTTTCGCTTTTATGGCCGCTTTTCATGAGCTATTTCCCACATTTTTGGGTTCCAGGCGATTTGCATGACTCAGAAACCCGATACATGTTTGAGATTTATGACCAAAACTCGCTGGCCAAGTTATATGGTCGCTTTTCATGAGCTATAGCCCACGCTTTGGGGTTTGAGGGCTAATTACAATGACAAGAAGACCCAAAACATGTTCATGAAGTTATGACCAAAACTCATCGCTTTCGTGTTTTATGGCCGCTTTTAATGAGTTATTGCCCAAAGTTTTGGAGTTCTAGGTTAGCTATTACCCATTTTTATGCTCTACATGAGATTTACAACGATCAGAAGACCCAATACATGTTTGAGAGTTATGACCAAAACTCATCGCTTTTATAGCCATTTTCATGAGTTATTGCCCACGCTTTTGGGGTTTCTGTATGATTTGCATGGCTTTAGAGACCCGATAAATGTTTGAGAGTTAAGACCAAAAACTCGTAGTTTTCGCGTTTATGGCCGTTTTCATGAGCTATTGCCCACAATTTTGGGGTTCCAAGGCGATTTGCAAGGCTCCTAAGACCCGATACATGTTTGAGAGTTATGACAAAAAACTCATCGTTTTCGCGTTTTATGGCCGTTTTCAAGAGATATTTCCCAAATTTTATGGGTTCCAGGGCGATTCGCATCCCTCGTAAGACGCGATACATGTTTTACATTTATGACCAAAAACTTATTATTTTCGCGTTCTATGGTCGTTTTCATAAGCTATAGTCCACAATTTTTGGGTTCAAGGGCGATTTGCATGGCCCGTCAGACCCGATACATTATTAAGAGTTAAGACCAAACAGTTGTCGTTTTCGCATTTTACGGACGTGTTCATGAGCTATTTCCCTTAGTTTTGAGGTTCCACGGTGATTTGCATCACCCGTAAGACCCGATACATATTTGAGGGCATGACCAAAAACTTCTCGTTTTTGTGTTTTGTGGCCGTTTCATGAGTTAGTTCCCATAGTTTTGGATTTCCAGGGGGATATGCATGCCCTTAAGACCAGATTCATGGTTGAGAGTTAAGACGAAAAAGTCATCGCTGCTGCTTTATGGCCATTTTCATAAGCTATTGCCCATATTTCTGGGTTCCAAGGCGCTTTGCATGGCTCAGAAGACCTGATACATGTTTGAGAGGTATGACCAAAAGTCGCTGCTGCTTATGGTCGCTTTCATGAGCTATTGCCCACGCTTTTGGGTTTTAGGGCGATTTCCATGGCTCAGAAGACCCGATACATGTTTGGGAGTTAGGACCAAAACTCATCGCTTTTATGGCCGCTTTTCATGAGCTATTTCCCACATTTTTGGGTTCCAGGCGATTTGCATGACTCAGAAACCCGATACATGTTTGAGATTTATGACCAAAACTCGCTTCAAGGTTATATGGTCGCTTTCATGAGCTATAGCCCACGCTTTGGGGTTTGAGGGCTAATTACAATGACAAGAAGACCCAAAACATGTTCATGAGTTATGACCAAAAACTCATCGCTTTCGTGTTTTATGGCCGCTTTTAATGAGTTATTGCCCAAAGTTTTGGAGTTCTAGGGATTTGCATGGCTCAGAAGATTTAATATTTGAGAGTTACAACCAAAAATTGTTTTTCGTGATTTTACTTTCATTAGCTATTACCCATAGTTTTGGCTACTTGAGATTTACAACGATCGTAAGACCCAATACATGTTTGAGAGTTATGACCAAAACTCATCGCTTTCACGTTTTATAGCCATTTTCATTAGTTATTCCCCACAGTTTTGGGGGTTTCAGGGCGATTTGCATGGCTTTAGAGACCCGATAAATGTTTGAGAGTTAAGACCAAAACTCGTAGTTTTCGCTTATGGCCGCTTTTCATGAGCTATTGCCCACAATTTTGGGGTTCCAAGGCGATTTGCAAGGCTCAGAAGACCCGATACATGTTTGAGAGTTATGACAAAAACTCATCGTTTCGCTTTTATGGCCGCTTTTCAAGAGATATTGCCCAAATTTTATGGGTTCTGGCGATTCGCATCCCTCAGAAGACCCGATACATGTTTTACATTTATGACCAAAAACTCATTATTTTCGCGTTCTATGGTCGTTTTCATGAGCTATAGCCCACAATTTTTGGGTTCAAGGGCGATTTGCATGGCCCGTCAACCCGATACATTATTAAGAGTTAAGACCAAACATTTGTCGTTTTCGTGATTTTACGGACGTGTTCATGAGCTATTTCCTTAGTTTTGAGGTTCCACGGATTTGCATCACCAGAAGACCCGATACATATTTGAGGGCATGACCAAAAACTTGTCGCTTTTGTGTTTTGTGGCCGCTTTCATGAGTTAGTTCCCATAGTTTTGATTTCAGGGGATATGCATGCCCTTAAGACCAGATTCATGGTTGAGAGTTAAGACGAAAAGTCATCGCTTTCGCTTTTATGGCCATTTTCATAAGCTATTGCCCATATTTCTCGGGTTCCAAGGCGCTTTGCATGGCTCGTAAGACCTAATACATGTTTGAGAGGTATGACCAAAAGTCGCTGCTTTCGCTTATGGTCGCTTTTCATGAGCTATTGCCCACGCTTTTGGGTTTTAGGCGATTTCCATGGCTCGTAAGACCCGATACATGTTTGCGAGTTATGACCAAAAACTCATCGCGTTTTATAGCCATTTTCATGAGCTATTTCCCACTTTTTTGGGTTCCAGGGCGATTTGCATGACTCAGAAACCCGATACATGTTTGAGATTTATGACCAAAACTCGCCATTTGGCAAGTTATATGGTCGCTTTCATGAGCTATAGCCCACGCTTTGGGGTTTGAGGGCTTAATTACAATGACAAGAAGACCCAAAACATGTTCATGAAGTTATGACCAAAAACTCATCGCTTTCGTGTTTTATGGCCGCTTTTAATGAGTTATTGCCCAAAGTTTTGGAGTTCTAGGGATTTGCATGGCTTGTAAGATTTAATATTTGAGAGTTACAACCAAAAATTGTTTTTCGATTTTTACGGCTTTCATTAGCTATTACCCATAGTTTTGGCGTTCTACGGAGATTTACAACGATCGTAAGACCCAATACATGTTTGAGAGTTATGACCAACAACTCATCGTTTTCACGTTTTATAGCCATTTTCATGAGTTATTGCCCACGCTTTGGGGGTTTCTGTGGCGATTTGCATGGCTTTAGAGACCCGATAAATGTTTGAGAGTTAAGACCAAAACTCGTAGTTTTCGCTTATGGCCGCTTTCATGAGCTATTGCCCACAATTTTGGGGTTCCAAGGCGATTTGCAAGGCTCAGAAGACCCGATACATGTTTGAGAGTTATGACAAAAACTCATCGTTTCGCTTTTATGGCCGCTTTTCAAGAGATATTGCCCAAATTTTATGGGTTCCGTGGTATTCGCATCCCTCATAAGACCCGATACATGTTTTACATTTATGACCAAAAACTCATTATTTTCGCGTTCTATGGTCGTTTTCATGAGCTATAGCCCACAATTTTTGGGTTCAAGGGCGATTTGCATGGCCCGTCAGACCCGATACATTATTAAGAGTTAAGACCAAACAGTTGTCGTTTTCGCATTTTACGGACGTGTTCATGAGCTATTTCCCTTAGTTTTGAGGTTCCACGGGGATTTGCATCACCCGTAAGACCCGATACATATTTGAGGGCATGACCAAAAACTTGTCGTTTTTGTGTTTTGTGGCCGTTTCATGAGTTAGTTCCCATAGTTTTGGATTTCCAGGGGGATATGCATGCCCTTAAGACCAGATTCATGGTTGAGAGTTAAGACGAAAAAGTCATCGTTTTCGCGTTTTATGGCCATTTTCATAAGCTATTGCCCATATTTCTCGGGTTCCAAGGCGTTTGCATGGCTCGTAAGACCTAATACATGTTTGAGAGGTATGACCAAAAAGTCGCTGCTGCTTATGGTCGCTTTTCATGAGCTATTGCCCACAATTTTGGGTTTTAGGGCGATTTCCATGGCTCAGAAGACCCGATACATGTTTGGGAGTTAGGACCAAAACTCATCGCTTTATGGCCGCTTTTCATGAGCTATTTCCCACATTTTTGGGTTCCAGGCGATTTGCATGACTCAGAAACCCGATACATGTTTGAGATTTATGACCAAAACTCGCTGGGCGCGTTATATGGTCGCTTTCATGAGCTATAGCCCAGCTTTTGGGGTTTGAGGGCTAATTACAATGACAAGTAAGACCCAAAACATGTTCATGAAGTTATGACCAAAACTCATCGTTTTCGTGTTTTATGGCCGTTTTTAATGAGTTATTGCCCAAAGTTTTGGAGTTCTAGGGGATTTGCATGGCTTGTAAGACGCAATATTTGAGAGTTACAACCAAAAAATTGTTTTTCGCATTTTACGGCCGTTTTCATTAGCTATTACCCACAGTTTTGGCGTTCTACGGAGATTTACAACGATCGTAAGACCCAATACATGTTTGAGAGTTATGACCAAAAACTCATCGTTTTCACGTTTTATAGCCATTTTCATGAGTTATTGCCCACAGTTTTGGGGGTTTCAGGGCGATTTGCATGGCTTTAGAGACCCGATAAATGTTTGAGAGTTAAGACCCAAAACTCGTAGTTTTCGCGTTTATGGCCGTTTTCATGAGCTATTGCCCACAATTTTGGGTTTCCAAGGCGATTTGCAAGGCTCGTAAGACCCGATACATGTTTGAGAGTTATGACCAAAAACTCATCGCTTTCGCTTTTATGGCCGCTTTTCAAGAGATATTGCCCAAATTTTATGGGTTCCGTGGCATTCGTGATCCCTCGTAAGACCCGATACATGTTTTACATTTATGACCAAAACTCATTATTTTCGCGTTCTATGGTCGCTTTTCATGAGCTATAGCCCACAATTTTTGGGTTCATAGGGCGATTTGCATGGCTGGCCGATCCCGATACATTATTAAGAGTTAAGACCAAACAGTTGTCGCTTTTCGTGATTTTACGGACGTGTTCATGAGCTATTTCCTTAGTTTTGAGGTTCCACGGGATTTGCATCACCCGTAAGACCCGATACATATTTGAGGGCATGACCAAAACTTGTCGCTTTTGTGTTTTGTGGCGCTTTCATGAGTTAGTTCCCATAGTTTTGGATTTGTGGGGATATGCATGCCCTTAAGACCAGATTCATGGTTGAGAGTTAAGACGAAAAAGTCATCGTTTTCGCTTTATGGCCATTTTCATAAGCTATTGCCCATATTTCTGGGTTCCAACGCTTTGCATGGCTCAGAAGACCTAATACATGTTTGAGAGGTATGACCAAAAGTCGCCGTTGCTGCTTATGGTCGCTTTTCATGAGCTATTGCCCACGCTTTTGGGTTTTAGGGCGATTTCCATGGCTCAGAAGACCCGATACATGTTTGGGAGTTAGGACCAAAACTCATCGTTTCTGCTTTTATGGCCGTTTTCATGAGCTATTTCCCACATTTTTGGGTTCCAGGCGATTTGCATGACTCAGAAACCCGATACATGTTTGAGATTTATGACCAAAACTCGCTGGCCAAGTTATATGGTCATTTTCATGAGCTATAGCCCACAGCTTTGGGGTTTGAGGGCTAATTACAATGACAAGAAGACCCAAAACATGTTCATGAAGTTATGACCAAAAGCTCATCGCTTTCGTGTTTTATAGCCATTTTAATGAGTTATTGCCCAAAGTTTTGGGGTTCGATTTGCATGGCTTTAGAGACCCGATAAATGTTTGAGAGTTAAGACCAAAACTTGTAGTTTTCGCTTATGGCCGTTTTCATGAGCTATTGCCCACAATTTTGGGGTTCCCGGGCGATTTGCGACGCTCGTAAGACCTGATACATGTTTGAGAGTTATGACAGAAAAACTTATCGTTTTCGCGTTTTATGGCCGTTTTCAAGAGATATTGCCCACATTTTATGGGTTCCAGGGCGATTCGCATCCCTCGTAAGACCCGATACATGTTTTGCATTTATGACCAAAAAAGTCGTTATTTTCGCGTTCTATGGTCGTTTTCATGATCTATAGCCCACAATTTTTGGGCTCAAGGGCGATTTGCATGGCCCGTCAGACCCGATACATTATTAACAGTTAAGACCAAACAGTTGTCGTTTTCGCATTTTACGGACGTGTTCATGACCTATTTCCCTTAGTTTTGAGGTTCCACGGGGATTTGCATCACCCGTAAGACCCGATACATATTTGAGGGCATGACAAAAACTTGTCGTTTTTGTGTTTTGTGGCCGTTTCATGAGTTAGTTCCCATAGTTTTGGATTTCCGGGGGGATATGCATGCCCTTAAGACCAGATTCATGGTTGAGAGTTAAGACGAAAAAGTCATCGTTTCGCGTTTTATGGCCATTTTCATAAGCTATTGCCCATATTTCTCGGGTTCCAAGGCTTTGCATGGCTCGTAAGACCTAATACATGTTTGAGAGGTATGACCAAAATGTCGCTGCTTATGGTCGCTTTTCATGAGCTATTGCCCACAATTTTGGGTTTTAGGGCGATTTCCATGGCTCGTAAGACCCGATACATGTTTGGGAGTTAGGACCAAAACTCATCGCTTTCGCTTTATGGCCGCTTTCATGAGCTATTTCCCACATTTTTGGGTTCGAGGCGATTTGCATGACTCAGAAACCCGATACATGTTTGATATTTATGACCAAAACTCGCTTTTCGCGTTCTATGGTCATTTTCATGAGCTATAGCCCACAGTTTTGGGGTTTGAGGGCGAATTACAATGAAAGTAAGACCCAAACCTTGTTCGCGAGTTATGACCAAAAACTCATCGTTTTCGTGTTTTATGGCCGTTTTTAATGAGTTATTGCCCAAAGTTTTGGAGTTCTAGGGGATTTGCATGGCTTGTAAGACGCAATATTTGAGAGTTACAACCAAAAAATTGTTTTTCGCATTTTACGGCCGTTTTCATTAGATATTACCCATAGTTTTGGCGTTCTACGGAGATTTACAACGATCGTAAGAACCAATACATGTTTGAGAGTTATGACCAAAAACTCATCGTATTCACGTTTTATAGCCATTTTCATGAGTTATTGCCCACAGTTTTGGGGGTTTCATGGCGATTTGCATGGCTTTAGAGACCCGATAAATGTTTGAGAGTTAAGACCCAAAACTCGTAGTTTTCGCGTTTATGGCAGTTTTCATGATCTATTGCCCACAATTTTGGGTTTCCAAGGCGATTTGCAAGGCTCGTAAGACCCGATACATGTTTGAGAGTTATGACAAAAAACTTATCGTTTTCGCGTTTTATGGCCGTTTTCAAGAGATATTGCCGAAATTTTATGGGTTCCAGGGCGATTCGCATCCCTCGTAAGACCCGATACATGTTTTACATTTATGTCCAAAAACTCATTATTTTCGCGTTCTATGGTCGTTTTCATGAGCTATAGCCCACAATTTTTGGGTTCAAGGGCGATTTGCATGGCCCGTCAGACCCGATACATTATTAAGAGTTAAGACCAAACAGTTGTCGTTTTCGCATTTTACGGACGTGTTCATGAGCTATTTGAAGGGTTCGCAGCATAGAAAACAAAAAAATTTCTACGATGTGAACTATATACCAAGATCTATTTATACTAGATACAAACAACGGGCGGATGTACATCCGTAGAGAACATACCCTTGAAGACCGACAAAGTTTAACGAGTCCAAACTCGTGGTTGATGTAGAAGATCTCTTGCCGATCTCAAGATCGAGAGGAAGTCCTAGCGCCGCAAATCAGCAGCGCATCCGTGCTCGCACAAACGTTCGAGGCACCGAGCAACCTCCGCCTCCTCGCTACAGCGATGCAGCGGAAGCACAACTCTTTCCTGCCGAATAGCCACCGGGAACATGTATCTCGCTAGTCCGAGACCATGGGGGATAAATTCTAGAGGGGGAGAGAGATCCTTCACGAGGAGGTGTGAGTGAGAAGTGAGAGGAGGGGCCTTTATAGGAGGAGGGGGAACCCCAAGGGGTGGCTGCATGGGGCTGCCCCTGCCCTCCCCTCTTCATGTGGGTGGACACTCCACTCACAAAACTCCTCCAAATTCCTCCACTCAAAATCCCACTCAAAGATCCCATTAAATTTCCACCAAATTTAATGCAAACTCTCTTTAAATAAAACTCTTTATTTTATTCAGAATTTTGTCAATTACTTTAATGACAAACATTCACAAATAACCCTTGCTAGAATTCTATTTCACATGCATAACCACTTTATGCAATTTCACCCAAAACCTGTTTTGTATCTAGTGAAATAAATTCCTGCGCTTGTTTATTCTTTTCGGCATGAAACTTTTGCTCCAATTGGATGTCGGTGTCTCTTAAGTGTGTCACCCTACGGTTCGTGAATAATGCGGACATGATCGAGACCCTCTCGATCAATAATCGAAGCGGGATCCGAGACCCATATCGACTCCACACATTCAACGATGACTTTCTTGTGATTGTCGGAACCTTTTACGCTAGTATCTTAATCCCTTTGTCTCACGATATATTACATGTCCGAGATTCGATCATCGGTATCTCCATACCTAGTTTGATCTCATCGACATGCACTCTTTTCTCGTTCCTGTGATATAACATTCTAGTGATCAAATCACTTGCTTGCAAGCTAATTAATGTGATATCACCGAGAGGGCACAGAGTATATATCTATCCGTCATCGGATGAACAAATTCCACTCTTGATCCATGAGCCTCAACATAACACTTTATTAGTTCTGAACCCATCTTTATAATCACCTGTTACGGTGTGACGTTTGATGTTATCAAGAAACTCTTCCGGTGTTAGTGATTGACATGATCTCATGGTCTAAGGATTAGGATCACTTCGTAAGTTGTTATAGCAATATAAACTCAATGACTTTGATCGTAATGCTATACTTCGGATGTATGTTCATCACATCATTACACTAATGTTGTGATCCCGTTATTAACAACATCCAATGTCCATGATCAGGAAACCTTGATCATCTTGTTAATCAACGAGCTAGTTTATGAGAGAGGCTTAACTAGGAACTTTCTGTTTGTTTATTAAACACACATGTATTAACGTTTCCGTATTAATACAATTATAGCATGCAAAATAAACATCTATCATATACTTGGAATACACATAATAAACAATTTATTATTGCCTCTCAGGGCACCACTTGCACTAGAGACAATAATCTAGTTACATAGTGATATATCTAACACCCATTGAGTTCTGGTGTTGATCATGTTTTGCTCTAGGGAGAGTTTTAGTCAACGGATCTGCTACATTGAGATCCGTATGTACTTTACAAATCTTTATATCTCCATCCTTGACATGCTCGGATGGAGTGAAACCGCGCTTAATATGCTTGGAATGCTTGTGAGACCTTGGCTCTTTGGCATTGGCAATGGCACCATTGTTGTCACAATAGATCACCATTGGGTCCAACGCGCCACACAACTCCTAGTTCGGATATGAACTCCTTCATCCAAATCGCTTCGAGCCGGCAAGCAACATATTCGGCCTCCGTTGTTGATCCCGCTACCACAGGTTGTTTGGAGCTCCTCCAACTAACCGCTCCTCCATTCATGAGAAATACGTATCCGGATTGAGACTTAGAGTCATCCGGATCGGTGTCAAAGCTAGCGTCGACATAACACTTAGCGACGAGCTCTTCTTCACCTCCGTATACAAGAAACATATCCTTAGTTCTTCGTAATTACTTAAGGATATTCTTGACCGCTATCCAGTGTTCCGAACCTGGATCCGATTGGTACCTACTAGTCAAACTAATAGCGTGTGCCACATATGGTCTTGTACATAGCATGGCGTACATTATAGAGCCTATGGCTGAAGCATAGGGGACTTTGTCCATTATCTCTCTTTCTTCCGCCGAAGCCGGACTTTGAGTCTTACTCAATGTCTTGCCTTGCAACATAGGTAAGAACCCGTTCTTACTTCCGTCCATTTTAAACTTCTTTAAAATCTTATCAAGGTATGTACTTTGCGATAGCCCTATTAGGCGCCTAGATCTATCTCTATAGATCTTTATGCCTAATATGTATGACGCTTCACCTAGGTCCTTCATTGAAAATTTGTTGTTTAGATAACTTTTAACACTGTTTTAAAATATCTATATCATTTCCGATCAATAATAAGTCATCCACATATAATATCAGAAATGCCACATTTCTCCCACTCACTTTCTTGTAAATACAAGCTTCTCCATAAGTTTGGACAAATCCAAACTCTTTGATCACCTCATCAAAGCGGAGATTCCAACTTCGTGATGCTTGCTTCAATCCATAGATGGATCGCTGAAGCTTGCACACCTTGTTAGCATCCTTAGGATCGACAAAACCCTTTGGTTGTATCATATACAACTCTTCTTCAATATTACCATTGAGAAACGCGGTTTTGACATCCATCCGCCATATTTCATAATCGAAATATGCAGCAATTGCTAACATAATCCTAATCGACTTTAGCATAGCTACGGAGAGAAAGTCTCATCGTAGTCAACTCCTTGAATTTGTCGAAACCCCTTTGCGATAAGTCGAGCTTTATAGATGGTCACATTACCATCAAGATCGCTTTTCCTTTTGAAAATCCATTTGTTCTCCACGGCCTTTGGTCGTGAGGTAATTCCACCAAGTTCCAAACTTGATTTTCATACATGGATTCCATCTCAGATTTCATGGCTTCTAACCATTTGTTGGAACGGGCTCATCATCGCTTCTTCATACGTCGCAGGTCATTATTTTCATCAACCATGAAATTTATGACAGATTTCCGACAGCTCGGGAGCTGACGCGTCTGCTTGACCTGCGAGGTTCGGTAGTACTCTCTTTGGAGTTTCATGATCATTATCATTAGTTCCCTCTTCAACAGGTGGAGCCAACTCGAACGACTTCCGGACTGCGCTACTCGCCATACTTTGAAGAGAAGGTTCCATAACCTCTTCGAGTTCTACCTTCCGACTACTCACACCTTCGCGAGAAACTCTTTCTCTAGAAAGGATCCATTCTTGGCAACAAAAACCTTGCCCTCGGATTCGTGATAGAAGGAATACCCAATAGTTTCTTTAGGGTATCCTATGAAGACGCATTTTTCCGCTTTGGTTCGAGTTTATCCGGTTGAAGTTTCTTCACATAAACATCGCAACCCCAAACTTTAAGAATGACAGCTTAGGTTTGTTTCCAAACCACAATTCATACGGTGTCGTTTCAACGGATTTAGATGGTGCCCGATTTAAAGTGAATGCAGTTTCTAGTGCATAACCCCAAAATGACAACGGCAAGTCCGTCGAGACATCATAGATCGAACCATATCTAATAAAGTATGATTACGACGTTCGACACACCATTTCATTGTGGTGTTCGGCAGGTGTGAGTTGTGAAACAATTCCACACTCTTTCATGTGAGTGCTAAACTCAGAACTTAGATACTCACCTCCACGGTCGCATCAGAAATTTGATCTTTCTATTACGATGATTTTCCACTTCATTCTTAAATTCCTTGAACTTTTCAAAGGTTTCAGACTTGTGTTTCATTAAGTAGATATAACCATCTACTCAAATCATCCGTGAAAGTAACAAAATAACGATATCCACCTCGCCGACACACTCATTGGACCACATACATCGAATGTATGATTTCCAATAAATCGTCGCCTGCTCCATTGAACCGGAAACGGCGTTCTAGTCATCTTGCCCATAAGGCATGGCTCACATGTATCAAATGATTCATAATCAAGTGATTCCAAAAGTCCATCCGAATGGAGCTTCTTCATGCGTTTAATGCCAATATGACCTAGACGGCAGTGCCACATATATGCGGATATATCATCATCAAGTTTAATCCTTTTAGCATCAACATTATGAATATGTGTAACATTATCATCGAGATCTAACATAAATAAACCATTCATCATCGGTGCATGACCATAAAAGATTTCATTCATATAAATGGAACAACCATTGTTCTCAGACTTAAATGAATAACCACTTTGCATCAAACATGATCCAGATACAATGTTCATGCTCAGTGCAGGCACCAGATAACATTTATTTAAGTTTATGACTAATCCCGACGGTAAGTGGAGAGGTAGCGTTCCGACGGCGATCACATCAACGTTTGATCCATTGCCGACACGCATCTTGACCTCACCCCTTGCTAGCGGTCGCCTGTTCCGCAGCCTCTGATTCGAGTTACAAATATTAGCAACTGAACCGGTATCAAATACCCAGGTGCTACTGCGAGCACTAGTCAAGTACACATCAATAACATGTATATCATATATACCTTTGTTTGCCTTGCCGGCCTTCTTGTCTGCCAGATACTTGGGGCAGTTGCGCTTCCAGTGGCCAGTCCCCTTACAATAGTAGCACTCGGTATCAGACTTGGGTCCAACTCGGGGTTTCTTTTCAGGCGCGGCAACAGGCTTGCCGCCCTTACTTCCCTTCCGTTTTCCCTTCTTGTCTTTCTTGAAACCAGTGTTCCTATTGATCATCAACACTTGATGTTCCTTTTTGATCTCCACTTCTGCAGTTTTAAGCATTGACAGAAGCTCGGGGAGAGACTTCTTCATGCCTTGCATATTATAATTCATCACGAAGCTCTTATAGCTAGGTGGCAGAGACTGCAGAACACGATGGATGCCTAAGTCAATGGGAATCGTTATTCCCAAGGACACAAGCTTATCGGCGTAACCCGACATCTTGAGTACATGCTCACTAACGGAGCTGTTCTCTTCCATCATGCAGCTAAAGAACTTTTCTGAAGCATTGTAGCTCTCACAGAAAGATGTGTGTCGAAAATCATTTTCAACTCACCCATTGTATCAAAAGCATTGCTGTTTTGAAACGCTTTGAAGTTCCGGCTCTAGCCCATACAATATGCCGCAATGAACTAAGTTGTGGTCCTCCGACGAGTCGATAGACATTCTTCTCCTCGTCGGGGCATCAAAAGGTGGGGGCATAACGGCGCTTCTAGCACATATTGCTTTTGTGCAGAGAGGAGAATCCTCAAATTCATGGCCCATTCAGTAAAGTTGCTACCGTTCGTTGCTAGTTTCTCTTTCTCCATGAACGCATTGAAATTAAAAGCAGGTGGTGCCATCTACAACAGAATTTGTAAAGTTTAGACTAAGTGTATGATGTATTGAGTTCAACTAATCTATATTACGAATGAACTCCCACTCAAAAGCGACATCCCTCGTGTCCTTTTGGTGATTACATGAACCAAATCCACTACACCAAGTCCGATCATCACGTGAGTCGGTATAGCTTCAAAGGCGAGCATCAAATGGGCATCATATCAACTATATGACTCATGCTTAACCTTTCGGTCTGTGTTCCGAGGCCATGTCTGTACATGCTAGGCTCTCCAAGTTAGAACCTTAGTATTTTGCGTGTGTAACTGCTTTACACCCGAAGTATGGTCGAGGATCCAAGAACACCCGATCATCACGTGATGTCTTGGAGCGACGAAAACATAATCGGTGCATACTAAAGGAAGAACACATTCTTATCTTGATATTTAAATGAGGGAACATCTTATTTTGCTTAACAAAGCGCTAAACAAGCAATATAAGATGCAATCAAACATCATATGTTTATTAGTGAAATTATATGGTTCCCGCAGATGATCTCTATCATGTGCATCGTGGTATGATCACTATCATACCTATATGTGTAAATCCACAGTCTATGGATTTTACACGCTATGTGTGTTGTAAGAGTATCATCTCATACTTCTACTTACAACACTACCATATCATAACACTAGCCCAGCAACAATCTAAACTAGACGCCTCTAATTTATCCATTGCAAGTTTTACGTGGCTGAGGGCTTTCGAGATAGAACCGTTCTTACCTACGAACATGAACCACAACGAGGATAATCAAATTTTTGACAACTCGCTTGCAAAATAGATATTGACTTTAGTAGGAGAGACAGACACCCGCTAGCCACTTATGCAAACTAGTTGCATGTCAAGCGTGGAACAGGTCTCATGTGCGAGGACATGTAAAGTTTGTCCGGGCCGCTTCATCCCACTATGCCACCAATATCCAAAATCACAAGAAAGGAGCAACAACATGATCATCATCGCCCACATACTCATATGTGTACTACCCGTGTAAAGTATCTACGCATAGATCCGGCTCTGATACCACTGAAGGGTTCGCAGCATAGAAAACAAAAAATTTTCTACGATGTGAACTATATACCAAGATCTATTTATACTAGATACAAACAACGGGCGGATGTACATCCGTAGAGAACATACCCTTGAAGACCGACAAAGTTTAACGAGTCCAAACTCGTGGTTCATGTAGACGATCTCTTGCCGATCTCAAGATCGAGAGGAAGTCCTAGCGCCGCAAATCAGCAGCGCATCCGTGCTCGCACACACGTTCGAGGCACCGAGCAACCTCCGCCTCCTCGCTCCAGCGATGCAGCGGAAGCACAACTCTTTCTTGCCGAATAGCCACCGGGAACATGTATCTCGCTAGTCCGAGACCATGGGGGATAAATTCTAGAGGGGGAGAGAGATCCTTCACGAGGAGGTGTGAGTGAGAAGTGAGAGGAGGGCCTTTTATAGGAGGAGGGAACCCCAAGGGGTGGCAGCATGGGGCTGCCCCTTGCCTCCCCTCTTCATGTGGGTGGACACTCCACTCACAAAACTCCTCCAAATTCCTCCACTCAAAATCCCACTCAAAGATCCCATTAAATTTCCACCAAATTTAATGCAAACTCACTTTAAATAAAACTCTTTATTTTATTCAGAATTTTGTCAATTACTTTAATGACAAACATTCACAATAACCTTGCTAGAATTCTATTTCACATGCATAACCACTTTATGCAATTTCACCGAAAACCTGTTTGGTATCTAGTGAAATAAATTCGCGCTTGTTTATTCTTTCGCATGAAACTTTTGCTCCAATTGGATGTCGGTGTCTCTTAAGTGTGTCACCCTACGGTTCGTGAATAATGCGGACATGATCGAGACCCTCTCGGATCAATAATCGAGCGGGATCTGAGACCCATCCGACTCCACACATTCAACGATGACTTTCTTGTGATCGTCGGAACCTTTTACGCTAGTATCTTAATCCCTTTGTCTCACGATATATTACATGTCCGAGATTCGATCATCGGTATCTCCATACCTAGTTTGATCTCGTTACCGACATGCACTCTTTTCTCGTTCCTGTGATATAACATTCTAGTGATCAAATCACTTGCTTGCAAGCTAATCAATGTGATATCACCGAGAGGGCCCAGAGTATATCTATCCGTCATCGGGATGAACAAATTCCAGTCTTTATCCATGAGCCTCAACATAACACTTTATTAGTTCTGAACCCATCTTTATAATCACCCTGTTACGGTGTGACGTTTGATGTTATCAAGAAACTCTTCCGGTGTTAGTGATTGACATGATCTCATGGTCTAAGGATTAGGATCACTTCGTAAGTTGTTATAACAATATAAACTCAATGACTTTGATCGTAATGCTATACTTCGGATGAATGTTCATCACATCATTACACTAATGTTGTGATCCCGTTATTAACAACATCCAATGTCCATGATCAGGAAACCTTGATCATCTTGTTAATCAACGAGCTAGTTTATGAGAGAGGCTTAACTAGGAACTTTCTGTTTGTTTATTAAACACACATGTATTAACGTTTCCGTATTAATACAATTATAGCATGCAAAATAAACATCTATCATATACTTGGAATACACATAATAAACAATTTATTATTGCCTCTCAGGGCATATTCCCTTCACTATTTCCCTTAGTTTTGAGGTTCCACGGGGATTTGCATCACCCGTAAGACCCGATACATATTTGAGGGCATGACCAAAAACTTGTCGTTTTTGTGTTTTTGGCCGTTTCATGAGTTAGTTCCCATAGTTTTGGATTTCCAGGGGGATATGCATGCCCTTAAGACCAGATTCATGGTTGAGAGTTAAGACGAAAAAGTCATCGTTTTCACGTTTTATGGCCATTTTCATAAGCTATTGCCCATATTTCTCGGGTTCCAACGCGTTTGCATGGCTCGTAAGACCTGATACATGTTTGAGAGGTATGACCAAAAGGTCATCGTTTTCGCGTTTATGGTCGTTTTCATGAGCTATTGCCCACAGTTTTGGGTTTTAGGGCGATTTCCATGGCTCGTAAGACCCGATACATGTTTGGGAGTTAGGACCAAAAACTCATCGTTTTCGCGTTTTATGGCCGTTTTCATGAGCTATTTCCCACATTTTTTGGGTTCCAGGGCGATTTGCATGACTCGTAAAACCCGATACATGTTTGAGATTTATGACCAAAAACTCGTCAGTTTCGCGTTATATGGTCGTTTTCATGAGCTATAGCCCACAGTTTTGGGGTTTGAGGGCGAATTACAATGACAGTAAGACCCAAAACATGTTCGCGAGTTATGAACAAAAACTCATCGTTTTCGCGTTTTATGGCCGTTTTTAATGAGTTATTGCCCAAAGTTTTGGGGGTTTCAGGGCGATTTGCAAGGCTTGTAAGACGCAATATTTGAGAGTTACAACCAAAAAATTGTTTTTCGCATTTTACGGCCGTTTTCATTAGCTATTACCCACAGTTTTGGCGTTCTACGGAGATTTACAACGATCGTAAGACCCAATACATGTTTGAGAGTTATGACCAAAAACTCATCGTTTTCATGTTTTATAGCCATTTTCATGAGTTATTGCCCACAGTTTTGGGGGTTTCAGGGCGATTTGCATGGCTTTAGAGACCCGATAAATGTTTGAGAGTTAAGACCAAAAACTCGTACTTTTCGCGTTTATGGCCGTTTTCATGAGCTATTGCCCACAATTTTGGGGTTCCAAGGCGATTTGCAAGGCTCGTAAGACCCGATACATGTTTGAGAGTTATGACAAAAAACTCATCGTTTTCGCGTTTTTGGCCGTTTTCAAGAGATATTGCCCAAATTTTATGGGTTCCAGGGCGATTCGCATCCCTCGTAAGACCCGATACATGTTTTACATTTATGACCAAAAACTCATTATTTTCGCGTTCTATGGTCGTTTTCATGAGCTATAGCATACAATTTTTGGGTTCAAGGGCGATTTGCATGGCCCGTCAGACCCGTTACATTATTACGAGTTAAGACCAAACAGTTGTCGTTTTCGCATTTTACGGACGTGTTCATGAGCTATTTCCCTTAGTTTTGAGGTTCCACGGGGATTTGCATCACCCGTAAGACCCGATACATATTTGAGGGCATGACCAAAAACTTGTCGTTTTTGTGTTTGGTGGCCGTTTCATGAGTTAGTTCCCATAGTTTTGGATTTCCGGGGGGATATGCATGCCCTTAAGACCAGATTCATGGTTGAGAGTTAAGACGAAAAAGTCATCGTTTTCGCGTTTTATGGCCATTTTCATAAGCTATTGCCCATATTTCTCGGGTTCCAAGGCGTTTGCATGGCTCGTAAGACCTAATACATGTTTGAGAGGTATGACCAAAAAGTCGCCGTTTTCTCGTTTATGGTCATTTTCATGAGCTATTGCCCACAATTTTGGGTTTTAGGGCGATTTCCATGGCTCGTAAGACCCGATACATGTTTGAGAGTTAGGACCAAAAACTCATCGTTTTCGCGTTTTATGGCCGTTTTCATGAGCTATTTCCCACATTTTTTGGGTTCCAGGGCGATTTGCATGACTCGTAAAACCCGATACATGTTTGAGATTTATGACCAAAAACTCGTCAGTTTCGCGTTATATGGTCGTTTTCATGAGCTATAGCCCACAGTTTTGGGGTTTGAGGGCGAATTACAACGACAGTAAGACCCAAAACATGTTCGCGAGTTATGAACAAAAGCTCATCGTTTTCGCGTTTTATAGCCATTTTAATGAGTTATTGCCCAAAGTTTTGGGGGTTTCAGGGCGATGTGCATGGCTTTAGAGACCCGATAAATGTTTGAGAGTTAAGACCAAAAACTTGTAGTTTTCGCGTTTATGGCCGTTTTCATGAGCTATTGCCCACAATTTTGGGGTTCCAAGGCGATTTGCAAGGCTCGTAAGACCCGATACATGTTTGAGAGTTATGACAAAAAACTCATCGTTTTCACGTTTCATGGCCGTTTTCAAGAGATATTGCCCAAATTTTATGGGTTCCAGGGCGATTCGCATCCCTCGTAAGACTCGATACATGTTTTACATTTATGACCAAAAACTCATTATTTTCTCGTTCTATGGTCGTTTTCATGAGATACAGCATACAATTTTTGGGTTCAAGGGCGATTTGCATGGCACGTCGGACCGATACATTATTAAGTTTAAGACCAAACAGTTGTCGTTTTCGCATTTTACGGACGTGTTCATGAGATATTTCCCTTAGTTTTGAGGTTCCACGGGGATTTGCATCACCCGTAAGACCCGATACATATTTGAGGGCATGACCAAAAACTTGTCGTTTTTGTGTTTTGTGGCCGTTTCATGAGTTAGTTCCCATAGTTTTGGATTTCCGGGGGGATATGCATGCCCTTAAGACCAGATTCATGGTTGAGAGTTAAGACGAAAAAGTAATCGTTTTCGCGTTTTATGGCCATTTTCATAAGCTATTGCCCATATTTCTCGGGTTCCAAGGCGTTTGCATGGCTCGTAAGACCTAATACATGTTTGAGAGGTATGACCAAAATGTCGCCGTTTTCGCGTTTATGGTCGTTTTCATGAGCTATTGCCCACAATTTTGGGTTTTAGGGCGATTTCCATGGCTCGTAAGACCCGATACATGTTTGGGAGTTAGGACCAAAAACTCATCGTTTTCGCGTTTTATGGCCGTTTTCATGAGCTATTTCCCACATTTTTTTGGGTTCGAGGGCGATTTGCATGACTCGTAAAACCCGATACATGTTTGATATTTATGACCAAAAACTCGTCATTTTCGCGTTCTATGGTCATTTTCATGAGCTATAGCCCACAGTTTTGGGGTTTGAGGGCGAATTACAATGAAAGTAAGACCCAAAACTTGTTCGCGAGTTATGACCAAAAACTCATCGTTTTCGTGTTTTATGGCCGTTTTTAATGAGTTATTGCCCAAAGTTTTGGAGTTCTAGGGGATTTGCATGGCTTGTAAGACGCAATATTTGAGAGTTACAACCAAAAAATTGTTTTTCGCATTTTACGGCCGTTTTCATTAGATATTACCCATAGTTTTGGCGTTCTACGGAGATTTACAACGATCGTAAGAACCAATACATGTTTGAGAGTTATGACCAAAAACTCATCGTATTCACGTTTTATAGCCATTTTCATGAGTTATTGCCCACAGTTTTGGGGGTTTCATGGCGATTTGCATGGCTTTAGAGACCCGATAAATGTTTGAGAGTTAAGACCAAAAACTCGTACTTTTCGCGTTTATGGCCGTTTTCATGAGCTATTGCCCACAATTTTGGGGTTCCAAGGCGATTTGCAAGGCTCGTAAGACCCGATACATGTTTGAGAGTTATGACAAAAAACTTATCGTTTTCGCGTTTTATGGCCGTTTTCAAGAGATATTGCCCAAATTTTATGGGTTCCAGGGCGATTCGCATCCCTCGTAAGACCCGATACATGTTTTACATTTATGTCCAAAAACTCATTATTTTCGCGTTCTATGGTCGTTTTCATGAGCTATAGCCCACAATTTTTGGGTTCAAGGGCGATTTGCATGGCCCGTCAGACCCGATACATTATTAAGAGTTAAGACCAAACAGTTGTCGTTTTCGCATTTTACGGACGTGTTCATGAGCTATTTCCCTTAGTTTTGAGGTTCCACGGGGATTTGCATCACCCGTAAGACCCGATACATATTTGAGGGCATGACCAAAAACTTGTCGTTTTTGTGTTTGGTGGCCGTTTCATGAGTTAGTTCCCATAGTTTTGGATTTCCGGGGGGATATGCATGCCCTTAAGACCAGATTCATGGTTGAGAGTTAAGACGAAAAAGTCATCGTTTTCGCGTTTTATGGCCATTTTCATAAGCTATTGCCCATATTTCTCGGGTTCCAACGCGTTTGCATGGCTCGTAAGACCTAATACATGTTTGAGAGGTATGACCAAAAAGTCGCCGTTTTCTCGTTTATGGTCATTTTCATGAGCTATTGCCCACAATTTTGGGTTTTAGGGCGATTTCCATGGCTCGTAAGACCCGATACATGTTTGAGAGTTAGGACCAAAAACTCATCGTTTTCGCGTTTTATGGCCGTTTTCATGAGCTATTTCCCACATTTTTTGGGTTCCAGGGCGATTTGCATGACTCGTAAAACCCGATACATGTTTGAGATTTATGACCAAAAACTCGTCAGTTTCGCGTTATATGGTCGTTTTCATGAGCTATAGCCCACAGTTTTGGGGTTTGAGGGCGAATTACAACGACAGTAAGACCCAAAACATGTTCGCGAGTTATGAACAAAAACTCATCGTTTTCGCGTTTTATAGCCATTTTAATGAGTTATTGCCCAAAGTTTTGGGGGTTTCAGGGCGATGTGCATGGCTTTAGAGACCCGATAAATGTTTGAGAGTTAAGACCAAAAACTCGTAGTTTTCGCGTTTATGGCCGTTTTCATGAGCTATTGCCCACAATTTTGGGGTTCCAAGGCGATTTGCAAGGCTCGTAAGACCCGATACATGTTTGAGAGTTATGACAAAAAACTCATCGTTTTCACGTTTCATGGCCGTTTTCAAGAGATATTGCCCAAATTTTATGGGTTCCAGGGCGATTCGCATCCCTCGTAAGACTCGATACATGTTTTACATTTATGACCAAAAACTCATTATTTTCGCGCTCTATGGTCGTTTTCATGAGCTATAGCATACAATTTTTGGGTTCAAGGGCGATTTGCATGGCCCGTCAGACCCGTTACATTATTAAGAGTTAAGACCAAACAGTTGTCGTTTTCGCATTTTACGGACGTGTTCATGAGATATTTCCCTTAGTTTTGAGGTTCCACGGGGATTTGCATCACCCGTAAGACCCGATACATATTTGAGGGCATGACCAAAAACTTGTCGTTTTTGTGTTTTGTGGCCGTTTCATGAGTTAGTTCCCATAGTTTTGGATTTCCGGGGGGATATGCATGCCCTTAAGACCAGATTCATGGTTGAGAGTTAAGACGAAAAAGTAATCGTTTTCGCGTTTTATGGCCATTTTCATAAGCTATTGCCCATATTTCTCGGGTTCCAAGGCGTTTGCATGGCTCGTAAGACCTAATACATGTTTGAGAGGTATGACCAAAATGTCGCCGTTTTCGCGTTTATGGTCGTTTTCATGAGCTATTGCCCACAATTTTGGGTTTTAGGGCGATTTCCATGGCTCGTAAGACCCGATACATGTTTGGGAGTTAGGACCAAAAACTCATCGTTTTCGCGTTTTATGGCCGTTTTCATGAGCTATTTCCCACATTTTTTGGGTTCGAGGGCGATTTGCATGACTCGTAAAACCCGATACATGTTTGATATTTATGACCAAAAACTCGTCATTTTCGCGTTCTATGGTCATTTTCATGAGCTATAGCCCACAGTTTTGGGGTTTGAGGGCGAATTACAATGAAAGTAAGACCCAAAACTTGTTCGCGAGTTATGACCAAAAACTCATCGTTTTCGTGTTTTATGGCCGTTTTTAATGAGTTATTGCCCAAAGTTTTGGAGTTCTAGGGATTTGCATGGCTTGTAATATTTGAGAGTTACAACCAAAAATTGTTTTCGCATTTTTTTCATTAGATATTACCCATAGTTTTGGCGTTCTACGGAGATTTACAACGATCGTAAGAACCAATACATGTTTGAGAGTTATGACCAAAAACTCATCGTATTCACGTTTTATAGCCATTTTCATGAGTTATTGCCCACAGTTTTGGGGGTTTCATGGCGATTTGCATGGCTTTAGAGACCCGATAAATGTTTGAGAGTTAAGACCCAAAACTCGTAGTTTTCGCGTTTATGGCAGTTTTCATGATCTATTGCCCACAATTTTGGGTTTCCAAGGCGATTTGCAAGGCTCGTAAGACCCGATACATGTTTGAGAGTTATGACAAAAAACTTATCGTTTTCGCGTTTTATGGCCGTTTTCAAGAGATATTGCCGAAATTTTATGGGTTCCAGGGCGATTCGCATCCCTCGTAAGACCCGATACATGTTTTACATTTATGTCCAAAAACTCATTATTTTCGCGTTCTATGGTCGTTTTCATGAGCTATAGCCCACAATTTTTGGGTTCAAGGGCGATTTGCATGGCCCGTCAGACCCGATACATTATTAAGAGTTAAGACCAAACAGTTGTCGTTTTCGCATTTTACGGACGTGTTCATGAGCTATTTCCCTTAGTTTTGAGGTTCCACGGGGATTTGCATCACCCGTAAGACCCGATACATATTTGAGGGCATGACCAAAAACTTGTCGTTTTTGTGTTTTTGGCCGTTTCATGAGTTAGTTCCCATAGTTTTGGATTTCCAGGGGGATATGCATGCCCTTAAGACCAGATTCATGGTTGAGAGTTAAGACGAAAAAGTCATCGTTTTCACGTTTTATGGCCATTTTCATAAGCTATTGCCCATATTTCTCGGGTTCCAACGCGTTTGCATGGCTCGTAAGACCTGATACATGTTTGAGAGGTATGACCAAAAGGTCATCGTTTTCGCGTTTATGGTCGTTTTCATGAGCTATTGCCCACAGTTTTGGGTTTTAGGGCGATTTCCATGGCTCGTAAGACCCGATACATGTTTGGGAGTTAGGACCAAAAACTCATCGTTTTCGCGTTTTATGGCCGTTTTCATGAGCTATTTCCCACATTTTTTGGGTTCCAGGGCGATTTGCATGACTCGTAAAACCCGATACATGTTTGAGATTTATGACCAAAAACTCGTCAGTTTCGCGTTATATGGTCGTTTTCATGAGCTATAGCCCACAGTTTTGGGGTTTGAGGGCGAATTACAATGACAGTAAGACCCAAAACATGTTCGCGAGTTATGACCAAAAACTCATCGTTTTCGTGTTTTATGGCCGTTTTTAATGAGTTATTGCCCAAAGTTTTGGAGTTCTAGGGGATTTGCATGGCTTGTAAGACGCAATATTTGAGAGTTACAACCGTTTTCATTAGCTATTACCCACAGTTTTGGCGTTCTCGGAGATTTATGATCGTAAGACCCAATACATGTTTGAGAGTTATGACCAAAAACTCATCGTTTACATGTTTTATAGCCATTTTCATGAGTTTTTGCCCACAGTCTTGTGGGTTTCAGGGCGATTTGCATGGCTTTAGAGACCCGATAAATGTTTGAGACTCAAGACCAAAACCTCGTAGTTTTCGCGTTTATGGCCGTTTTCATGAGCTATTGCCCACAATTTTGGGGTTCCAAGGCGATTTGCAAGGCTCGTAAGACCCGATACATGTTTGAGAGTTATGACAAAAACCTCATCGTTTTCGCGTTTTATGGCCGTTTTCAAGAGATATTGCCCAAATTTTATGGGTTCCAGGGCGATTCGCATCCCTCGTAAGACCCGATACATGTTTTACATTTATGACCAAAAACTCATTATTTTCGCGTTCTATGGTCGTTTTCATGAGCTATAGCATACAATTTTTGGGTTCAAGGGCGATTTGCATGGACCGTCAGACCCGTTACATTATTAAGAGTTAAGACCAAACAGTTGTCGTTTTCGCATTTTACGGACGTGTTCATGAGCTATTTCCCTTAGTTTTGAGGTTCCACGGGGATTTGCATCACCCGTAAGACCCGATACATATTTGAGGGCATGACCAAAAACTTGTCGTTTTTGTGTTTTTGGCCGTTTCATGAGTTAGTTCCCATAGTTTTGGATTTCCAGGGGGATATGCATGCCCTTAAGACCAGATTCATGGTTGAGAGTTAAGACGAAAAAGTCATCGTTTTCACGTTTTATGGCCATTTTCATAAGCTATTGCCCATATTTCTCGGGTTCCAACGCGTTTGCATGGCTCGTAAGACCTGATACATGTTTGAGAGGTATGACCAAAAGGTCATCGTTTTCGCGTTTATGGTCGTTTTCATGAGCTATTGCCCATAGTTTTGGGTTTTAGGGCGATTTCCATGGATCGTAAGACCCGATACATGTTTGGGAGTTAGGACCAAAAACTCATCGTTTTAGCGTTTTATGGCCGTTTTCATGAGCTATTTCCCAAATTTTTGGGGTTCCAGGGCGATTTGCATGACTCGTAAAACCCGATACATGTTTGAGATTTATGACCAAAAACTCGTCAGTTTCGCGTTATATGGTCGTTATCATGAGCTATAGCCCACAGTTTTGGGGTTTGAGGGCGAATTACAATGACAGTAAGACCCATAACTTGTTCGCGAGTTATGACCAAAAAATCATCGTTTTCGTGTTTTATGGCCGTTTTTAATGAGTTATTGCCCAAAGTTTTGGGGTTTCAGGGCGATTTGCATGGCTTGTAAGACCCGATAAATGTTTGAGAGTTAAGAGCAAAAACTCGTAGTTTTCGCGTTTATGGCCGTTTTCATGAGCTATTGCCCACAATTTTGGGGTTCCAAGGCGATTTGCAAGGCTCGTAAGACCCGATACATGTTTGAGAGTTATGACAAAAAACTCATCGTTTTCGCGTTTTATGGCCGTTTTCAAGAGATATTGCCCAAATTTTATGGGTTCCAGGGCGATTCGCATCCCTCGTAAGACCCGATACATGTTTTACATTTATGACCAAAAACTCATTATTTTCGCGCTCTATGGTCGTTTTCAAGAGCTATAGCATACAATTTTTGGGTTCAAGGGCGATTTGCATGGCCCGTCAAACCCGTTACATTATTAAGAGTTAAGACCAAACAGTTGTCGTTTTCGCATTTTACGGACGTATCATGAGATATTTCCCATAGTTTTGAGGTTCCACGGGGATTTGCATCACCCGTAAGACCCGATACATATTTGAGGGCATGACCAAAAACTTGTCGTTTTTGTGTTTTGTGGCCGTTTCATGAGTTAGTTCCCATAGTTTTGGATTTCCGGGGGGATATGCATGCCCTTAAGACCAGATTCATGGTTGAGAGTTAAGACGAAAAAGTAATCGTTTTCGCGTTTTATGGCCATTTTCATAAGCTATTGCCCATATTTCTCGGGTTCCAAGGCGTTTGCATGGCTCGTAAGACCTAATACATGTTTGAGAGGTATGACCAAAATGTCGCCGTTTTCGCGTTTATGGTCGTTTTCATGAGCTATTGCCCACAATTTTGGGTTTTAGGGCGATTTCCATGGCTCGTAAGACCCGATACATGTTTGGGAGTTAGGACCAAAAACTCATCGTTTTCGCGTTTTATGGCCGTTTTCATGAGCTATTTCCCACATTTTTTGGGTTCGAGGGCGATTTGCATGACTCGTAAAACCCGATACATGTTTGATATTTATGACCAAAAACTCGTCATTTTCGCGTTCTATGGTCATTTTCATGAGCTATAGCCCACAGTTTTGGGGTTTGAGGGCGAATTACAATGAAAGTAAGACCCAAAACTTGTTCGCGAGTTATGACCAAAAACTCATCGTTTTCGTGTTTTATGGCCGTTTTTAATGAGTTATTGCCCAAAGTTTTGGAGTTCTAGGGGATTTGCATGGCTTGTAAGACGCAATATTTGAGAGTTACAACCAAAAAATTGTTTTTCGCATTCGTTTTCATTAGATATTACCCATAGTTTTGGCGTTCTCGGAGATTTACAACGATCGTAGAACCAATACATGTTTGAGAGTTATGACCAAAAACTCATCGTTTTCGTGTTTTATAGCCATTTTCATGAGCTATTGCCCACAGTTTTGGGGGTTTCAGGGCGATTTGCATGGCTTTAGAGACCCGATAAATGTTGGAGAGTTAAAGACCAAAAACTCGTAGTTTTCACGTTTATGGCCGTTTTCATGAGCTATTGCCCACAATTTTGGGTATCCAAGGCGATTTGCAAGGCTCATAAGACCTGATACATGTTTGAGAGGTATGACCAAAAAGTCGCCGTTTTCGCTTTAATGGTCGTTTTCAAGAGATATTGCCCAAATTTTATGGGTTCCAGGGCGATTCGCATCCCTCGTAAGACCCGATACATGTTTTACATTTATGACCAAAAACTCATTATTTTCGCGTTCTATGGTCGTTTTCATGAGCTATAGCCCACAATTTTTGGGTTCAAGGGCGATTTGCATGGCCCGTCAGACCCGATACATTATTAAGAGTTAAGACCAAACGGTTGTCGTTTTCGCATTTTACGGACGTGTTCATGAGCTATTTCCCTTAGTTTTGAGGTTCCACGGGGATTTGCATCACCCGTAAGACCCGATACATATTTGAGGGCATGACCAAAAACTTGTCGTTTTTGTGTTTTGTGGCCGTTTCATGAGTTAGTTCCCATAGTTTTGGATTTCCAGGGGGATATGCATGCCCTTAAGACCAGATTCATGGTTGAGAGTTAAGACGAAAAAGTCATCGTTTTCACGTTTTATGGCCATTTTCATAAGCTATTGCCCATATTTCTCGGGTTCCAACGCGTTTGCATGGCTCGTAAGACCTGATACATGTTTGAGAGGTATGACCAAAAGGTCATCGTTTTCGCGTTTATGGTCGTTTTCATGAGCTATTGCCCACAGTTTTGGGTTTTAGGGCGATTTCCATGGCTCGTAAGACCCGATACATGTTTGGGAGTTAGGACCAAAAACTCATCGTTTTCGCGTTTTATGGCCGTTTTCATGAGCTATTTCCCACATTTTTGGGTTCCAGGGCGATTTGCATGACTCGTAAAACCCGATACATGTTTGAGATTTATGACCAAAAACTCGCCAGTTTCGCGTTATATGGTCGTTTTCATGAACTATAGCCCACAGTTTTGGGGTTTGAGGGCGAATTACAATGTGATAAGACCCAAAACATGTTGCGAGTTATGACCAAAAACTCATCGTTTTCTTGTTTTATGGCCGTTTTAATGAGTTATTGCCCAAAGTTTTGGTTCTAGGGGATTTGCATGGCTTGTTTTCATTAGCTATACCCATTTTTTTGGCGTTCTCTGATTTACAACGATCGTAAGACCCAATACATGTTTGAGAGTTATGACCAAAAACTCATCGTTTTCATGTTTTATGGCCATTTTCATGAGTTATTGCCCACAGTTTTGGGGGTTTCAGGGCGATTTGCATGGCTTTAGAGACCCGATAAATGTTTGAGAGTTAAGACCAAAAACTCGTAGTTTTCGCGTTTATGGCCGTTTTCATGAGCTATTGCCCACAATTTTGGGGTTCCAAGGCGATTTGCAAGGCTCGTAAGACCCGATACATGTTTGAGAGTTATGACAAAAAACTCATCGTTTTCGCGTTTTATGGCCGTTTTCAAGAGATATTGCCCAAATTTTATGGGTTCCAGGGCGATTCGCATCCCTCGTAAGACCCGATACATGTTTTACATTTATGACCAAAAACTCATTATTTTCGCGTTCTATGGTCGTTTTCATGAGCTATAGCATACAATTTTTTGGGTTCAAGGGCGATTTGCATGGCCGGTCAGACCCGTTACATTATTAAGAGTTAAGACCAAACAGTTGTCGTTTTTGCATTTTACGGACGTGTTCATGAGCTATTTCCCTTAGTTTTGAGGTTCCACGAGGATTTGCATCACCCGTAAGACCCGATACATATTTGAGGGCATGACCAAAAACGTGTCGTTTTTGTGTTTTGTGGCCGTTTCATGAGTTAGTTCCCATAGTTTTAGATTTCCGGGGGGATATGCAGGCCCTTAAGACCAGATTCATGGTTGAGAGTTAAGACGAAAAAGTCATCGTTTTCACGTTTTATGGCCATTTTCATAAGCTATTGCCCATATTTCTCGGGTTCCAACGCGTTTGCATGGCTCGTAAGACCTGATACATGTTTGAGAGGTATGACCAAAAGGTCATCGTTTTCGCGTTTATGGTCGTTTTCATGAGCTATTGCCCACAGTTTTGGGTTTTAGGGCGATTTCCATGGATCGTAAGACCCGATACATGTTTGGGAGTTAGGACCAAAAACTCATCGTTTTCGCGTTTTATGGCCGTTTTCATGAGCTATTTCCCAAATTTTTGGGGTTCCAGGGCGATTTGCATGACTCGTAAAACCCGATACATGTTTGAGATTTATGACCAAAAACTCGTCAGTTTCGCGTTATATGGTCGTTTTCATGAGCTATAGCCCATAGTTTTGGGGTTTGAGGGCGAATTACAATGACAGTAAGACCCAAAACATGTTCGCGAGTTATGACCAAAAACTCATCGTTTTCGCGTTTTATAGCCATTTTCATGAGTTATTGCCCACAGTTTTGGGGGTTTCAGGGCGATTTGCATGGCTTTAGAGACCCGATAAATGTTTGAGAGTTAAGACCAAAAACTCGTAGTTTTCGCGTTTATGGCCGTTTTCATGAGCTATTGCCCACAATTTTGGGGTTCCAAGGCGATTTGCAAGGCTCGTAAGACCCGATACATGTTTGAGAGTTATGACAAAAAACTCATCGTTTTCGCGTTTTATGGCCGTTTTCAAGAGATATTGCCCAAATTTTATGGGTTCCAGGGCGATTCGCATCCCTCGTAAGACCCGATACATGTTTTACATTTATGACCAAAAACTCATTATTTTCGCGTTCTATGGTCGTTTTCATGAGCTATAGCATACAATTTTTGGGTTCAAGGGCGATTTGCATGGCCCGTCAGACCCGTTACATTATTAAGAGTTAAGACCAAACAGTTGTCGTTTTCGCATTTTACGGACGTGTTCATGAGCTATTTCCCTTAGTTTTGAGGTTCCACGGGGATTTGCATCACCCGTAAGACCCGATACATATTTGAGGGCATGACCAAAAACTTGTCGTTTTGTGTTTTGTGGTCGTTTCATGAGTTAGTTCCCATAGTTTTGGATTTCCGGGGGGATATGCATGCCCTTAAGACCAGATTCATGGTTGAGAGTTAAGACGAAAAAGTCATCGTTTTCGCGTTTTATGGCCATTTTCATAAGCTATTGCCCATATTTCTCGGGTTCCAACGCGTTTGCATGGCTCGTAAGACCTGATACATGTTTGAGAGGTATGACCAAAAGGTCGTTTTCGCGTTTATGGTCGTTTTCATGAGCTATTGCCCACAATTTTGGGTTTTAGGGCGATTTCCATGGCTCGTAAGACCCGATACATGTTTGGGAGTTAGGACCAAAAACTCATCGTTTTCGCGTTTTATGGCCGTTTTCATGAGCTATTTCCCACATTTTTTGGGTTCCAGGGCGATTTGCATGACTCGTAAAACCCGATACATGTTTGAGATTTATGACCAAAAACTCGTCAGTTTCGCGTTATATGGTCGTTTTCATGAGCTATAGCCCACAGTTTTGGGGTTTGAGGGCGAATTACAATGACAGTAAGACCCAAAACATGTTCGCGAGTTATGACCAAAAACTCATCGTTTTCGTGTTTGATGGCCGTTTTTAATGAGTTATTGCCCAAAGTTTTGGAGTTCTAGGGGATTTGCATGGCTTGTAAGACGCAATATTTGAGAGTTACAACCAAAAAATTGTTTTTCGCATTTTACGGCCGTTTTCATTAGCTATTACCCACAGTTTTGGCGTTCTACGGAGATTTACATAGATCGTAAGACCAAATACATGTTTGAGAGTTATGACCAAAAACTCATCGTATTCACGTTTTATAGCCATTTTCATGAGTTATTGCCCACAGTTTTGGGGGTTTCAGGGCGATTTGCATGGCTTTAGAGACCCGATAAATGTTTGAGAGTTAAGACCCAAAACTCGTAGTTTTCGCGTTTATGGCCGTTTTCATGAGCTATTGCCCACAATTTTGGGGTTCCAAGGCGATTTGCAAGGCTCGTAAGACCCGATACATGTTTGAGAGTTATGACAAAAAACTCATCGTTTTCACGTTTTATGGCCGTTTTCAAGAGATATTGCCCAAATTTTATGGGTTCCAGGGCGATTCGCATCCCTCGTAAGACCGATACATGTTTTACATTTATGACCAAAAACTCATTATTTTCGCGCTCTATGGTCGTTTTCAAGAGCTATAGCATACAATTTTTGGGTTCAAGGGCGATTTGCATGGCCGTCGGACCCGATACATTATTAAAGTTAAGACCAAACAGTTGTCGTTTTCGCATTTACGGACGTGCTCATGAGCTATTTCCCTTAGTTTTGAGGTTCCACGGGGATTTGCATCACCCGTAAGACCCGATACATATTTGAGGGCATGACCAAAAACTTGTCGTTTTTGTGTTTTGTGGCCGTTTCATGAGTTAGTTCCCATAGTTTTGGATTTCCGGGGGGATATGCATGCCCTTAAGACCAGATTCATGGTTGAGAGTTAAGACGAAAAAGTCATCGTTTTCGCGTTTTATGGCCATTTTCATAAGCTATTGCCCATATTTCTCGGGTTCCAACGCGTTTGCATGGCTCGTAAGACCTGATACATGTTTGAGAGGTATGACCAAAAGTTTGTCGTTTTCGCGTTTATGGTCGTTTTCATGAGTTATTGCCCACAGTTTTGGGTTTTAGGGCGATTTCCATGGCTCGTAAGACCCGATACATGTTTGGGAGTTAGGACCAAAAACTCTTCGTTTTCGCGTTTTATGGCCGTTTTCATGAGCTATTTCCCACATTTTTTGGGTTCCAGGGCGATTTGCATGACTCGTAAAACCCGATACATGTTTAAGATTTATGACCAAAAACTCGTCAGTTTCGCGTTATATGGTCGTTTTCATGAGCTATAGCCCACAGTTTTGGGGTTTGAGGGCGAATTACAATGACAGTAAGACCCAAAACATGTTCGCGAGTTATGACCAAAAACTCATCGCGTTTTATAGCCATTTTCATGAGTTATTGCCCACAGTTTTGGGGGTTTCAGGGCGATTTGCATGGCTTTAGAGACCCGATAAATGTTTGAGAGTTAAGACCAAAAACTCGTAGTTTTCGCGTTTATGGCCGTTTTCATGAGCTATTGCCCACAATTTTGGGGTTCCAAGGCGATTTGCAAGGCTCGTAAGACCCGATACATGTTTGAGAGTTATGACAAAAAACTCATCGTTTTCGCGTTTTATGGCCGTTTTCAAGAGATATTGCCCAAATTTTATGGGTTCCAGGGCGATTCGCATCCCTCGTAAGACCCGATACATGTTTTACATTTATGACCAAAAACTCATTATTTTCGCGTTCTATGGTCGTTTTCATGAGCTATAGCATACAATTTTTGGGTTCAAGGGCGATTTGCATGGCCCGTCAGACCCGTTACATTATTAAGAGTTAAGACCAAACAGTTGTCGTTTTCGCATTTTACGGACGTGTTCATGAGCTATTTCCCTTAGTTTTGAGGTTCCACGGGGATTTGCATCACCCGTAAGACCCGATACATATTTGAGGGCATGACCAAAAACTTGTCGTTTTTGTGTTTTGTGGCCGTTTCATGAGTTAGTTCCCATAGTTTTGGATTTCCAGGGGGATATGCATGCCCTTAAGACCAGATTCATGGTTGAGAGTTAAGACGAAAAAGTCATCGTTTTCGCGTTTTATGGCCATTTTCATAAGCTATTGCCCATATTTCTCGGGTTCCAAGGCGTTTGCATGGCTCGTAAGACCTGATACATGTTTGAGAGGTATGACCAAAAAGTCGTCGTTTTCGCGTTTATGGTCGTTTTCATGAGCTATTGCCCACAGTTTTGGGTTTTAGGGCGATTTCCATGGCTCGTAAGACCCGATACATGTTTGGGAGTTAGGACCAAAAACTCATCGTTTTCGCGTTTTATGGCCGTTTTCATGAGCTATTTCCCACATTTTTTGGGTTCCAGGGCGATTTGCATGACTCGTAAAACCCGATACATGTTTGAGATTTATGACCAAAAACTCGTCAGTTTCGCGTTATATGGTCGTTTTCATGAGCTATAGCCCACAGTTTTGGGGTTTGAGGGCGAATTACAATGACAGTAAGACCCAAAACATGTTCGCGAGTTATGACCAAAAACTCATCGTTTTCGCGTTTTATAGCCATTTTCATGAGTTATTGCCCACAGTTTTGGGGGTTTCAGGGCGATTTGCATGGCTTTAGAGACCCGATAAATGTTTGAGAGTTAAGACCAAAAACTCGTAGTTTTCGCGTTTATGGCCGTTTTCATGAGCTATTGCCCACAATTTTGGGGTTCCAAGGCGATTTGCAAGGCTCGTAAGACCCGATACATGTTTGAGAGTTATGACAAAAAACTCATCGTTTTCGCGTTTTATGGCCGTTTTCAAGAGATATTGCCCAAATTTTATGGGTTCCAGGGCGATTCGCATCCCTCGTAAGACCCGATACATGTTTTACATTTATGACCAAAAACTCATTATTTTCGCGTTCTATGGTCGTTTTCATGAGCTATAGCCCACAATTTTTGGGTTCAAGGGCGATTTGCATGGCCCGTCAGACCCGATACATTATTAAGAGTTAAGACCAAACAGTTGTCGTTTTCGCATTTTACGGACGTGTTCATGAGCTATTTCCCTTAGTTTTGAGGTTCCACGGGGATTTGCATCACCCGTAAGACCCGATACATATTTGAGGGCATGACCAAAAACTTGTCGTTTTTGTGTTTTGTGGCCGTTTCATGAGTTAGTTCCCATAGTTTTGGATTTCCAGGGGGATATGCATGCCCTTAAGACCAGATTCATGGTTGAGAGTTAAGACGAAAAAGTCATCGTTTTCGCGTTTTATGGCCATTTTCATAAGCTATTGCCCATATTTCTCGGGTTCCAACGCGTTTGCATGGCTCGTAAGACCTGATACATGTTTGAGAGGTATGACCAAAAGGTCGTCGTTTTCGCGTTTATGGTCGTTTTCATGAGCTATTGCCCATAGTTTTGGGTTTTAGGGCGATTTCCATGGCTCGTAAGACCCGATACATGTTTGGGAGTTAGGACCAAAAACTCATCGTTTTCGCGTTTTATGGCCGTTTTCATGAGCTATTTCCCACATTTTTTGGGTTCCAGGGCGATTTGCATGACTCGTAAAACCCGATACATGTTTGAGATTTATGACCAAAAACTCGTCAGTTTCGCGTTATATGGTCGTTTTCATGAGCTATAGCCCACAGTTTTGGGGTTTGAGGGCGAATTACAATGACAGTAAGACCCAAAACATGTGTGAGAGTTATGACCAAAAGCTCATCCTTTTCGCGTTTTATAGCCATTTTCATGAGTTATTGCCCACGGTTTTGGGGTTTGGGCGAGCGCGTTGCATGGCTTTAGAGACCCGATAAATGTTTGAGAGTTAAGACCAAAAACTTCGTAGTTTTCGCGTTTATGGCCGTTTTCATGAGCTATTGCCCACAATTTTGGGGTTCAAGGCGATTTGCAAGGCTCGTAAGACCCGATACATGTTTGAGAGTTATGACAAAAACTCATCGTTTCGCGCGTTTTATGGCCGTTTTCAAGAGATATTGCCCAAATTTTATGGGTTCGAGGCGATTCGCATCCTCGTAAGACCCGATACATGTTTTACATTTATGACCAAAAACTCATTATTTTCGCGTTCTATGGTGCGTTTTCATGAGCTATAGCCCACAATTTTTTGGGTTCAAGGCGATTTGCATGGCCGTCGGACCGATACATTATTAAGAGTTAAGACCAAACAGTTGTCGTTTTTGCATTTTACGGACGTGTTCATGAGCTATTTCCCTTAGTTTAAGGTTCCACGAGGATTTGCATCACCCGTAAGACCCGATACATATTTGAGGGCATGACCAAAAACTTGTCGTTTTTGTGTTTTGTGGTCGTTTCATGAGTTAGTTCCCATAGTTTTGGATTTCCGGGGGGATATGCATGCCCTTAAGACCAGATTCATGGTTGAGAGTTAAGACGAAAAAGTCATCGTTTTCGCGTTTTATGGCCATTTTCATAAGCTATTGCCCATATTTCTCGGGTTCCAACGCGTTTGCATGGCTCGTAAGACCTGATACATGTTTGAGAGGTATGACCAAAAGGTCGTCGTTTTCGCGTTTATGGTCGTTTTCATGAGCTATTGCCCACAGTTTTGGGTTTTAGGGCGATTTCCATGGCTCGTAAGACCCGATACATGTTTGGGAGTTAGGACCAAAAACTCATCGTTTTCGCGTTTTATGGCCGTTTTCATGAGCTATTTCCCACATTTTTTGGGTTCCAGGGCGATTTGCATGACTCGTAAAACCCGATACATGTTTGAGATTTATGACCAAAAACTCGTCAGTTTCGCGTTATATGGTCGTTTTCATGAGCTATAGCCCACAGTTTTGGGGTTTGAGGGCGAATTACAATGACAGTAAGACCCAAAACTTGTTCGCGAGTTATGACCAAAAACTCATCGTTTTCGCGTTTTATAGCCATTTTCATGAGCTATTGCCCAAAGTTTTGGGGTTTCAGGGCGATTTGCATGGCTTGTAAGACCGGATAAATGTTTGAGAGTTAAGAGCAAAAACTCGTAGTTTTCGCGTTTATGGCCGTTTTCATGAGCTATTGCCCACAATTTTGGGGTTCCAAGGCGATTTGCAAGGCTCGTAAGACCCGATACATGTTTGAGAGTTATGACAAAAAACTCATCGTTTTCGCGTTTTATGGCCGTTTTCAAGAGATATTGCCCAAATTTTATGGGTTCCAGGGCGATTCGCATCCCTCGTAAGACCCGATACATGTTTTACATTTATGACCAAAAACTCATTATTTTCGCGTTCTATGGTCGTTTTCATGAGCTATAGCATACAATTTTTGGGTTCAAGGGCGATTTGCATGGCCCGTCAGACCCGTTACATTATTACGAGTTAAGACCAAACAGTTGTTGTTTTCTCATTTTACGGACGTGTTCATGAGCTATTTCCCTTAGTTTTGAGGTTCCACGAGTTTGCATCACCGTAAGACCCGATACATATTTGAGGGCATGACCAAAAACTTGTCGTTTTTGTGTTTTGTGGCCGTTTCATGAGTTAGTTCCCATAGTTTTGGATTTCCAGGGGGATATGCATGCCCTTAAGACCAGATTCATGGTTGAGAGTTAAGACGAAAAAGTCATCGTTTTCGCGTTTTATGGCCATTTTCATAAGCTATTGCCCATATTTCTCGGGTTCCAGCGCGTTTGCATGGCTCGTAAGACATGATACAAGTTTGAGAGGTATGTCCAAAATGTCTCCGTTTTCGCGTTTATGGTCGTTTTCATGAGCTATTGCCCACAGTTTTGGGTTTTAGGGCGATTTCCATGGCTCGTAAGACCCGATACATGTTTGGGAGTTAGGACCAAAAACTCATCGTTTTCGCGTTTTATGGCCGTTTTCATGAGCTATTTCCCACATTTTTTGGGTTCCAGGGCGATTTGCATGACTCGTAAAACCGATACATGTTTGAGATTTATGACCAAAAACTCGTCAGTTTCGCGTTATATGGTCGTTTTCATGAGCTATAGCCCACAGTTTTGGGGTTTGAGGGCGAATTACAATGATAGTAAGACCCAAAACATGTTCGCGAGTTATGACCAAAAACTCATCCTTTTCGCGTTTTATAGCCCTTTTCCTGAGTTATTGCACACAGTTTTGGGGGTTTCAGGGCGATTTGCATGGCTTTAGAGACCCGATAAATGTTTGAGAGTTAAGACCAAAAACTCGTAGTTTTCGCGTTTATGGCCGTTTTCATGAGCTATTGCCCACAATTATGGGGTTCCAAGGCGATTTGCAAGGCTCGTAAGACCCGATACATGTTTGAGAGTTATGACAAAAAACTCATCATTTTCGCGTTTTATGGCCGTTTTCAAGAGATATTGCCCAAATTTTATGGGTTCCAGGGCGATTCGCATCCCTCGTAAGACCCGATACATGTTTTACATTTATGACCAAAAACTCATTATTTTCGCGTTCTATGGTCATTTTCATGAGCTATAGCCCACAATTTTTGGGTTCAAGGGAGATTTGCATGTCCCGTCAGACCCGATACATTATTAAGAGTTAAGAACAAACAGTTGTCTTTTTCGCATTTTACGGACGTGTTCATGAGCTATTTCCCTTAGTTTTGAGGTTCCACGAGGATTTGCATCACCCGTAAGACCCGATACATATTTGAGGGCATGACCAAAAACTTGTCGTTTTTGTGTTTTGTGGCCGTTTCATGAGTTAGTTCCCATAGTTTTGGATTTCCTTGGGGATATGCATGCCCTTAAGACCAGATTCATGGTTGAGAGTTAAGACGAAAAAGTCATCGTTTTCGCGTTTTATGGCCATTTTCATAAGCTATTGCCCATATTTCTCGGGTTCCAACGCGTTTGCATGGCTCGTAAGACCTGATACATGTTTGAGAGGTATGACCAAAAGGTCGTCGTTTTCGCGTTTATGGTCGTTTTCATGAGCTATTGCCCACAGTTTTGGGTTTTAGGGCGATTTCCATGGCTCGTAAGACCCGATACATGTTTGGGAGTTAGGACCAAAAACTCATCGTTTTCGCGTTTTATGGCCGTTTTCAAGAGATTTATGGCCGTTTTAGGGCGATGTGCATGACTCGTAAAACCCGATACATGTTTGAGATTTATGACCAAAAACTCGTCAGTTTCGCGTTATATGGTCGTTTTCATGAGCTATAGCCCACAGTTTTGGGGTTTGAGGGCGAATTACAATGATAGTAAGACCCAAAACATGTTCGCGAGTTATGACCAAAAACTCATCCTTTTCGCGTTTTATAGCCATTTTCATGAGTTATTGCCCACAGTTTTCGGGGTTTCAGGGCGATTTGCATGGCTTTAGAGACCCGATAAATGTTTGAGAGTTAAGACCAAAAACTCGTAGTTTTCGCGTTTATGGCCGTTTTCATGAGCTATTGCCCACAATTTTGGGGTTCCAAGGCGATTTGATAGGCTCGTAAGACCTGATACATGTTTGAGAGTTATGACAGAAAAACTTATCGTTTTCGCGTTTTATGGCCGTTTTCAAGAGATATTGCCCACATTTTATGGGTTCCAGGGCGATTCGCATCCCTCGTAAGACCCGATACATGTTTTACATTTATGACCAAAAACTCATTATTTTCGCGTTCTATGGTGCGTTTTCATGAGCTATAGCATACAATTTTTGGGTTCAAGGCGATTTGCATGGCCGTCGGACCGATACATTATTAAAGTTAAGACCAAGCGGTTGTCGTTTTCGCATTTCTGACGTGTTCATGAGCTATTTCCCTTAGTTTTGAGGTTCCACGAGTTTGCATCACCGTAAGACCCGATACATATTTGAGGCATGACCAAAAACTTGTCGTTTTGTGTTTTGTGGCGTTTCATGAGTTAGTTCCCATAGTTTTGGATTTCAGGGGATATGCATGCCCTTAAGACCAGATTCATGGTTGAGAGTTAAGGCGAAAAAGTCATCGTTTTCGCGTTTATGGCCATTTTCATAAGCTATTGCCCATATTTCTCGGGTTCCAACGCGTTTGCATGGCTCGTAAGACCTGATACATGTTTGAGAGGTATGACCAAAAGGTCGTCGTTTTCGCGTTTATGGTCGTTTTCATGAGTTATTGCCCACAGTTTTGTGGGTTTCAGGGCGATTTGCATGGCTTTAGAGCCCCGATAAATGTTTGAGAGTTAAGACCAAAAACTCGTAGTTTTCGTGTTTATGGCCGTTTTCATGAGCTATTTCCCACATTTTTTGGGTTCCAGGGCGATTTGTATGACTCGTAAAACCCGATACATGTTTGAGATTTATGACCAAAAACTCGTCAGTTTCACGTTATATGGTCGTTTTCATGAGCTATAGCCCACAGTTTTGGGGTTTGAGGGCGAATTACAATGACAGTAAGACCCAAAACATGTTCGCGAGTTATGACCAAAAACTCATCGTTTTCGCGTTTTATAGCCATTTTCATGAGCTATTGCCCAAAGTTTTGGGGTTTCAGGGCGATTTGCATGGCTTGTAAGACCGGATAAATGTTTGAGAGTTAAGAGCAAAAACTCGTAGTTTTCGCGTTTATGGCCGTTTTCATGAGCTATTGCCCACAATTTTGGGGTTCCAAAGCGATTTGCAAGGCTCGTAAGACCCGATACATGTTTGAGAGATATGACGAAAAACTCATCGGTTTCGCGTTTTATGGCCGTTTTCAAGAGATATTGCCCAAATTTTATGGGTTCCAGGGCGATTCGCATCCCTCGTAAGACCCGATACATGTTTTGCATTTATGACCAAAAACTTATTATTTTCGCGTTCTATGGTCGTTTTCATGAGCTATAGCCCACAATTTTTGGGTTCAAGGGCGATTTGCATGGCCCGTCAGACCCGATACATTATTAAGAGTTAAGACCAAGCGATTTGTCGTTTTCGCATTTCTGGAGACGTGTTCATGAGCTATTTCCCTTAGTTTTGAGGTTCCACGAGTTTGCATCACCGTAAGACCCGATACATATTTGAGGGCATGACCAAAAACTTGTCGTTTTTGTGTTTTGTGGCCGTTTCATGAGTTAGTTCCCATAGTTTTGGATTTCCGGGGGGATATGCATGCCCTTAAGACCAGATTCATGGTTGAGAGTTAAGACGTCAAAAGTCATCGTTTTCGCGTTTTATGGCCATTTTCATAAGCTATTGCCCATATTTCTCGGGTTCCAACGCGTTTGCATGGCTCGTAAGACCTGATACATGTTTGAGAGGTATGACCAAAAGGTCGTCGTTTTCGCGTTTATGGTCGTTTTCATGAGCTATTGCCCACAGTTTTGGGTTTTCAGGCGATTTCCATGGCTCGTAAGACCCGATACATGTTTGGGAGTTAGGACCAAAAACTCATCGTTTTCGCGTTTTATGGCCGTTTTCATGAGCTATTTCCCACATTTTTTGGGTTCCAGGGCGATTTGCATGACTCGTAAAACCCGATACATGTTTGAGATTTATGACCAAAAACTCGTCAGTTTCGCGTTATATGGTCGTTTTCATGAGCTATAGCCCACAGTTTTGGGGTTTGAGGGCGAATTACAATGACAGTAAGACCCAAAACATGTTCGCGAGTTATGACCAAAAACTCATCCTTTTCGCGTTTTATAGCCATTTTCATGAGTTATTGCCCACAGTTTTGGGGGTTTCAGGGCGATTTGCATGGCTTTAGAGACCCGATAAATGTTTGAGAGTTAAGACCAAAAACTCGTAGTTTTCGCGTTTATGGCCGTTTTCATGAGCTATTGCCCACAATTTTGGGGTTCCAAGGCGATTTGCAAGGCTCGTAAGACCCGATACATGTTTGAGAGTTATGACAAAAAACTCATCGTTTTCGCGTTTTATGGCCGTTCTCAAGAGATATTGCCCTAATTTTATGGGTTCTAGGGCGATTCGCATCCCTCGTAAGACCCGATACATGTTTTACATTTATGACCAAAAACTCATTATTTTCGCGTTCTATGGTCGTTTTCATGAGCTATAGCATACAATTTTTGGGTTCAAGGGCGATTTGCATGGCCCGTCAGACCCGTTACATTATTAAGAGTTAAGACCAAACAGTTGTCGTTTTCGCATTTTACGGACGTGTTCATGACCTATTTCCCTTAGTTTTGAGGTTCCACGGGGATTTGCATCACCCGCAAGACCCCATACATATTTGAGGGCATGACCAAAAACTTGTCGTTTTTGTGTTTTGGCCGTTTCATGAGTTAGTTCCCATAGTTTTGGATTTCCAGGGGATATGCATGCCCTTAAGACCAGATTCATGGTTGAGAGTTAAGACGAAAAAGTCATCGTTTTCGCGTTTTATCGCCATTTTCATAAGCTATTGCCCATATTTCTCGGGTTCTAAGGCGTTTGCATGGCTCGTAAGACCTGATACATGTTTGAGAGGTATGACCAAAAAATTTCGTTTTCGCGTTTAGGGTCGTGTTCATGAGCTATTGCCCATAGTTTTGGGTTTTAGGGCGATTTCCATGGCTCGTAAGACCCGATACATGTTTGGGAGTTAGGACCAAAAACTCATCGTTTTCGCGTTTTATGGCCGTTTTCATGAGCTATTTCCCACATTTTTTGGGTTCCAGGGCGATTTGCATGACTCGTAAAACCCGATACATGTTTAAGATTTATGACCAAAAACTCGTCAGTTTCGCGTTATATGGTCGTTTTCATGAGCTATAGCCCACAGTTTTGGGGTTTGAGGCGAATTACAATGTGATAAGACCCAAAACATGTTATGAGTTATGACCAAAAACTCATCCTTTTCGCGTTTTATAGCCATTTTCATGAGTTATTGCCCACAGTTTTGGGGGTTTCAGGGCGATTTGCATGGCTTTAGAGACCCGATAAATGTTTGAGAGTTAAGACCAAAAACTCGTAGTTTTCGCGTTTATGGCCGTTTTCATGAGCTATTGCCCACAATTTTGGGGTTCCAAGGCGATTTGCAAGGCTCGTAAGACCCGATACATGTTTGAGAGTTATGACAAAAAACTCATCGTTTTCGCGTTTTATGGCCGTTTTCAAGAGATATTGCCCAAATTTTATGGGTTCCAGGGCGATTCGCATCCCTCGTAAGACCCGATACATGTTTTACATTTATGACCAAAAACTCATTATTTTCGCGTTCTATGGTCGTTTTCATGAGCTATAGCCCACAATTTTTGGGTTCAAGGGCGATTTGCATGGCCCGTCAGACCCGATACATTATTAAGAGTTAAGACCAAACAGTTGTCGTTTTCGCATTTTACGGACGTGTTCATGAGCTATTTCCCTTAGTTTTGAGGTTCCACGGGGATTTGCATCACCAGTAAGACCCGATACATATTTGAGGGCATGCCCAAAAACTTGTCGTTTTTGTGTTTTGTGGTCGTTTCATGAGTTAGTTCCCATAGTTTTGGATTTCGGGGGGGATATGCATGCCCTTAAGACCAGATTCATGGTTGAGAATTAAGACGAAAAAGTCATCGTTTCGCGTTTTATGGCCATTTTCATAAGCTATTGCCCATATTTCTCGGGTTCCAACGCGTTTGCATGGCTCGTAAGACCTGATACATGTTTGAGAGGTATGACCAAAAGGTCGCCGTTTTCGCGTTTATGGTCGTTTTCATGAGCTATTGCCCATAGTTTTGGGTTTTAGGGCGATTTCCATGGCTCGTAAGACCCGATACATGTTTGGGAGTTAGGACCAAAAACTCATCGTTTTCGCGTTTTATGGCCGTTTTCATGAGCTATTTCCCACATTTTTTGGGTTCCAGGGCGATGCATGACTCGTAAAACCCGATACATGTTTGAGATTTATGACCAAAAACTCGTCAGTTTCGCGTTATATGGTCGTTTTCATGAGCTATAGCCCACAGTTTTGGGGTTTGAGGGCGAATTACAATGATGTAAGACCAAAACATGTTCGCGAGTTATGACCAAAAACTCATCCTTTCGCGTTTTATAGCCATTTTCATGAGTTATTGCCCACAGTTTTGGGGTTTGAGGCGTTGCATGGCTTTAGAGACCGATAAATGTTTGAGAGTTAAGACCAAAAACTCGTAGTTTTCGCGTTTATGGCCGTTTTCATGAGCTATTGCCCACAATTTTGGGGTTCCAAGGCGATTTGCAAGGCTCGTAAGACCCGATACATGTTTGAGAGTTATGACAAAAAACTCATCGTTTTCGCGTTTTATGGCCGTTTTCAAGAGATATTGCCCAAATTTTATGGGTTCCAGGGCGATTCGCATCCCTCGTAAGACCCGATACATGTTTTACATTTATGACCAAAAACTCATTATTTTCGCGTTCTATGGTGCGTTTCATGAGCTATAGCCCACAATTTTTGGGTTCAAGGGCGATTTGCATGGCCCGTCAGACCCGATACATTATTAAGAGTTAAGAACAAACAGTTGTCGTTTTCGCATTTTACAAACGTGTTTATGAGCTATTGCCCTTAGTTTTGAGGTTCCACGGGGATTTGCATCACCCGTAAGACCCGATACATATTTGAGGGCATGACCAAAAACTTGTCGTTTTTGTGTTTTGTGGCCGTTTCATGAGTTAGTTCCCATAGTTTTGGATTTCCAGGGGGATATGCATGCCCTTAAGACCAGATTCATGGTTGAGAGTTCCAGGGGAAAAAGTCATCGTTTTCGTGTTTTATGGCCATTTTCATAAGCTATTGCCCATATTTCTCGGGTTCCAACGCGTTTGCATGGCTCGTAAGACCTGATACATGTTTGAGAGGTATGACCAAAAGGTCGTCGTTTTCGCGTTTATGGTCGTTTTCATGAGCTATTGCCCACAGTTTTGGGTTTTAGGGCGATTTCCATGGCTCGTAAGACCCGATACATGTTTGGGAGTTAGGACCAAAAACTCATCGTTTTCGCGTTTTATGGCCGTTTTCATGAGCTATTTCCCACATTTTTTGGGTTCCAGGGCGATTTGCATGACTCGTAAAACCCGATACATGTTTGAGATTTATGACCAAAAACTCGTCAGTTTCGCGTTATATGGTCGTTTTCATGAGCTATAGCCCACAGTTTTGGGGTTTGACGGCGAATTACAATGATATTAAGACCCAAAACATGTTCGCGAGTTATGACCAAAAACTCATCCTTTTCGCGTTTTATAGCCATTTTCATGAGTTATTGCACACAGTTTTGGGGGTTTCAGGGCGATTTGCATGGCTTTAGAGACCCGATAAATGTTTGAGAGTTAAGACCAAAAACTCGTAGATTTCGCGTTTATGGCCGTTTTCATGAGCTATTGCCCACAATTTTGGGGTTCCAAGGCGATTTGCAAGGCTCGTAAGACCCGATACATGTTTGAGAGTTATGACAAAAAACTCATCGTGGTTCATGGCCGTTTTCAAGAGATATTGCCCAAATTTTATGGGTTCCAGGGCGATTCGCATCCCTCCTAAGACTCGATACATGTTTTACATTTATGACCAAAAACTCATTATTTTCGCGCTCTATGGTCGTTTTCATGAGCTATAGCATACAATTTTTGGGTTCAAGGGCGATTTGCATGGCCCGTCAGACCCGTTACATTATTAAGAGTTAAGACCAAACAGTTGTCGTTTTCGCATTTCAGACGTGTTCATGAGCTATTTCCCTTAGTTTTGAGGTTCCACGGGGATTTGCATCACCCGTAAGACCCGATACATATTTGAGGGCATGACCAAAAACTTGTCGTTTTTGTGTTTTGTGGTCGTTTCATGAGTTAGTTCCCATAGTTTTGGATTTCCGGGGGGATATGCATGCCCTTAAGACCAGATTCATGGTTGAGAATTAAGACGAAAAAGTCATCGTTTCGCGTTTTATGGCCATTTTCATAAGCTATTGCCCAAATTTCTCTTGTTCCAACGCGTTTGCATGGCTTGTCAGACCTGATACATGTTTGAGAGTTAGGACCAAAAACTCATCGTTTTCGCGTTTTATGGCCGTTTTCATGAGCTATTGCCACAGTTTTGGGTTTTAGGCGAGTTCCATTGCTCTTAAGACCAGATTCATGGTTGAGAGTTAAGACCAAAAACTCATCGTTTTCGCGTTTTATGGCCGTTTTCATGAGCTATTTCCCACATTTTTTGGGTTCCAGGGCGATTTGCATGACTCGTAAAACCCGATACATGTTTGAGATTTATGACCAAAAACTCGTTAGTTTCGCGTTATATGGTCGTTTTCATGAGCTATAGCCCACAGTTTTGGCGTTCTACGGAGATTTACAACGACCGTAAGACACAAAACATGTATGAGAGTTATGACCAAAAACTCATCCTTTTCGCGTTTTATAGCCATTTTCATGAGTTATTGCACACAGTTTTGGGGGTTTCAGGGCGATTTGCATGGCTTTAGAGACCCGATAAATGTTTGAGAGTTAAGACCAAAAACTCGTAGTTTTCGCGTTTATGGTCGTTTTCATGAGCTATTGCCCACAATTTTGGGGTTCTAAGGCGATTTGCAAGGCTCGTAAGACCCGATACATGTATGAGAGTTATGAAAAAAAACTCATCGTTTTCACGTTTTATGGCCGTTTTCTAGAGATATTGCCCAAATTTTTTGGGTTCCAGGGCGATTCGCATCCTTCGTAAGACCCGATACATGTTTTACATTTATGACCAAAAACTCATTATTTTCGCGTTCTATGGTCGTTTTCATGCGCTATAGCATACAATTTTTTGGGTTCAAGGGCGATTTGCATGGCCCGTCAGACCCGATACATTATTAAGAGTTAAGACCAAACAGTTGTCGTTTTCGCATTTTACGGACGTGTTCATGAGCTATTTCCCTTAGTTTTGAGGTTCCACAGGGATTTGCATCACCCGTAAGACCCGATACATATTTGAGGGCATGACCAAAAACTTGTCGTTTTTGTGTTTTGTGGCCGTTTCATGAGTTAGTTCCCATAGTTTTGGATTTCCAGGGGGGATATGCATGCCCTTAAGACCAGATTCATGGTTGAGAGTTAAGACGAAAAAGTCATCGTTTTCGCGTTTTATGGCCATTTTCATAAGCTATTGCCCATATTTCTCGGGTTCCAACGCGTTTGCATGGCTCGTAAGACCTGATACATGTTTGAGAGGTATGACCAAAAGGTCGTCGTTTTCGCGTTTATGGTCGTTTTCATGAGCTATTGCCCACAGTTTTGGGTTTTAGGGCGATTTCCATGGCTCGTAAGACCCGATACATGTTTGGGAGTTAGGACCAAAAACTCATCGTTTTCGCGTTTTATGGCCGTTTTCATGAGCTATTTCCCACATTTTTTGGGTTCCAGGGCGATTTGCATGACTCGTAAAACCCGATACATGTTTGAGATTTATGACCAAAAACTCGTCAGTTTCGCGTTATATGGTCGTTTTCATGAGCTATAGCCCATAGTTTTGGGTTTGAGGGCGAATTACAATGACAGTAAGACCCAAAACATGTTCGCGAGTTATGACCAAAAACTCATCGCGTTTTATAGCCATTTTCATGAGTTATTGCCCACAGTTTTGGGGGTTTCAGGGCGATTTGCATGGCTTTAGAGACCCGATAAATGTTTGAGAGTTAAGACCAAAAACTCGTAGTTTTCGCGTTTATGGCCGTTTTCATGAGCTATTGCCCACAATTTTGGGGTTCCAAGGCGATTTGCAAGGCTCGTAAGACCCGATACCTATTTGAGAGTTATGACAAAAAACTCATCGTTTTCGCGTTTTATGGCCGTTTTCAAGAGATATTGCCCAAATTTTATGGGTTCCAGGGCGATTCGCATCCCTCGTAAGACGCGATACATGTTTTACATTTATGACCAAAAACTTATTATTTTCGCGTTCTATGGTCGTTTTCATGAGCTATAGCCCACAATTTTTGGGTTCAAGGGTGTTTTGCATGGCCCGTCAGACCCGATACATTATTAAGAGTTAAGACCAAACAGTTGTCGTTTTCGCATTTTATGGACGTGTTCATGAGCTATTTCCCTTAGTTTTGAGGTTCCACGGGGATTTGCATCACCCGTAAGACCCGATACATATTTGAGGGCATGACCAAAAACTTGTCGTTTTTTTGTGGCCGTTTCATGAGTTAGTTCCCATAGTTTTGGATTTCCAGGGGGATATGCATGCCCTTAAGACCAGATTCATGGTTGAGAGTTAAGACGAAAAAGTCATCGTTTTCGCGTTTTATGGCCATTTTCATAAGCTATTGCCCATATTTCTCGGGTTCCAAGGCGTTTGCATGGCTCGTAAGACCTGATACATGTTTGAGAGTTATGACCAAAAACTCATCGTTTTCGCGTTTTATAGCCATTTTAATGAGTTATTGCCCAAAGTTTTGGGGGTTTCAGGGCGATTTCCATGGCTCGTAAGACCCGATACATGTTTGGGAGTTAGGACCAAAAACTCATCGTTTTCGCGTTTTATGGCCGTTTTCATGAGCTATTTCCCACATTTTTTGGGTTCGAGGGCGATTTGCATGACTCGTAAAACCCGATACATGTTTGAGATTTATGACCAAAAACTCGTCAGTTTCGCGTTATATGGTCGTTTTCATGAGCTATAGCCCACAGTTTTGGGGTTTGAGGCGATTACAATGTGATAAGACCCAAAACATGTTCGCGAGTTATGACCAAAAACTCATCGCGTTTTATAGCCATTTTCATGAGTTATTGCCCACAGTTTTGGGGGTTTCAGGGCGATTTGCATGGCTTTAGAGACCCGATAAATGTTTGAGAGTGAAGACCAAAAACTCGTAGTTTTCGCGTTTATGGCCGTTTTCATGAGCTATTGCCCACAATTTTGGGGTTCCAAGGCGATTTGCAAGGCTCGTAAGACCCGATACCTGTTTGAGAGTAAAAAAACTCATCGTTTTCGCGTTTTATGGCCGTTTTCAAGAGATATTTCCCAAATTTTATGGGTTCGAGGGCGATTCGCATCCCTCGTAAGACCCGATACATGTTTTACATTTATGACCAAAAACTTATTATTTTCGAGTTCTATGGTCGTTTTCATGAGCTATAGCCCACAATTTTTGGGTTCAAGGGCGATTTGCATGGCCCGTCAGACACGATACATTATTAAGAGTTAAGACCAAACAGTTGTCGTTTTCGCATTTTACGGACGTGCTCATGAGCTATTTCCCTTAGTTTTGAGGTTCCACGGGGATTTGCATCACCCGTAAGACCCGATACATATTTGAGGGCATGACCAAAAACTTGTCGTTTTTGTGTTTTGTGGCCGTTTCATGAGTTAGTTCCCATAGTTTTGGATTTCCGGGGGGATATGCATGCCCTTAAGACCAGATTCATGGTTGAGAGTTAAGACGAAAAAGTCATCGTTTTCGCGTTTTATGGCCATTTTCATAAGCTATTGCCCATATTTCTCGGGTTCAGCAGCGTTTGCATGGCTCGTAAGACTGATACATGTTTGAGAGGTATGACCAAAAAGTCGTTTCGCGTTTATGGTCGTTTTCATGAGCTATTGCCCACAGTTTTGGGTTTTATGCGATTTCCATGGCTCGTAAGACCCGATACATGTTTGGGAGTTAGGACCAAAAACTCATCGTTTTCGCGTTTTATGGCCGTTTTCATGAGCTATTTCCCACATTTTTTGGGTTCCAGGGCGATTTGCATGACTCGTAAAACCCGATACATGTTTGAGATTTATGACCAAAAACTCGTCAGTTTCGCGTTATATGGTCGTTTTCATGAGCTATAGCCCACAGTTTTGGGGTTTGAGGGCGAATTACAATGACAGTAAGACCCAAAACATGTTCGCGAGTTATGACCAAAAACTCATCCTTTTCGCGTTTTATAGCCATTTTCATGAGTTATTGCCCACAGTTTTGGGGGTTTCAGGGCGATTTGCATGGCTTTAGAGACCCGATAAATGTTTGAGAGTTAAGACCAAAAACTCGTAGTTTTCGCGTTTATGGCCGTTTTCATGAGCTATTGCCCACAATTTTGGGTTTCCAAGGCGATTTGCAAGGCTCGTAAGACCCGATACATGTTTGAGAGTTATGACAAAAAACTCATCGTTTTCGCGTTTTATGGCCGTTTTCAAGAGATATTGCCCAAATTTTATGGGTTCCAGGGCGATTCGCATCCCTCGTAAGACCCGATACATGTTTTACATTTATGACCAAAAACTCATTATTTTCGCGTTCTATGGTCGTTTTCATGAGCTATAGCCCATACAATTTTTGGGTTCAAGGCGATTTGCATGGCCGTCGGACCCGATACATTATTAAGTTAAGACCAAGCGGTTGTCGTTTTCGCATTTTACGGACGTGTTCATGAGCTATTTCCCTTAGTTTTGAGGTTCCACGAGTTTGCATCACCGTAAGACCCGATACATATTTGAGGCATGACCAAAAACTTGTCGTTTTGTGTTTTGTGGCCGTTTCATGAGTTAGTTCCCATAGTTTTGGATTTCAGGGGATATGCATGCCCTTAAGACCAGATTCATGGTTGAGAGTTAAGGCGAAAAAAGTCATCGTTTTCGCGTTTTATGGCCATTTTCATAAGCTATTGCCCATATTTCTCGGGTTCCAGCGTTTGCATGGCTCGTAAGACTGATACATGTTTGAGAGGTATGACCAAAAGTCGCCGTTTTCGCGTTTATGGTCGTTTTCATGAGCTATTGCCCACAGTTTTGGGTTTTAGGGCGATTTCCATGGCTCGTAAGACCCGATACATGTTTGGGAGTTAGGACCAAAAACTCATCGTTTTCGCGTTTTATGGCCGTTTTCATGAGCTATTTCCCACATTTTTTGGGTTCCAGGGCGATTTGCATGACTCGTAAAACCCGATACATGTTTGAGATTTATGACCAAAAACTCGTCAGTTTCGCGTTATATGGTCGTTTTCATGAGCTATAGCCCACAGTTTTGGGGTTTGAGGGCGAATTACAATGACAGTAAGACCCAAAACATGTTCGCGAGTTATGACCAAAAACTCATCCTTTTCGCGTTTTATAGCCATTTTCATGAGTTATTGCACACAGTTTTGGGGGTTTCAGGGCGATTTGCATGGCTTTAGATACCCGATAAATGTTTGAGAGTTAAGACCAAAAACTCGTAGTTTTCGCGTTTATGGCCGTTTTCATGAGCTATTGCCCACAATTTTGGGGTTCCAAGGCGATTTGCAAGGCTCGTAAGACCCGATACATGTTTGAGAGTTATGACAAAAAACTCATCGTTTTCGCGTTTTATGGCCGTTTTCAAGAGATATTGCCCAAATTTTATGGGTTCCAGGGCGATTCGCATCCCTCGTAAGACCCGATACATGTTTTACATTTATGACCAAAAACTCATTATTTTCGCGTTCTATGGTCATTTTCATGAGCTATAGCCCACAATTTTTGGGTTCAAGGGCGATTTGCATGGCCCGTCAGACCCGATACATTATTAAGAGTTAAGAACAAACAGTTGTCGTTTTCGCATTTTACGGACGTGTTCATGAGCTATTTCCCTTAGTTTTGAGGTTCCACGGGGATTTGCATCACCCGTAAGATACATATTTGAGGGCATGACCAAAAACTTGTCGTTTTTGTGTTTTGTGGCCGTTTCATGAGTTAGTTCCCATAGTTTTGGATTTCCAGGGGGATATGCATGCCCTTAAGACCAGATTCATGGTTGAGAGTTAAGACGAAAAAGTCATCGTTTTCGCGTTTTATGGCCATTTTCATAAGCTATTGCCCATATTTCTCGGGTTCCAAGGCGTTTGCATGGCTCGTAAGACCTGATACATGTTTGAGAGGTATGACCAAAAAGTCGCCGTTTTCGCGTTTATGGTCGTTTTCATGAGCTATTGCCCATGGCTCGTAAGACCCGATACATGTTTGGGAGTTAGGACCAAAAACTCATCGTTTTCGCGTTTTATGGCTGTTTTCATGAGCTATTTCCCACATTTTTTGGGTTCCAGGGCGATTTGCATGACTCGTAAAACCGCGACATGTTTGTGATTTATAACCAAAAACTTCGTCGTTTCGCGTTATATAGTCGTTTTCATGAGCTATAGCCCACAGTTTTGGGGTTTGAGGCGAATTACAATGACAGTAAGACCCAAAACATGTTCGCGAGTTATGACCAAAAACTCATCCTTTTCGCGTTTTATAGCCATTTTCATGAGTTATTGCCCACAGTTTTGGGGGTTTCAGGGCGATTTGCATGGCTTTAGAGACCCGATAAATGTTTGAGAGTTAAGACCAAAAACTCGTAGTTTTCGCGTTTATGGCCGTTTTCATGAGCTATTGCCCACAATTTTGGGGTTCCAAGGCGATTTGCAAGGCTCGTAAGACCCGATACATGTTTGAGAGTTATGACAAAAAACTCATCGTTTTCGCGTTTTATGGCCGTTTTCAAGAGATATTGCCCAAATTTTATGGGTTCCAGGACGATCGCATCCCTCGTAAGAACCCGATACATGTTTTACATTTATGACCAAAAACTCATTATTTTCGCGTTCTATAGTCGTTTTCATGAGCTATAGCATACAATTTTTTGGGTTCAAGGCGATTTGCATGGCCGTCGGACCCGATACATTATTAAGTTAAGACCAAGCAGGTTGTCGTTTTCGCATTTTACGGACGTGTTCATGAGCTATTTCCCTTAGTTTTGAGGTTCCACGAGTTTGCATCACCGTAAGACCCGATACATATTTGAGGCATGACCAAAAACTTGTCGTTTTTGTGTTTTGTGGCGTTTCATGAGTTAGTTCCCATAGTTTTGGATTTCCAGGGGGATATGCATGCCCTTAAGACCAGATTCATGGTTGAGAGTTAAGACGAAAAAGTCATCGTTTTCGCGTTTTATGGCCATTTTCATAAGCTATTGCCCATATTTCTCGGGTTCCAAGGCGTTTGCATGGCTCGTAAGACCTGATACATGTTTGAGAGGTATGACCAAAAAGTCGCCGTTTTCGCGTTTATGGTCGTTTTCATGAGCTATTGCCCACAGTTTTGGGTTTTAGGGCGATTTCCATGGCTCGTAAGACCCGATACATGTTTGGGAGTTAGGACCAAAAACTCATCGTTTTCGCGTTTTATGGCCGTTTTCATGAGCTATTTCCCACATTTTTTGGGTTCCAGGGCGATTTGCATGACTCGTAAAACCCGATACATGTTTAAGATTTATGACCAAAAACTCGTCAGTTTCGCGTTATATGGTCGTTTTCATGAGCTATAGCCCACAGTTTTGGGGTTTGAGGGCGAATTACAATGACAGTAAGACCCAAAACATGTTCGCGAGTTATGACCAAAAACTCATCCTTTTCGCGTTTTATAGCCATTTTCATGAGTTATTGCCCACAGTTTTGGGGTTTCAGGGCGATTTGCATGGCTTTAGAGACCCGATAAATGTTTGAGAGTTAAGACCAAAAACTCGTAGTTTTCGCGTTTATGGCCGTTTTCATGAGCTATTGCCCACAATTTTGGGGTTCCAAGGCGATTTGCAAGGCTCGTAAGACCCGATACATGTTTGAGAGTTATGACAAAAAACTCATCGTTTTCGCGTTTTATGGCCGTTTTCAAGAGATATTGCCCAAATTTTATGGGTTCCAGGGCGATTCGCATCCCTCGTAAGACCCGATACATGTTTTACATTTATGACCAAAAACTCATTATTTTCGCGTTCTATGGTCGTTTTCATGAGCTATAGCATACAATTTTTTGGCTCAAGGGCGATTTGCATGGCCGTCGGACCCGATACATTATTAAGTTAAGACCAAACAGTTGTCGTTTTCGCATTTTACGGACGTGTTCATGAGCTATTTCCCTTAGTTTTGAGGTTCCACGGGGATTTGCATCACCCGTAAGACCCGATACATATTTGAGGGCATGACCAAAAACTTGTCGTTTTTGTGTTTTGTGGCCGTTTCATGAGTTAGTTCCCATAGTTTTGGATTTCCGGGGGGATATGCATGCCCTTAAGACCAGATTCATGGTTGAGAGTTAAGACGAAAAAGTCATCGTTTTCGCGTTTTATGGCCATTTTCATAAGCTATTGCCCATATTTCTCGGGTTCCACCGCGTTTGCATGGCTCGTAAGACCTGATACATGTTTGAGAGGTATGACCAAAAACTCATAGTTTTCGCGTTTATGGTCGTTTTCATGAGCTATTGCCCACAGTTTTGGGTTTTAGGGCGATTTCCATGGCTCGTAAGACCCGATACATGTTTGGGAGTTAGGACCAAAAACTCATCGTTTTCGCGTTTTATGGCCGTTTTCATGAGCTATTTCCCACATTTTTTGGGTTCCAGGGCGATTTGCATGACTCGTAAAACCCGATACATGTTTGAGATTTATGACCAAAAACTCGTCAGTTTCGCGTTATATGGTCGTTTTCATGAGCTATAGCCCACAGTTTTGGGGTTTGAGGGCGAATTACAATGACAGTAAGACCCAAAACATGTTCGCGAGTTATGACCAAAAACTCATCCTTTTCGCGTTTTATAGCCATTTTCATGAGTTATTGCCCACAGTTTTGGGGTTTCAGGGCGATTTGCATGGCTTTAGAGACCCGATAAATGTTTGAGAGTTAAGACCAAAAACTCGTAGTTTTCGCGTTTATGGCCGTTTTCATGAGCTATTGCCCACAATTTTGGGGTTCCAAGGCGATTTGCAAGGCTCGTAAGACCCGATACATGTTTGAGAGTTATGACAAAAAACTCATCGTTTTCGCGTTTTATGGCCGTTTTCAAGAGATATTGCCCAAATTTTATGGGTTCCAGGGCGATTCGCATCCCTCGTAAGACCCGATACATGTTTTACATTTATGACCAAAAACTCATTATTTTCGCGTTCTATGGTCGTTTTCATGAGCTATAGCATACAATTTTTTGGGTTCAAGGGCGATTTGCATGGCCGTCGGACCCGATACATTATTAAAGTTAAGACCAAGCAGTTGTCGTTTCGCATTTTACGGACGTGTTCATGAGCTATTTCCCTTAGTTTTGAGGTTCCACGAGTTTGCATCACCGTAAGACCCGATACATATTTGAGGCATGACCAAAAACTTGTCGTTTTGTGTTTTGTGGCGTTTCATGAGTTAGTTCCCATAGTTTTGGATTTCGGGGATATGCATGCCCTTAAGACCAGATTCATGGTTGAGAGTTAAGGCGAAAAAGTCATCGTTTTCGCGTTTTATGGCCATTTTCATAAGCTATTGCCCATATTTCTCGGGTTCCAGCGTTTGCATGGCTCGTAAGACCTGATACATGTTTGAGAGGTATGACCAAAAGGTCGTTTTCGCGTTTACGGTCGTTTTCATGAGCTATTGCCCACAGTTTTGGGTTTTCAGGCGATTTCCATGTCTCGTAAGACCCGATACATGTTTGGGAGTTAGGACCAAAAACTCATCGTTTTCGCGTTTTATGGCCGTTTTCATGAGCTATTTCCCACATTTTTTGGGTTCCAGGGCGATTTGCATGACTCGTATACCCGATACATGTTTGAGATTTATGACCAAAAACTCGTCAGTTTCGCGTTATATGGTCGTTTTCATGAGCTATAGCCCACAGTTTTGGGGTTTGAGGGCAAATTACAATGTGATAAGACCAAAACATGTTATGAGTTATGACCAAAAACTCATCCTTTCGCGTTTTATAGCCATTTCATGAGTTATTGCCCACAGTTTTGGGGGTTTTGAGGCGATTTGCATGGCTTTAGGGCCGATAAATGTTTGAAGTTAAGACCAAAAACTTCGTAGTTTTCGCGTTTATGGCCGTTTTCATGAGCTATTGCCCACAATTTTGGGGTTCAAAGGCGATTTGCAAGGCTCGTAAGACCCGATACATGTTTGAGAGTTATGACAAAAACTCATCGTTTTCGCGTTTTATGGCCGTTTTCAAGAGATATTGCCCAAATTTTATGGGTTCGAGGCGATTCGCATCCCTCGTGAACCCGATACATGTTTTACATTTATGACCAAAAACTCATTATTTTCGCGTTCTATGGTGCGTTTTCATGAGCTATAGCCCATACAATTTTTTGGGTTCAAGGCGATTTGCATGGCCGTCGGACCCGATACATTATTAAGTTAAGACCAAACAGTTGTCGTTTTCGCATTTTACGGACGTGTTCATGAGCTATTTCCCTTAGTTTTGAGGTTCCACGGGGATTTGCATCACCCGTAAGACCCGATACATATTTGAGGGCATGACCAAAAACTTGTCGTTTTTGTGTTTTGTGGCCGTTTCATGAGTTAGTTCCCATAGTTTTGGATTTCCAGGGGGATATGCATGCCCTTAAGACCAGATTCATGGTTGAGAGTTAAGACGAAAAAGTCATCGTTTTCGCGTTTTATGGCCATTTTCATAAGCTATTGCCCATATTTCTCGGGTTCCAACGCGTTTGCATGGCTCGTAAGACCTGATACATGTTTGAGAGGTATGACCAAAAGGTCGTCGTTTTCGCGTTTATGGTCGTTTTCATGAGCTATTGCCCACAGTTTTGGGTTTTAGGGCGATTTCCATGGCTCGTAAGACCCGATACATGTTTGGGAGTTAGGACCAAAAACTCATCGTTTTCGCGTTTTATGGCCGTTTTCATGAGCTATTTCCCACATTTTTTGGGTTCCAGGGCGATTTGCATGACTCGTAAAACCCGATACATGTTTGAGATTTATGACCAAAAACTCGTCAGTTTCGCGTTATATGGTCGTTTTCATGAGCTATAGCCCACAGTTTTGGGGTTTGAGGGCGAATTACAATGACAGTAAGACCCAAAACATGTTCGCGAGTTATGACCAAAAACTCATCCTTTTCGCGTTTTATAGCCATTTTCATGAGTTATTGCCCACAGTTTTGGGGGTTTCAGGGCGATTTGCATGGCTTTAGAGACCCGATAAATGTTTGAGAGTTAAGACCAAAAACTCGTAGTTTTCGCGTTTATGGCCGTTTTCATGAGCTATTGCCCACAATTTTGGGGTTCCAAGGCGATTTGCAAGGCTCGTAAGACCCGATACATGTTTGAGAGTTATGACAAAAAACTCATCGTTTTCGCGTTTTATGGCCGTTTTCAAGAGATATTGCCCAAATTTTATGGGTTCCAGGGCGATTCGCATCCCTCGTAAGACCCGATACATGTTTTACATTTATGACCAAAAACTCATTATTTTCGCGTTCTATAGTGCGTTTTCATGAGCTATAGCCCATACAATTTTTTGGGTTCAAGGCGATTTGCATGGCCCGTCGGACCGATACATTATTAAAGTTAAGACCAAGCGGTTGTCGTTTTCGCATTTTACGGACGTGTTCATGAGCTATTTCCCTTAGTTTTGAGGTTCCACGAGTTTGCATCACCGTAAGACCCGATACATATTTGAGGCATGACCAAAAACTTGTCGTTTTTGTGTTTTGTGGCCGTTTCATGAGTTAGTTCCCATAGTTTTGGATTTCTGGCGGGATATGCATGCCCTTAAGACCAGATTCATGGTTGAGAGTTAAGACGAAAAAGTCATCGTTTTCGCGTTTTATGGCCATTTTCATAAGCTATTGCCCATATTTCTCGGGTTCCAACGCGTTTGCATGGCTCGTAAGACCTGATACATGTTTGAGAGGTATGACCAAAAGGTCGTCGTTTTCGCGTTTATGGTCGTTTTCATGAGCTATTGCCCACAGTTTTGGGTTTTAGGGCGATTTCCATGGCTCGTAAGACCCGATACATGTTTGGGAGTTAGGACCAAAAACTCATCGTTTTCGCGTTTTATGGCCGTTTTCATGAGCTATTTCCCACATTTTTTGGGTTCCAGGGCGATTTGCATGACTCGTAAAACCCGATACATGTTTGAGATTTATGACCAAAAACTCGTCAGTTTCGCGTTATATGGTCGTTTTCATGAGCTATAGCCCACAGTTTTGGGGTTTGAGGGCGAATTACAATGACAGTAAGACCCAAAACATGTTCGCGAGTTATGACCAAAAACTCATCCTTTTCGCGTTTTATAGCCATTTTCATGAGTTATTGCCCACAGTTTTGGGGGTTTCAGGGCGATTTGCATGGCTTTAGAGACCCGATAAATGTTTGAGAGTTAAGACCAAAAACTCGTAGTTTTCGCGTTTATGGCCGTTTTCATGAGCTATTGCCCACAATTTTGGGGTTCCAAGGCGATTTGCAAGGCTCGTAAGACCCGATACCTGTTTGAGAGTAAAAAAACTCATCGTTTTCGCGTTTTATGGCCGTTTTCAAGAGATATTGCCCAAATTTTATGGGTTCCAGGGCGATTCGCATCCCTCGTAAGACCCGATACATGTTTTACATTTATGACCAAAAACTCATTATTTTCGCGTTCTATGGTCGTTTTCATGAGCTATAGCATACAATTTTTTGGCTCAAGGGCGATTTGCATGGCCCGTCAGACCCGTTACATTATTAAGAGTTAAGACCAAACAGTTGTCGTTTTCGCATTTTACGGACGTGTTCATGACCTATTTCCCTTAGTTTTGAGGTTCCACGGGGATTTGCATCACCCGTAAGACCCGATACATATTTGAGGGCATGACCAAAAACTTGTCGTTTTTGTGTTTTGTGGCCGTTTCATGAGTTAGTTCCCATAGTTTTGGATTTCCGGCGGGATATGCATGCCCTTAAGACCAGATTCATGGTTGAGAGTTAAGACGAAAAAGTCATCGTTTTCGCGTTTTATGGCCATTTTCATAAGCTATTGCCCATATTTCTCGGGTTCCAACGCGTTTGCATGGCTCGTAAGACCTGATACATGTTTGAGAGGTATGACCAAAAGGTCGTCGATTTCAAGTTTATGGTCGTTTTCATGAGCTATTGCCCACAGTTTTGGGTTTTAGGGCGATTTCCATGGCTCGTAGGACCCGATACATGTTTGGGAGTTAGGACCAAAAACTCATCGTTTTCGCGTTTTATGGCCGTTTTCATGAGCTATTTCCCACATTTTTTGGGTTCCAGGGCGATTTGCATGACTCGTAAAACCCGATACATGTTTGAGATTTATGACCAAAAACTCGTCAGTTTCGCGTTATATGGTCGTTTCCATGAGCTATAGCCCACAGTTTTGGGGTTTGAGGGCGAATTACAATGACAGTAAGACCCAAAACATGTTCGCGAGTTATGACCAAAAACTCATCCTTTTCGCGTTTTATAGCCATTTTCATGAGTTATTGCCCACAGTTTTCGGGGTTTCAGGGCGATTTGCATGGCTTTAGAGACCCGATAAATGTTTGAGAGTTAAGACCAAAAACTCGTAGTTTTCGCGTTTATGGCCGTTTTCATGAGCTATTGCCCACAATTTTGGGGTTCCAAGGCGATTTGCAAGGCTCGTAAGACCTGATACATGTTTGAGAGTTATGACAGAAAAACTTATCGTTTTCGCGTTTTATGGCCGTTTTCAAGAGATATTGCCCACATTTTATGGGTTCCAGGGCGATTCGCATCCCTCGTAAGACCCGATACATGTTTTGCATTTATGACCAAAAACTCGTTATTTTCGCGTTCTATGGTCGTTTTCATGAGCTATAGCCCACAATTTTTGGGCTCAAGGGCGATTTGCATGGCCCGTCAGACCCGATACATTATTAAGAGTTAAGACCAAACAGTTGTCGTTTTCGCATTTTACGGACGTGTTCATGAGCTATTTCCCTTAGTTTTGAGGTTCCACGGGGATTTGCATCACCCGTAAGACCCGATACATATTTGAGGGCATGACCAAAAACTTGTCGTTTTTGTGTTTTGTGGCCGTTTCATGAGTTAGTTCCCATAGTTTTGGATTTCCGGGGGGATATGCATGCCCTTAAGACCAGATTCATGGTTGAGAGTTAAGACGAAAAAGTCATCGTTTTCGCGTTTTATGGCCATTTTCATAAGCTATTGCCCATATTTCTCGGGTTCCAACGCGTTTGCATGGCTCGTAAGACCTGATACATGTTTGAGAGGTATGACCAAAAGGTCGTCGTTTTCGCGTTTATGGTCGTTTTCATGAGCAATTGCCCACAAGTTTTGGGTTTTAGGGCGATTTCCATGGCTCGTAAGACCCGATACATGTTTGGGAGTTAGGACCAAAAACTCATCGTTTTCGCGTTTTATGGCCGTTTTCATGAGCTATTTCCCACATTTTTTGGGTTCCAGGGCGATTTGCATGACTCGTAAAACCCGATACATGTTTGAGATTTATGACCAAAAACTCGTCAGTTTCGCGTTATATGGTCGTTTTCATGAGCTATAGTACAGTTTTGGGGTTTGAGGCGAATTACAATGTGATAAGACCCAAAACATGTTCGCGAGTTATGACCAAAAACTCATCCTTTTCGCGTTTTATAGCCATTTTCATGAGTTATTGCCCACAGTTTTCGGGGTTTCAGGGCGATTTGCATGGCTTTAGAGACCCGATAAATGTTTGAGAGTTAAGACCAAAAACTCGTAGTTTTCGCGTTTATGGCCGTTTTCATGAGCTATTGCCCACAATTTTGGGGTTGCAAGGCTCGTAAGACCCGATACATGTTTGAAAGTTATGACAAAAAACTCATCGTTTTCGCGTTTTATGGCCGTTTTCAAGAGATATTGCCCAAATTTTATGGGTTCCAGGGCGATTCGCATCCCTCGTAAGACCCGATACATGTTTTACATTTATGACCAAAAACTCATTATTTTCGCGTTCTATAGTGCGTTTTCATGAGCTATTGCCCACAATTTTGGGGTTCCAAGGCGATTTGCAAGGCTCGTAAGACCTGATACATGTTTAAGAGTTAAGACCAAACAGTTGTCGTTTTCGCATTTTACGGACGTGTTCATGAGCTATTTCCCTTAGTTTTGAGGTTCCACGAGGATTTGCATCACCCGTAAGACCCGATACATATTTGAGGGCATGACCAAAAACTTGTCGTTTTTGTGTTTTGTGGCCGTTTCATGAGTTAGTTCCCATAGTTTTGGATTTCCGGGGGGATATGCATGCCCTTAAGACCAGATTCATGGTTGAGAGTTAAGACGAAAAAGTCATCGTTTTCGCGTTTTATGGCCATTTTCATAAGCTATTGCCCATATTTCTCGGGTTCCAACGCGTTTGCATGGCTCGTAAGACCTGATACATGTTTGAGAGGTATGACCAAAAGGTCGTCGTTTTCGCGTTTATGGTCGTTTTCATGAGCTATTGCCCAGTTTTGGGTTTTAGGCGATTTCCATGGCTCGTAAGACCGATACATGTTTGGGAGTTAGGACCAAAAACTCATCGTTTTCGCGTTTTATGGCCGTTTTCATGAGCTATTTCCCACATTTTTTGGGTTCCAGGGCGATTTGCATGACTCGTAAAACCCGATACATGTTTGAGATTTATGACCAAAAACTCGTCAGTTTCGCGTTATATGGTCGTTTCCATGAGCTATAGCCCACAGTTTTGGGGTTTGAGGGCGAATTACAATGTGATAAGACCCAAAACATGTTACATGAGTTATGACCAAAAACTCATCCTTTTCGCGTTTTATAGCCATTTTCATGAGTTATTGCCCACAGTTTTGGGGTTTGAGGCGATTTGCATGGCTTTAGATACCCGATAAATGTTTGAGAGTTAAGACCAAAAACTCGTAGTTTTCGCGTTTATGGCCGTTTTCATGAGCTATTGCCCACAATTTTGGGTTCCAAGGCGATTTGCAAGGCTCGTAAGACCCGATACATGTTTGAGAGTTATGACAAAAAACTCATCGTTTTCGCGTTTTATGGCCGTTTTCAAGAGATATTGCCCAAATTTTATGGGTTCCAGGGCGATTCGCATCCCTCGTAAGACCCCATACATGTTTTACATTTATGACCAAAAACTCATTATTTTCGCGTTCTATGGTCGTTTTCATGAGCTACAGCATACAATTTTTGGGTTCAAGGGCGATTTGCATGGCCCGTCAGACCCGTTACATTATTAAGAGTTAAGACCAAACAGTTGTCGTTTTCGCATTTTACGGACGTGTTCATGAGCTATTTCCCTTAGTTTTGAGGTTCCACGAGGATTTGCATCACCCGTAAGACCCGATACATATTTGAGGGCATGACCAAAAACTTGTCGTTTTTGTGTTTTGTGGCCGTTTCATGAGTTAGTTCCCATAGTTTTGGATTTCTGGAGGGATATGCATGCCCTTAAGACCAGATTCATGGTTGAGAGTTAAGACGAAAAAGTCATCGTTTTCGCGTTTTATGGCCATTTTCATAAGCTATTGCCCATATTTCTCGGGTTCCAACGCGTTTGCATGGCTCGTAAGACCTGATACATGTTTGAGAGGTATGACCAAAAGGTCGTCGTTTTCGCGTTTATGGTCGTTTTCATGAGCTATTGCCCACAGTTTTGGGTTTTAGGGCGATTTCCATGGCTCGTAAGACCCGATACATGTTTGGGAGTTAGGACCAAAAACTCATCGTTTTCGCGTTTTATGGCCGTTTTCATGAGCTATTTCCCACATTTTTTTGGGTTCGAGGGCGATTTGCATGACTCGTAAAACCCGATACATGTTTGAGATTTATGACCAAAAACTCGTCAGTTTCGCGTTATATGGTCGTTTTCATGAGCTATAGCCCACAGTTTTGGGGTTTGAGGGCGAATTACAATGACAGTAAGACCCAAAACATGTTCGCGAGTTATGACCAAAAACTCATCGTTTTCGCGTTTTATAGCCATTTTCATGAGTTATTGCCCACATTTTTGGGGGTTCAGGGCGATTTGCATGGTTTTAGAGACCCGATAAATGTTTGAGAGTTAAGACCAAAAACTCGTAGTTTTCGCGTTTATGGCTGTTTTCATGAGCTATCGCCCACAATTTTGGGGTTCCAAGGCGATTTGCAAGGCTCGTAAGACCCGATACATGTTTGAGAGTTATGACAAAAAACTCATCGTTTTCGCGTTTTATGGCCGTTTTCAAGAGATATTGCCCAAATTTTATGGGTTCCAGGGCGATTCGCATCCCTCGTAAGACCCGATACTTGTTTTACATTTGTGACCAAAAACTTATTATTTTCGCGTTCTATGGTTGTTTTCATGAGCTATAGCCCACAATTTTTTGGGTTCAAGGCGATTTGCATGGCCGTCGGACCGATACATTATTAAGAGTTAAGACCAAGCGGTTGTCGTTTCGCATTTTACGGACGTGTTCATGAGCTATTTCCCTTAGTTTTGAGGTTCCACGAGTTTGCATCACCGTAAGACCCGATACATATTTGAGGCATGACCAAAAACTTGTCGTTTTGTGTTTTGTGGCGTTTCATGAGTTAGTTCCCATAGTTTT